>JAGFMF010011641.1:978877-1138904 GCA_019455555.1 Galemys pyrenaicus | reverse complement strand
CCCCCTGCCCTCCTGCTCCCCTGCTCTTCATGTTCCCCCTGCTCCCTGTGATTCCCCTGCTCCCTGTGCTCCTTGTGCTCCCCCTGTTCCCCTCCTCCCCGTGCTCCTTCCACTCCCCTGATCTCCATGCTCCCCCTGCTTCCCCTGCTCCCTTGCTCCCTGTGCTCCTTGTGCTCCTCCTGCTCCCCTGCTCTCTGTACTTCCCCTGCTCCCCTCCTCCCTGTGCTTTGTCTGCTCCCCTGCTCTCTGTACTTATGCTGCTATCCATGCTTCCCCTGTTCCCTGTGCTCCCCGTGGGGGTTTGCAAGCTCACAGTGCTGGCCCTGGCCCCTCCCTCACTGGAAGAGACATTGCTCCCCTCTTGACCTCATTCCTTTATCTTTCCCTTGTCTCTTACCATTGTCTTCTGGTGGGGCAGGGAGGAGAAGGTGTGGGGAGAGGGGGAAGAGGAAGAGACCGGACAGGGAGGAAGAGAAATGAGAGCAGCAGGTGGGGTGAGGAGCACAGAGTGAGAGGGAGGGGGCGGGTGCGTGTGCATCCACCCAAGTGTTTACTGAGCACCCACCTGGGTGGGCGCTTTGTCAGGCGCAGGAGGTACAGGCACACAGAGGAAAGGGGTCCTTGCTTTCCCACCAGCAGCTACACAGCAGCACTACTAATGCGTGTGAGATGACTGAGGGACACAGTTCCCTGAGAGAAAAAAAAAGTGGGCCGGGAACCTGGGGTCCAGGGCTTTCCAGCCCCGGCAGCCCTTCCGCCCGCCCCAGCCAGGCCTCAGAACACCGACGGTCCTCTTCCACCTTCATCATCACCCTTCAGGTACTGGACGTCGCTAAGCAACCTGGTGGCGTCCCTGCTCAACTCTGTCCGCTCCATCGCCTCCCTGCTGCTGCTGCTCTTCCTCTTCATCGTCATCTTTGCCCTGCTGGGCATGCAGCTCTTCGGGGGCAGGTACGACTTTGAGGACACGGAGGAACGGCGCAGCAACTTTGACACCTTCCCACAGGCCCTCATCAGTGTATTCCAGGTAGGCGCGGCCGGCTGAATTCTATTTCTCAACCTTCGTGATCAGGGCAGGCATCACCTCCTCCAGGAAGCCTCCTCTGATCTGCTGGTTTGGTTTCACTGTCCCTCTCCGGGCTTCCTTACACCTCTGTTTCTCTGTTTCCTCCATGCTCCTGAGATTAGTCACTGTGCCCAGTTGTCCCGTCTGTCCCTGGGGCTGGACAGTGTGCTGGCTTACGCGGGACCATAATTAGCACAGGGACGGAGCTGCTCGTATTTCTGAGCTCAGGGTCATGCAAGGTGAGCTCCCTCTGCAAGGCGACGAAAGCCATGGAGCATACAAGCCATTTCTTGCTCAGCAGCAATCATTAGAAACCACCCAAGGGAGCTTGGCTGTGATTCGAGGCCAGGCCCTCAGGATCGCAGGCCCCTGGAGGAGCATCCTTGATGCAGGGCAGAGGGGAGGGCCCCTCTATTCCACCTTGACTAACCCACCTTGCTGAGAGCCATGGGAAGGGCAGTGGGTGACAACCGGTGGGTCCTGCAGAAGGCTTCACCCTCCCTTGCTCGTCCACCTCACCGCTGACCAGCCCTGGTGTCCTTCAAGACATTTGAGGTGTCACACTATCTCTGGAGGCTGGGGTGATGGGACGCCTGCAGGGGTGTGAAGAGTTAGCCTGAGCTGTGGGAGCCGAGCGAGTGGAAGCAGTGGCCCAGCTCAAACTCCCTAGGAGAGACAGCGCTTCACAGGAGGAGGCCCAAGGAGGAGAGGGGCCCTCTCGTCCTGGTGTGGATGTGGAGAGGAAGGTGGGGGGAGCTGGCCAAGAGGGAAGGGCTTCTTGGGCAGTGCAGTCCCAAGAGGAGGCCCTCACGACCCTGTGTCCCCTTCCTCTCCCCGCCCCCCGCCAGGTCCTGACAGGGGAGGACTGGACGTCTGTGATGTACAATGGGATCATGGCCTACGGCGGCCCGTCCTACCCTGGTGTGCTTGTGTGCATTTACTTCATCATCCTGTTCATCTGTGGCAACTGTATCCCCCGGGGAGCGGGGTGCAGGAAAGAGCTTAGGGGAGGGCCAAGAGAGGGTCTGAAAATGGCTGTTGGGGTGCCCACTTGCTGGCATTCCTGTAAGGCATCCCAGGCCTGCTGGGGCTGGAATGGGGCCAGAATGGGGCCCGTCTGAGGCTCATGGGGGCTGTGTGGGCAAGGGGTACAAATAGCAAATGCAGGTATGACCGTGGCACAATCCCTCCCCCTGAGAAGGCTAGAGAACCACAGGGTGATTGGTCATGGACGGAGGGGTGAACCCCATAAAAATTGGCAAACCTGGAGCAGGCAGAAGAGGCCAAGGAGCAGCGAGGACGGGGCGGCCTGGTCCAAAGAGTCATAGCAGGCGGGGAAGAGCCAGGGAGCCGGCAGCTGGGGCTCTGGTGGGCGGAATAAGGAGCTGCGCAGCTGGGAGGGTGAGAGGGATGGGGCGGGGGGAGCTGGCAGTACCCAGGGCCCCGATGCCTGCACCTGGAATTTGATGGGAGCTGGGGAGACAACTGTTCCTTGAGCGCCTCTGCTGATTCCTGCTAGCAGTGGCTCCCCGCCCCCCCGCCCCCACCACATCCGGTGCAGTGGTGGAATCAGTGCTGAGTGGATGCTATTCAAAGGGGGGTGCATTCCCGGGCCCCTCTGCAGACTGGCCCTGAGGACTCGGTCTACATCCCTGGCTCATGCCTGCCCCTGGGGTGGCCCTGGAAGAGGAGAACCCGTGACCCGACTCGGTGGGCTCGGCGCTGCCAGCACGTGGGCAGGGCAGGACTCCGACCCCAGGGCCTTCGCAGTGGCCCACGACCCAGGCTCCTTAGCCAGAGGCCCTCAGACATCCTGCTCAACGTCTTCCTGGCCATCGCTGTGGACAACCTGGCTGAGGCGGAGAGCCTGACTTCTGCCCAGAAGGCCAAGGCCGAGGAGAGGAAGCGCAGGAAGCTGTCCAAGTGAGTGCGGTGTCCTCCGCAGGAGGGGCCTGGACGTGCTGCGAGGGTGGGCTCCCACACAGGGTCCACGCCCAGGATGGGGCAGGCTCCGCCTCCCACCATCTGGCTTGGCTGATGTCCGGCCAGGTGTGCCTGGAGAGGGCTGACTTCTGGGGTCTCCACCTATGAGCCTAGCACTCTGTCTGGAGCCTCCCTGTGGGGTCGAGGCCGGTCTGGGCTTCTCGAAGGCGTTCTCAGCTCTAGCTGCAACTGAGTGACCTGGGCTGGTTCCCAGTGCTGGTTCAGGGCCAGGAATTCTGCACTGGGGCTGAGGTCCTGCTAGTCGAACCAGCTCCCAGGGGTGCCGGGCTTGGCCCAGGAGCCCCCTTGAGGGGTTGCAGATAAAGGCCTGGGCCCGTGGGCCCGTTCCTGGTTGGTGAGATGGGAAGAGAGAGCGAGAGCCAGATCAGCCATGGCACCCCGGCTTTCCTGAGATGTTTCCAGAGAGCCCCACTGGGGACCAAGCCAAGCTGCAGGTTCTTCATGAGCCAGGAGCAAAAGCACGTCCACCTGCTCGCCAAGCACTGAGCATGGGGCGCGGCTGACCCGTGAGCCACACTGAGCCACGGCTGCGGCCACACGCCACAGAGAGGAGCTGGTCCGGCCTGTGCGCTCCGTCTGGGCGGCCCTTCCTCCACACGGGCCCGTGTCCTTGGTTCAGGGGCAACTCGAGGTATTTGCTGTGCAAGCAGAACCCGAGAACTTTCTAGTCGGGCCTCCACTTGGGCTTTCTCGGTCTTCCAACCCAGGGGTCTCCCAGACAAATCAGAGGAGGAGAAGTCGGTGGTGGCCAGGAAGCTGGAGCAGAAACCCAAGGGTGAGGGCATCCCCACCACTGCCAAGGTGAGCACACGCATGGGGGCTTCAGAGGCAGGGCGGGGAAATATCTGAAAGCTCCAGGCTCAGTCCTGTGCCTTAGGGTGCTGGCAGGGTGGGGCCTGGGGGCAAAGAGTGGCTGGGGAGCGGCAGTGGTTACTGCTCCTGCAGGGAGTCATTGCCCCGAACGGCACAGGCACCCCAAGCTGAGAACCAGCTTCCTGAGTCCCAGCTTCCCACCCACCGAGGCCCTGACCCCCACTTTCCTGGAGAGGCCTGGACTGGCTTCCCACTTCCATGTGCCCTCCGGGCCCCGCCCAGGCCTTGTAGGGCTGAGGAAGCGGAACTCAGAGGGCAAGGAACGGGGCCCCGGAGCAGGTCAGCATCCTCTGGAGAGCCAGAGTGCAGGTGGGGGTCCCGGCTGCCCCCCGTGACTTGGGCAAGTGGCCTCACCTTTCTGGGCCTGGTTTCTCCCTGGTAAACAGGGCTGACCCTAACACGGCCCACCTCAGGCTTTGGGGGGGGTGCTGGGGGCAGCCCGCCCACCGGCAAGGGCTCAGTCGTGGAAGCCGCGGCTCTGGCTTTCTTCATCTTCGCTGTGTTCCTTCTTACAGCTGAAAATCGATGAGTTTGAGTCCAACGTCAACGAAGTGAAGGACCCCTACCCCTCGGCTGACTTCCCAGGTGCGGGTGCTGGGGTCTGGGGGAGGTGCCAGGGCTGAGTCCCCCGGGACCCTTGCTTGTGTGTCCCCTGCCTGGGTCCCTCTGTGAGGTCCAACAGTCACCCCTTCTGTATCGAATCTGCAAATGCAGCGCCAGGCGCCTCTCCCTGCAGTGACACGATGGAAGAGGCCACGTGTTTTATTTTCATTAATTAAGAAGTTCGGGACCACCTTCGCTCCCACGCTGAGGACTCCACTCTCGAGGGGCACAGATTGTGGGTACAGTCTTCCGTGGCAGTCACGTGCAAGAGCTGCAGGTTCCTGGCCGGCGGTGTCTGGTGGCCCTGGGGCTGCGCCAACGGGGGGCGGCTGGCCCCTTGGTGGGCACGTGGAGCGTCCAGAGCAAGGAGACAAGGCCGAGGGATTGGGGTGTGGCTAAGTCTCTGCCGTGAATAAGCATCCTGCAAACACAAGTAACAGCAGAAAGCTGTTGGCTGTATGGCACAAGCAGCAGAGTGCAGCGTGAAAGGCCGCGGGGCCAGCCCAGTGCCCGAGGGCTCTGCTTCTCCCCAGCTCACTCCGGGCCTGCAGGGCCCTGGGTCGCTGGGTCGGCATCTGCTGGCCCCTGACTCAAAGCTCCAGGGGGACTTTTTGTGCCCCAAAGGCGCAGTGATTGGCACTGAGTAAGCACGCAGTAATGGGATGAAAACATGGGGTTTGGCCAAGGGCAGTATGGGGACAATGGCGCTGGCCTGCTAAGACGGTCCTGTGTCTTCTAATACCCTCCAGAAAAGACCAGCTGGGCTCTAGAATGGTTTGCTTTGAGCTGTCTCATCTAACCACCGTCACAGGCTGGGGCGGCTGCTGCGCGGGGGCAGGGGGCTGACCCAGGAGCCCAAGGTGGGGCAGCAGAGGGGGCTGGAAGGACGTGGGCAGGAGAAACTAGGGGTTGGGGGCAGCAGGAGCGTTCTTACAAGGGGGTTGCGTACGTCCATCAACCTGCTTCTTCCCGAGCATCATTTGAAACCGTTGACAGCACAGATTTGTACAACTGGATCAAAATGAGCAGCCAAGGAAACGAGAATCAAGGTGTGAAAAGGGAGAAATGCCCCCAAAGTGTGAAAAGGGACGTTGCTCTTGAGGAGGAAGCACAGATACCGGGGTGCCTGTGGGCCCAGATGCGTGCAGTCACGCTCAGGGCTTCACCGCAGTGAAACCGCCCAGCGGCGCCTTTCCCAAGACACATCCTGCCGTTACAGGGTGCAGCTGCCCGACACCCCGAGGGCTCAGCGTCTGCCCTCCGGCACAGAGGGCGTCTCTGGGGCCCTTGGCACCCAAGACAGGGAGTGTCAGGAGGCTTATGTAAGGAAGAAGAAACGGGGGTCTCTGGGTCCTCAGCATGGGCGTGTAATTTGGAGGGAGCTGAGAACCCCGCCAGGGGCCACGATGGTGAGAACAGACCCTGGTGCTCCCGGCTGTCCTGAGGGTCTACCAGGGGCTGGCAGCAGTAGGATGGGGGACAGTGGGGTGAGGCAACCAAGGGACCGGGCAAGTGCTCGCATACAAGGGACACCCCAATTTCCTTCCCTCCCTCCGGTCTGATCTCTGGACCCCGTTGTTGCCTTCAGGGCTGAGGATGTCAGTCGACAGCCTTCCCTCAAAGCATGAGGCCCAGCCGACGGGCTTGGGGGCCCCTCTCTGCCTCCTCTACCTGCTTCTGTCCCAGTGGCTGCCACCGCAGAGGAGCCCAGGAAAAGCCCAAGAAGTAGGATTTTTTCATGTTGCCAGTTCCTCTCTGAAATGATTAGTTGTAGAACCATAGTCCAGGAGGGGACTTCTGAGTCCGTTATTTTAAGGGGCACCTGCTGCCCCCATCGACGGCACGAGTCGGGAAGCTCAAGCTGCCTGGCAGCGCGCAGCAAGGCAGGGCACAGGCAGGGCCAGAGCTCAGGTCCGCTCTGAAGCAGGGTGCCCACGCTCCCCAGAAGCTTGCAAGCATTTGAGACAGTGTAAATCTAGCCATGAGACAGAAGATACAACAGCAGTCTCCTTGGCTTTGTCCCCGGCCCCACTTCTAGAAGATTCTGGGCTTGCCTGTCTAATCCCTAGCAGTTCAAACCTACTCGGTGCAGAAGAGGGAGAAGCAGGAGCCGGACTCTCCTGGCATCCTCACACCCTGGACTGGCCTGGCACCCCCTTTGCCTGCTGGTTGCTGGGGGTTCGTGGTGGGGTTCAGAGCACAGAAGCCAGGGGAGCAGTAAAATATGGAAAGACACCCCCGATCTCCCTTCCAACCTCTCACAGGGGATGATGAAGAAGACGAGCCTGAGATCCCACTCAGCCCCCGGCCACGACCACTGGCTGACATACAGCTGAAGGAAAAGGCCGTGCCCATCCCGGAAGCCAGCTCCTTCTTCATCTTCAGCCCCACCAATAAGTGGGTGGCCCCTGGCTGCTGGGTGGGGTGGCTGAGGGGTTGGGCATCCAGAGAGCGTCATGCGCTGCTCGGGAAACACCCTTCTCCTGATTCTCTGGACCTAACTCGTCCCCATCGGTGCAGACCACGTGCCCTGTTTAAAATGCTGTTCTCTGCAACCCTTGCCAGCTACTTACACCCGGGGGCTCTGTGCATGCTGGTTCCTTCCTGAGAGCACTTTGGGTTAGGGCAAGAGGATGAGAACTGGGGGTGTCATCGTTCTTACTGGAGTCACAGTTTTGCACCTTCCAGAAGTGCACAGACTGCAGTCCTCACAGAGTGCCATCTGTCTGCCCGTGGGTGGAGCACAGCCCTCCCATTTGTTGGTGGGGAGACTGTGGGGTGGTGGTGGAAAACTGGGGGGACTGCAGGAGAAGGACCTAGTTGGGAGTTGAGACTCTGGCTGTGGGACCAGACTGAGGGGCAGGGCGCCCTGCATGTCCAGCCGGAGGTCACCCCGAAACAGTCTGTAGTTCCTCTGTGCTGAGCTGGAGGCAGAGCCGTGTTCCCGGCGGGATGGAGGCAGGTGGGGCCGGAGCGCCCGAGCGCACAGCTGCCCTGATGCCCCCGCCCTCGCCCCTGCCCCTGCAGGATCCGCGTGCTGTGCCACCGCATAGTCAATGCCACCTGGTTCACCAACTTCATCCTGCTCTTCATCCTGCTCAGCAGCGCCGCCCTGGCCGCCGAGGACCCGATCCGGGCGGAGTCTGTGAGAAATCAGGTGATGGGGGACCCGCGCCCGGCACCCTCCCACCCGACCCTCACCGGTGCCCAGAGGCAGCTGCTACCTCTGTGTGACCCTAGTCTCAGAATTTATCCTAAAGTCCTTGAAGGGTCTGGCCCGCGTCACAGACAGGCTTGTTACCTGGTCTCAGTGATGGTGTGGTGGAGACGGTGTGGTGGAGACGGTGTGGTGGAGACGGTGTGGTGGAGACAGTGTGGTGGAGATGCCGCTGGCTCTGACGTCCTCTCCCTGCTCCTCCCTCCACTGCCCCATGTCCAGATCCTTGGGTACTTTGACATTGCCTTCACCTCAGTCTTCACAGTGGAGATAGTCCTCAAGGTGAGTGCAGGTATGAAGGTGAGTGCAGGTGTGAAGGTGAGTGCAGGTGTGAAGGTGAGTGCAGGTGTGGAAGGTGAGCTTACGGAATGGCCAGTTGCTGAGTGTCGCCAAGCCAGGGATCCGGACCCATGTGGCTCCGATTTGCAAGCGCTGCACTCACTGTGGGGCTGGGTCTTCCGGGAAGGGAAAAGCAAGAAGAAGGTGAAGAGTAACAGCAAAGGCTGCAGGAGACTAGATGGGGTTCTGGCTCCTGAAATGGGCGAGCAGTGAGCAAGGAATGGCTGAGCCCGCCTTCCTCTCGGGGAAGCACCAGCTGGAGGCGTTTCTCCCCCATGTTGAAGGCACAACTAGACCTGGGTTTGTGGTTTGTTCTGAAACCTTTATTTCCTATGCCTAGAAAGCGCTCTCCTTCTAGGGTACCCCGAGATGTGACTGTCACCCTGGGTTGGGTTTCTGGCCACTCTGCCCCATTGTGCCCCAACCACTCAGTATGACAGCACATCTCTGCTCATCCACTCTCGAGTTGGACATACTCATCACTACAGTGGAGTCTGGAGGGCAAGGAGGGACTCTGTCTGTGACTGTGACCCTGTGGCCTCAGTCTTCAACTCCACAAACAAGAAGGGGTTAGGGGAACTGCAGAGAACTGCACTGTCGTATTAAATCAGGACAGTGCCTTATTCAAGGCATCAACTAGTAAAGACATTGAGCAGAAGGAGATGGTGGCTTCCCTGAAGTCCGGGAGGACTTCCTGGAGGTGGTGGCACTAGCATTAGCCCTTGAAATTGACCAGGGCTTCATTAGGGAATGCTAGCAAGTCCTGGCATCCAGAGCAAGGGCAAATACATGGTCAGGAGATATTTGGGATATGCTCAGAGGAGAAAGTGTCCCCTCTGAGCTGGGATGCAACACGCATGCAGGAGAGTCCTGGAGTCACTCAAGGTGATTTGAGATAAAAGTACACAGGGCCTTGAATGCCATGAAAGGCTTCAACTGATCAGACTTTAAGGGCATGATGTGTTTGTGCAAAGACTACTAGAGATTATTAGAGAATAGATGAAAGAAACTGAGAGGTAAGCAAGACATTGGGGGTGGAGGGGGGCTGGGAAGGGGTGCAGAGGGAAGAGAGGGGATGGAGCCTGAGGAAGCACAGCCATCCTTAGCACAGCGGTGACTTCTGAGGGAGCTTCTGGAAGGCGAGGAATGTTATCAAGTCCTGTGGCAGAGGCAGGGCCGGCAGAGCAGCAGAGAGGCCCTGGGGCTTTGAGAACCAGAGCTGGGGAGCTCTCCCAGGTGGCCACGGGAGCTCAGGAGACGGGAGGCAGCTCCCCGCAAGTGCTCTTCCCAAGTGGGTGCAGGCGATGCCCCTCAAGAAGCCCTTGCTGTGGGGACACGCCGGTCTCTCCCCAGATGACGACCTACGGCGCCTTCCTGCACAAGGGCTCCTTCTGCCGCAACTACTTCAACATCCTGGACCTGCTGGTGGTGGCCGTGTCCCTCATCTCCATGGGGCTCGAGTGAGCAACGGCGGGCCGGCCCGGGCCTCGGAGCAGGCGTCCGCCACCGTCTGCTGTGCTGAGGGCGCTCCAGCTCCTGGGGGAGGCCTCTCGGGCCATCGCTGGGCGGCAGTGGCCTCTTGGGTGTCCCCAGCTGGACTAGGTGGTCAGAGCCAGTTCCCGAGGACAAGGAGAGGAGGCTGAGGGAAGGCGGCCCCCAGCCGCCCCGTGGGGAGCGCAGTCCCTGCTCTGGTTACTCCTAGCCAGATGGGGGAGGGAGAACCTGGGGTCCCCCTGGAGGGAGCCCTCACTGGGCGGCGCACGGGCCAGAACACTGGCCCAGTAGCAGCTTCACCTGGACAGGATGCTCCCAGGAGGAGGGGCAGCGGGCAGCGTGTCTCCAGGCAGAGAGGAGAGCTGGAGGCTGGAGCCAGCCCCTCAGCCCCTGCACCCCGCTGCCGCCTCCCCCAGGTCCAGCGCCATCTCGGTGGTGAAGATCCTGAGGGTGCTCAGGGTGCTCCGGCCCCTCCGGGCCATCAACAGGGCCAAAGGGCTGAAGGTGAGCGCTGGGGGGTCGCTGGGGTGGAGGGGTACGGCCTAGCCCCCCACGTCTCAGCCCAGCTGCACAGGGCCCCAGCCGCTCCCTTTGCCAAAAGGCGATGAGGGGGGTGTGGGGCGCCCCTCCCACATCTCCAGCCTCCAACTAGCTGGGAGGCAATAAAGTTTGTCCTGGAGGGGGAGTGGGGGCCCGCAGGGGCAACAAGGGGGTGGCGGCGACCTGGCCCCGCCCTGCTCCCCGCAGCACGTGGTGCAGTGCATGTTCGTGGCCATCAGCACCATCGGCAACATCGTGCTGGTCACCACCTTCCTGCAGTTCATGTTCGCCTGCATCGGCGTCCAGCTCTTCAAGGTGAGCCCCGCTCCCCGCTGCCCCCTCCCCATCCCAGCAACGGTGCTTCAGGCACCGTGGTCTGTTCCCCGCCTGCTAAGCAAAAGGAACACAGTTTTGGGGCAAAGCTGTCTTGGGCGTACAGGTGGGGCCCTCGCTGGTGCTCCGTCCGGTGGCTGCTGCCTCTTGGGCCTGCGGCTTCTGCCCGAGAACCCCGAGGGCCTGCATCACCCCTTCCCGCTGTGCCTCCCGGTCCCCTCCTTAAATCCTGCCTGGCCTTCTAAAACCTGCTCACCCAGCCCCATCAGCACCCCCTCAGTCAGGGCACTCCTGCGCCGCGGGCTCTGGCCTGGGGTGTCTGGCGCAGCCACCAGGAGCTTCTGGAATGGGGAGTTCGTCGTTTTGCCAGGAGCCACCGTCCTTCTGTCCTCGCTTCCCGGGAGAGCAGATCTCGGTTCCTCTGGGAGCCAGCCCGGACAGGCGCCCTCCCACGCAGCTGGCTTCGGCTGCTCTGACTTCCCATCGTCCGCAGGACCCGCTGTATCTGGGCCTGTCGCTGGCCGTGCTGCCTCCCCTTTCCGACTACGGGGACCAGTCTGCTCCTGCCCCAAAGCATGAGCTTGTCCAAGCGTCCAAGTGTGCCGCAGCCAGACTTAGCGCGCAGCCATCATCTCATGACCATTCACTCATCCAACATTCAGGGGCATTTTCTGCCAGGGCCCTGCTGGCACCCGGGGCTCATGAAGCCACCCACAAAGCCCCGCATGGGCAGGGAGTGAGCAGCTCGTGCGTGGCCTTCTCCCGCTGCTCCGGCCTGGGCTGCGTCCCCACCCAGCTGCCTCCGCCTCTGCCGGACTGGGGGCCAGGGAGCGTCTGTGTCTGACTCACCCCCCGCCTGGCACCCAGCCTGGGACCGGGCACGAGGAACCCCCAAGGCGCCTCCTGCAGCCAGGAAGATGCCCTTTGGTGTCGGTGCCCCGTTCAGGGAGGACAACTGCCCTTCAGCACCCCAACTCCCGCTGCGTCTCAGTCTCAATCGAGACCCTAGTTCCCGCCCACCCAGACAGATAAGAGCGAAACATCGCTGACAGGTGGCACTCGGCATCACATCGTGGAAACTTGGCACCCGCAGGTCACACGCATCAGAGTGCAGCTTTGTTTCCCACAGTGAATGGGTATTTGATCTCAGACGCCCAGAAACCTGCCCGACGGCAGCTGTGTGTCCCCTTCCCGCCGCTTCTGCCCTGTCGCCTGCCCCACCCTCCCCGGGCCCAGCCATCCAGGGTGTTGTGGTGGGAGGGGGCAGCCGCGCTGAGCCCTGCTTCCTCTCTGGGCCTGGACGGCCACCAGACCGGGCTGCGCGCTTCAGCCGAGTGTGGCCACATTAAGACCTGGTCGTCGGCGCCCTCTGTTCATACCAGTCTGCGGGTGCCCACGATGTGACGCAGATAAAAGGGGAAACTCTCTGGCTGAAATCAGTCTTGGGGAGCACAGAGTCCACCTGCTCAGGCCTGGGGGTGGGGGTGGGGCAGCCCTGTTCTGATGACCCCTGCAGCAGTGGGGGGCAGGGAGGGGCGGGCCGAGACACAGGATGCACGCCCAGACCCAGCCCGGCACTCAGTGACACCTTTCTCAGGCCGGCAGCATCTGGGCCTGGTGGGGGAGGCCGTGGGGTGGCAGAGGGACGGGCGACAGGGAAGGAGAAAGACTGTTGGAGGCCACCACTCTGAGGGGAAGAGGACAGTCTGCTCCTTCCAAACGCCCTGCCTCCCCTCAGGCCGGCCCGCGGCTCACGGCCACGCCCGGCTTTTCTGTCCCCCGTGTCCCCCACCCCACCCCTCACTGTGCAGGGGAAGTTCTTCAGCTGCAACGACTTGTCCAAGATGACGGAAGAGGAGTGCAGGTGCTGGGGCTCTGCCAGCTCGGCACGGGGGCGGGACCCTGCAGACGGGGAACGGCCCAGGGGAGTTCAGAGAGCCCCCTCCTTGGGTGGCTGTGGAAGGGAAAGCCCGGCGGGCCCCTCTCGCCCGCCCTGGATCTGGACCTTCGCGTCCCAGCGTGCCCACCGCCCGGGCGGAGGGCACTGAGTGGTGGGGAGGCTCACTAACAGTGGGGGGAGGCACCCCCCACACGGAGTGACTGGCCCCCGCGCAGGGGCTACTACTACGTGTACAAGGACGGGGACCCCACGCAGATAGAGCTGCGTCGGCGCGAGTGGATCCACAATGACTTCCACTTCGACAACGTGCTGTCGGCCATGATGTCGCTCTTCACGGTCTCCACCTTCGAGGGCTGGCCTCAGTGAGTGGGGGCAGGGCCGGCCCGCATGGCAAGCAGGGGCAGCCCCCCCATCCCCACCCCCACTCCGCACCAGGGCCCCCCCACCCGCTCTGCACTAGGCCCACAGAGGCACTCACATACCTACCCCTTCAGACAGCTCATGCAACTGGGGGTTGACGGTTACCCCAACGGGAGCCTGACCAAGGGCCGTGGACGAGCTGTACCCCAAACCGTCTCTGCCCACATGGGGACCTCTATCCATTGACTAGAGAAAGATGGGGCACCCTGTGAGAAGACAGGCCTCTCAGGGTCTGTTCCTGTCTCGTCTAACTTCTCTGCCGTCGCCTGGCTGTTCACAAAGCTGCTTGGCTCCAGGGTGACGGGGTAGAGGCCCCTTTCCTGGCCTGGCTGCTGCCGTGCCAGCCCAGCCCCCCCCTTCTCTACCCGCCCCCAGGCTGCTGTACAAGGCCATAGACTCACACGCAGAGGACATGGGCCCCATCTACAACAACCGCGTGGAGATGGCCATCTTCTTCATCATCTACATCATCCTCATCGCCTTCTTCATGATGAACATCTTCGTGGGCTTCGTCATCGTCACCTTCCAGGAGCAGGGGGAGACCGAGTACAAGAACTGTGAGCTGGACAAGAACCAGGTGCCTGTGCCTCCAGCTCGAGGTGCAAGGGGAGCCCCACGGGCCCCTGCTGGTCTGGAAGCGACAGAGTCCTGGGGCTGGTGACCCCAGAACCCCGTTTGATACCCAGACCAAACCTCCACGCGTAGACAATGCACGTTGGGCGGCGGGTCCCATGAACCCTCACACGCCCAGGCCTAGGAAGCCCTCAGAGCCCCTGAGCTGGGCTGCAGCCACGTCAGGACAGGCTGGTGATAGCTCGGGCGGAGCCCTGGGCCCAGTGGGGCTGCTCCCCTAAATGGTCCAGCAGAGGCCCTCCGGGGCGCAGCTGCTCCGGCTTGTTCAGAGCGCAGGTCGCTCGAGTCTCTGGGTGTGGGTGTGGAAGGGGCGGGAGGAGGGCCGAGCGCTGACCTGCCCTGCACGTGCCTCTCAGCGCCAGTGTGTGCAGTACGCCCTGAAGGCCCGCCCGCTGCGGTGCTACATCCCCAAGAACCCCTACCAGTACAAGGTGTGGTACATCGTCACCTCCTCCTACTTCGAGTACCTGATGTTCGCCCTCATCATGCTCAACACCATATGCCTGGGCATGCAGGTGAGGCACCCAGGGGCCAGCGCCGGGGACGGGCCCTGGACAGGGCAGGGTTCCGAGACACTTGCTAAGCGCCTGCGCTGAGCGGGAGGTGCCGAGCGGAGCCCAGACTGAGCTGGACCCAGGCCTTGCCGGCCGCTTCCAGCCCACCCAGGAGGACGTGGGAGCCTCCCAGAGGCAGTCCCAGCAGCAGGAGGTGGCGCTGCGGGAGGCCCAGCAGCAGAGGACACAGAAACGCTTTCTCTGTTTCTCCTCTGCTGTTGCAAACCTGGATGACCCAGTTGGCTGGCGTTTGGTCCTGAGAACAGGTGTCTGTCGGGAGTCCTGCACCCTTCATTTTTTTTTTTTTAAGATTTATTTATTTATGCACACAAGCACTGGGGTACAGGCCAGAGGTGTGGGGGGGTGAGAGGATTCACCACAGAGAGCGGGGAGCAGAACAGGCAGATCAACAGCAGTACACTGCTGAGGGGAGCAGCGGGCACAGCAGGAGAGGTCTGCCACGCCATGTGGGTCCCGCGCCTGGCCGGCGGCAGGGATCGAACTCGTGCTGCAGGGGCTGCGGTGTGCTTCATAGTGCGTTGCTTAACCCACTGCGCCACCAGGGAGGCCCACCTCTACGGAATTTTAACGTAGACCATGTGCACCTCTTTGGCTCCTCTTTATTTTTTTGTTGTTTTCACCCTCCTTAACTCATTGACCCATAATCAATCCTTTTTTTAAAAAAAATATTTATTTATTTATGCACACAAGAGCTGGGCTACAGGCCAGAGGTGCAGGGTGGCGAGAGGATTCACCAGACAGAATACGGAGCAGAACAGGCAGATCCCCTGAAACACGCTGTTGAGGGAGCAGCAGGAGGCAGGAGAGGTCTGCTGCGCCATGTGGGTCCCTCTCTGGCCGGCAGCATGGATCGAACTCGTGCTGCAGTGGCTGCGGTCTGCTTCACAGTGCGTTGCTTAACCCACTGCGCCACCGGGGAGGGCCTGCGCCCTTCGTTTATGGCACGACACGAGTGGTGCCTTGGCTACCCCGCCTTCCTTAAGCATCTGAGCCCTCGCGCCCTGGGAGAATAGAATGCACGGCAGTTCCCTGGCCCGGGAGCTTAGGGCACGTCCCCATGCACACGTGGCCGGGAGGCTGGCCGAGGAGGCTCTGGACAGCAGGCCCAGGCGGACGGGAGATCTTGAGGGACCAGCCCAAGCTGGGCAGCAAAACTGGGTGGTCCCGACAAGATGGGTGGGTGGGGATGGCCAGATCCTTCTCAACTCTCCGGGAAGCTTCTGTAGAACAAGTGGGATTTTCATTTCATCAGCTTTTGAAAGGGGGTAAGGGAATCCTTATCTGGAGATAGATTGAAGGAGCCGTAGTGGTGATCAAGGTGCTGCCTCTGAACCCCCTCACCATTCTGGGGGATCCCGCAGACAGCTGGTGGGGGAACCCCAGCTTCCACCATAACCGATGGCCACACCTCCCCTAGTCTTGTGCCCAAAGGACTCGTGAGCCCATCCCAGAAGCCTGCCCAGCAGAGCCCCCTGCCCTGACACCCCAGGCAGAGAAAGGGAACTCTGCCCCCCACAGCAGAGCGTGGAGCTGGAGCACCTCACCTCCCTGTGTCCCCTCTTGAGGGGGAGGGATGTCCGTTCGACTTGGTAGAATTCAGGGAATTGCTAAGCAGACACTTGGTTTTCTGAGATTAAAAGAAGGCGGGTGGGGGCCCAGGAAGGGGGCACCCAGGCGGAGGCTGGGCAAGCCCGGCCACCAGCCCCGCCCCGGCCCTTCGCAGCACTACCACCAGTCGGAGCAGATGAACCACGTCTCAGACATCCTCAATGTGGCCTTCACCATCATCTTCACCTTGGAGATGGTCCTCAAGCTCATGGCCTTCAAGGCCAAGGTGAGTGCGGGGGCCAGAGGGCAAGAGGAGCAGGTGGGCCAGGGGGGTGGGACCTTCTCACGGAGCACCCCACAGCCTCTCCCTCAAGGGCCTCGTCCAGGGTCTCTGTCCCCCTAACCTGCGCACCCCCATGCCCACTTTCACCAGACACAGGCAGGCAAGGTGTTCAGGCAGGAGGTGCCCGCGGGGTGGGCAGTGTCTTGCTGTTTCATCGGTCCCAGGTCCTCTCCTGGCCACACCCTGTCAGAGGTCACTGGCAAGCCCAAGGAGGGGACGATGAAAGGCTCCCCATGTGGACCAGAACCCCGATTCTCTCCCTCTCTCCTCCAACCACTTTGTGCTCTGGAAATAAAGAACCAAGGGAGAGGGGTTTCGAGGGGGCGGGCTTGCTGGAGCGCCAGAGGGGTGTAGGGCCTCACGCACCCCACCCAGGCCTGGCCCAGGGGTTCCACATTACCTTGGGCCGGCCACTGCCCTCTGCTGGCCAGAACTCCTGCGGCTCACAGCTCAGCGCCCCCCTTCATTCCTCTCCTTCCCAGGGCTATTTTGGAGACCCCTGGAATGTGTTTGACTTCTTGATTGTCATCGGCAGCATCATCGACGTCATCCTCAGTGAGATTGACGTGAGTGTCAGGCAGACGGAGTGTGACTGGGTGGGGTGGAAAGCCCTGGTCAGTCCACAGATATTTGGGGGGCACCCGCTGTATGTGAGCATGGTACCCCAAAAGTTCCTAAGTTGGAAATGACCAGTGGTGGCTTGTGCCCCTAAGGGCAGAGCAGACAACTCAGACTCTGGGGAGACACAGTGAACGTGCTGGCTGTCCTGGCACAGCAGGGCTGTCCTGCGGGGCCAAGGTCATCGCTGAGAGGGCTGGTCAGGGAAGACTTCCTGGAGGTGGTTAACCCGGAGTGTTGTAGGGAAAGAAAAGCACGTGTGCAAAGGGCCCGTGGTAGGAGCATTTGTGCGAGCCTGGGAACAGAAGAGTCTTGTTGTCAGAGTCCGGGATGGGGAAGAAGAGAGCAGAGGCGCAGGGGCCGTAGGTCCGAGGCCCTGTAAGACCATGGTCACAATCTCGGGCTTTGAGAGACGGGAGCCCTCTGCAAGGTTAACTCTGGTTTGACTTTAGTTCTCGAAGGATCACTCTGGCTACGGAGTTGAAAGCCAGCTGTGGGGAGCGCAGGGCTGCCCGGGAGAGCAGACAGGAAACTACTTTGGAGGTCTAGATGAGGAAAGGCGGGTGCTGGCTGTGCAGTGGTGAGAAGTGGTCGGCATCCGGGTCGCTTCGGAAGGTCGAGCTGATGGTGTGAGGGGGGCAAGGCCGACGACAGGGCTGTGCCCAGTGACTGAGCTTCCGCTTCCCGTGTGTGGAGGGGCCGGGGGCGCAGGGCGGGCCGGATTGAGGGTCCTGCTTGGACACCATCACGAGGGGGCCCCCAGAGATGTGAGGGCCCCGCGCCGCACCGCGCCCGGGCCGCAGGAGCTCGGAGGTTGGGTCAGGTTGGAGCTTTAAACCCGAGACTCATTTAAAGTCACGGGATGACGGCATCACCTCAAGGGAGGTGTTTAGGGAAAAAAGCGCCAAAGGCTGAGCCTGCTGAGACTCCATCTTTAGCGACTGGAGAAAGGAGGCAGAACCAGCGAGCAGGACAAGAAGGGACGGACCCGAGGGCCGGGCATCGCCGGCAGGGCCACGCGGGTCTCTGGCCGCAGAGGTTTCGCGGGACTCTGGCCGCAGAGGTTTCTCGGTGGGAAGGAGGGCGGTGGCCTGAGCTGTGCTGTTCTCCTCCGGGCAGCTCACAAGTGGGTGGACGGGTCTCCAAGAGGGTGACAGCTGCCGGCAGCCATGGGCAGGGGCTGAGCCTAGGGCCGGGTCGGCTCAGTCTCCCTGGAGCAGGGCTGAGCTGCCCAGAGCAGCGTGGGCCAGGGGCTAGCACCTGGCAGTGCTCCTGTGAGCGCGAGGGCCGCTGAGATGTAGGCCCTGGGGCCCTGGGGGAAATGGCCAAGGTCCGGGCCCAGAAGTGGGGCAGAGAGGATGCAGCCCTGGATAGAGTGAGAACCACTTCGGGACTGGTTTTGCCAGGGGAAGTAAGAGCAGGCAGGGTGGAGGTTTCAGCCAGAGGTCACGGTCAAGGCCTACAAGTCAGGCCCTCCAGGGTGACCCCGCTAAGGACCTGGAGCTGAGGGTGGCTGCGGGGTGAGAGGAGCGGAGAGCACGGGGTGCAGGACAGCCAGAGTCAGAGCTGAGGTTCTGAGACAGCGTCCCTCTGCTGGCCGCCCCTGCCCAGCGCCGGGACGGGGAGGAGACACCTGCTCACCTTTCCAGGTCCCCTGCCCAGGCTGTGGTGGGTCCCAGCGGCGGGGAGGGGCAGCCAGGGCAGGCCCAAGGCCAGGGCCTCAGTGGGTGCCTGCACTTTGCCCTGCGCAACGCTAAACCCCTTAGGCCTGCCAGCCCAGGGTGGGAGAACCGCATGGGATCAGGGAGCCGGGGCCAAGGGTGGCTCTGGAGACCCTGGCGGCTGAGGAAAGGCCTGGAGTCTGCAAGGAGCCCTCGGCCCGAGACTCCGAAGGGTTGAACCCTGGCAGGGAGCAGCAGTGCCTTCCGCGGACTTGGCTGCCACAATGGCTGTCTGTGGGGGTGGGGAGGGGGGTTCAGGGTCAGGAGGCCTGCTCACTCCATCGTACAGAACAGACAGTGACAGACAGACAGACAGCGCTCCATCTGCTCCATCCGCCCAGAACTCAAGGGGCAGGGCTGGCTGGAGGCGGATGGTTCTGGGCAAAGTGTGTGTGTGTGTGTGTGTGTGTGTGTGCAAATTTCCATCCACTCTCAGTCTTAGCTGGGAAATAGCATCCCCAAGGCCCATGGCTCCAAAACAGCATTTCTAATCAGCAAGATCAGAAGAAAGAGCTGTAAACAGCCCAGACAAACGGCAGATGAAAGACAGTTGAGTCTCTCAGTGTGCGCTGAGCAGGGCCCCGGAGGATGGACGAGGCCGGCAGTTCCTTCCTGGCGGAGGGCCAGAGGCTGGCAGTGGTCGTTAGTTCATTTTTTAAAAAAGATTTATTTATTTATGCACACAAGAGCTGGAGTACAGGCCAGAGTTGTGGGAGGTGAGAGGATTCGCCAGAGACAGAGTGGGGAGCAGAACAGGCAGGCTGACTGAAACACACCACTGAGGGGAGCAGCGGAGAGGTCTGCCTCTCCATGTGGGTCCCCTCCGTGGCCGGTGATCGAACTTGTGCTGCTGTGCCATGGATGCTTCACAGAGCGGCGCTCAACCCGCTGCGCCACCAGGGAGGGCCGGGTCGTTAGCTGATTTTTAAGAGAAACAGATGTTCCTACCTGTAAGTTGGCTTGAGGTCGTGTTACGACGGATTTCGATTCCTGAAAGCAGGGTGGCCCCGTCTGCGGGGACTTTCTGCAAGGACAGACATACTCCGCTCTGGCCAGCACCATAGCCACTTGGCCACGTGTCTGCTTGCCACGGAACGAGGCTTGTGCAGCTGGGGCCCTGGGTTGCTCACTTGATTTAATTTTCACTGCAACTCAAATAGCCACACGTGACCAGTGGCCGCCGCACTGGCAGGTGACAGTCACCTGGTGCCCTTGACACTCCCTGCCAGGCTTGTCCTCCCAAAGCCAACTTTGCTGGGTCCTTTTTTTGTAAGTTTGCCACGAGAGTCTCATGTTCAGCCCGGGCTGGGAACCGGTGTTCAGGGAAAACCTGCCCCAAGGAAAGTTGTCTGGTGAAAAACCAGTGCTGGGAACCAGACCTCCCTCGTGTGTGGAAGATGAAGCCCTGATGTCCCCTGGCCTCGGGCCCCAGGACAGGGGCTCCTCATGAGATGGGGCGGAGCGGGAAGACACGTGTCCACACTCCAGCGCCTGCTCTCCGGAGCCTGGCCCGGCACGCAGGCCTGCGGCTGACTCCCAGGCCGGGGCAGAGAGGCGTCTGCTGCAGGGGTCTCAGGCTCCCCCAGAGAACCTTTGGTCCTGCAAGATGGGACTTCTCTGAGGCTCCCAGTGGCTCGAGGGAGCTGGCTGGCACCCGCACTAAGGGAGGGAGGGGCGTGGACCCGCCCGTCGTGAGCCGGTAGCTCCCCTGTGCCCCCTATGAGGCCCGAGCCCGAGCCCCGTCAGCTGCAGACCTCTCGGAAAGAGAAGGGCTTTGTCTGTGTCTGGTCTTCCTCTTCTTGCCCCTCGTCCCGGCCTGTGGCCTCCATGCTCCTGAAGCTTCATCCTCACCCCACCCATCCCAGCCCGATGGGCAGCGACGTGGGGTCCCCATCCCCTGCCTCTGCCTTTTTTCTCTAACTCGTCTGTGTGTCTGTCCTTTCTGACCCCTCTCCTCACCGTCCTCCCATCGTGTCCCTCCTCCTCTCTCTCCCTCTTCCCCTCCCTCCTCCCCTCCCTCGTCTCTTCTCTCCACAGACTTTCCTGGCCTCCAGCGGGGGACTGTATTGCCTGGGTGGAGGCTGCGGGAACGTTGTAATTCCAGGCTGCATGGGCCTGCCCGGCACCCGCCCAGCGCTCGCTCGCGCATGCTTAGGCCTGGACACTTGCACTGCATGGGGTGGTCGGCGCTCAGGCCCCCTCCCCGAGCGCCCCCTGCAGGGCCTGAGTTGGGGGCGGGGCTCCGCAGTAGAATGTGCATGGGTATAGCGGCTTTGTCAGACTCCTGGGAAGTGGGCAAGGGGCCTCTGCGGCACCCTCTCTGCTGCGGGGAACATCCCGAGGGGACCGTGGTCACTGCTGCAGGGCCTTGGTCACAGCTGACTGGCAGGAGGCCTTTGGGCCTCTGGGGCTCTCCCCGCCCAGAGCTATCCTGGCGCCTAAGGCTAGCACGCGGGCAGAGCTGGCCTGCTTACGGCAGCCGGGCGCAGGGCGCGGGGTGGCCGTGCTGAGTGGACGGCCTCAGAGCAGCTGAGCTTCAGGAAGCCTTCGCCTGGGGGGACACTAGGGGAGGGGGCCAGGAGACCTCTGGGGTCCTCGGCGCCATGGTGGCTTGAGGAGGTGAAATGAGGCGGGAGGCCCCAAAGGGCAGGCAGTGGGATTCACCGCAGGTGGACTCTCTGCCGTTGCCCCTGAGAGTGGGCCCCCAACACCTCTTGGGCACCGTGGCCACCCCCCGGCCCAGCTGAACTAGCCCAGATCCCAGCCCCGGCCGGGCAGAGCCAGACCCCTCCCCACCACAGACATCTCCCACGCGCCTCTCCCTCGCCTGCCCCCCCCCCCGGGGTCCGCCCCTCTGACCTCTGGGGCTGCCGCCCCGCAGGACCCGGACGAGAGCGCCCGCATCTCCAGTGCCTTCTTCCGCCTGTTCCGGGTCATGAGGCTCATCAAGCTGCTGAGCCGGGCCGAGGGCGTGCGCACGCTGCTGTGGACCTTCATCAAGTCCTTCCAGGTGCGCGCGCCCGCCGCCCACCGCCCGCCGGCCTGCCCCGTCGCTGCGCCCACCCGGAGAGGCTTCTGGGGACGCCGGCCAGGCCGGGCGGGCGCCTGGGGGACTCGGGTCCCCGGAGAGTGGGCAGGGCGGCAGGGCAGGTGTGGGTGATGGCCCTGACCCTCGCTCCTCCCCAGGCCCTGCCCTACGTGGCTCTGCTCATCGTGATGCTCTTCTTCATCTACGCGGTCATCGGCATGCAGGTGAGGGCAGGCGGCCCGGCCACGGGTGGGTGTGGCCAAGTTAGATGGCAGTGGGCTCTGCAGAGGCCTAACCAGCGCGCTGGCTGGACCCTCCCTGCCGCCTCCACCCTGCAGCCCGGGGGCTGCTGAAAGTTGGTTGTACAGCTAATCCCAGGTGGCGGCCGAGCCGTCAGGTAGAAGCAGTCCAGAAGGGCAGGGAGGGCAGGGGCCGAAGGCCTCTCGAAGGCCCTGGTCAGGTGGCCCTGTCATCCTCCCCGACCACCCTGCCCTCAGCCAGTCCTTTGCTGTTAGGAAAACAAGGCCACTCCACTGCCGGAGAGGAAGCGCTTCCCCTAACCTCGAAAACAACCCAACTTACTGGCTTCAGGGCACACAGGCCTGAGGGCGTTGGGTGCAGGTGGGGACCCGTCGGGGGCAGAGGGCGGCAGGTGCCGGGCTGAGGGCAGGCCTGGTGCCAAGGCCGGTCCGTGTCGTCGGCAGATGTTCGGAAAGATCGCCATGGTGGACGGGACCCAGATAAACCGCAACAACAACTTCCAGACCTTCCCGCAGGCCGTGCTGCTGCTCTTCAGGCAGGTGTCCCGTCTGCTCCTGGGGCCGGGCCGCGGCGTGGGTGTGCGGCTGTGTGGCCGCTGGGGCTGTCCTCAGAAGGCCTGGCACGTGGCTCCCGTCTTGATGGGCTTGGAAGGCGCCGTGCTGGCTGCTGCACCCCGTCTTAGTCATTTCTGAGCGAGGGGTCCCACATCTTCGTTTTGCACCGGGCTTCGTGGATGCTGGAGCAGGTCCTGCGTGGCATGGGATGGCACCTCCCAGGAGACGGTCCATCCCCTCCAGGGAGTGGGGAGGGCTCTGTGACCTAGGTCGGCATAGGGCCCCCTCGCCGGCCCCCCCCCAGTGACACAGGCCACGGATTAATAATCTTTCCCTCCGCCCCCAGCCCCCTTCTGTAGCCCAGGTCCTACTTATACCGACAGGTAGGGCAACGGGGGTGAGCACAGTGGGAAAGCCAGGGCCCACCTCACACCGAGCTCTCCACGACCCTGGGGGTCTGACCTCCTGCTTCTGGGGGAGCAGCCCTGGCCCTGCTCCCCCCAGCCCCACCGGGGCCCAGAGGGGCCACTCAACAGCCACTAGGCCCACAGGAGCCTCTCTCCCAGGTGCGCGACAGGCGAGGCGTGGCAGGAAATCCTGCTGGCCTGCAGCTACGGCAAGCTGTGCGACCCTGAGTCAGACTACGCCCCAGGCGAGGAGCGCACGTGCGGCACCGGCTTCGCCTACTACTACTTCATCAGCTTCTACATGCTCTGCGCCTTCCTGGTGAGGGCGGGGGGGGGGGGNCCACCCCACACTCTCCTTCCGGAGGGCCCCTGTCTTTCCGGGGAACTGCCGTTGCAGGGCCATGGGGGCTGGGTCGTTTGGGCTGTAACTGGGTTCTGGGTGCTGCTGCTCCAGAGGGCTCCTGAAGATGGTACTTCAGCCGGTAACCACGCAGGACGTAAGGGCACGAGTCCTCGCGGGAAGGCACGTCCCATAGCGCCAGCTGCCGCAGCTCAGGAGCCCTTGGAGGAGAAAGTCGCCCCCTGTGAGGAGGCCAGGCCTTTGGAAACGGGGGCCCTCAGGGCATCCCCTGGGGTTAGAAGCTGAGACTGGAGGCTTGGGTTGCTGTCCAGGTGGAAGGTGGGGGCCCTCGCCCCTCCAGTCTTGTTTCTTTCCTCGGTCGCTTGTGACCGAGCATCTGGGGCGCGCCTGGGCTCCGGGCAGGGCCTACAACCAGAGCAAGAGTCTGGTCCTGGAGAGGCTCCTCAGGTACAAGAGGAGTCGGGCGTGGGCAAACCTCGCCCTTCAAGTGGCCTCGCCAAGCGCGGGGACGGCAAGATGTGACGGGGCATGACCAGGAGGGCACAGAGGGCGGGAGGTCATCCCTCTGGGCTGGGGGCGAGGAGCTGAGATAGGGTGGACTCCCACGGGGGCCTGACGAGCAGAAGCACCGAGGTGCACAGGGTTGGAAGGGCAGGTGGAGGTGGTTCAGGCTGGGACACAGCCCAGGCAGGGGCACCCTGCAGCCCACACTCTGCGGGCACCTCGCAGCCCCCACCCCGGCCTGGTGTCGCTTGTCTTCCGATCACGGGCGTTCTCGGGTCTCTGCTTGCAGATCATCAACCTCTTCGTGGCTGTCATCATGGACAACTTCGACTACCTCACACGGGACTGGTCCATCCTGGGCCCCCATCACCTGGATGAGTTCAAGGCCATCTGGGCAGAGTACGACCCGGAGGCCACGTGAGTCCGGCCCCAGGCTCCATGTCCCCAGGCTCCAGGCAGGGCCTTCCCTAAACGGTCCATCCTGCCCTCCTAGGCCCCATCCCCATGCCACTGGGCGTGTCCTCCATTTTAATCAGAGAGTGGGGCATCTCCCCCATTGTTAATCCGGAGTCTGAGATCAGAGGGTTCACATTTCCCAAGATTGCACAGCAGAACCCCTTTGCTGTCACTGGGAAATGGCTGTCCAGCTTCTGCTCAGACACAGCCAGGAGCAGGGAACTCACGACTTCACAGGCTCTGTACCCCGGCCATGCAGACTATGGTAGCAGCACTCCAGATTTATGAAAATGCAGAACCCCAGCCCCAGCTCTGCAGTCTCTGTTAAACTGGCCTACAGGCATCCAGATGACGGTAAAGCTTGGAAGCACCACTCTCTATTCTTCCTGAAAGGATGCCAATTTGGTGGCTGTTTCCCCGTGTCAGCACTGTGCTAGCATCGCATGCGTTATCTTGTGTGATCTTTACAGTAGCTGACAAAGGTCTCCTGATTGTCTCAGTCTCCCAGGTGAGGAAACTGAGGTGCAGAGAGGTTAGGTAACTGGCTCTTGGTTGTGCAACTGGTAAGCAATGGAGCCAAGGTCCAATTCAGGTCCACCTTGTGCCCTCAGCACTGACTAATGTGTTCCCATCACGGACGTGAGACCTACCTGCTTCCAGGCTCCATGCATGAGTTCTAACTCCATTCTCTGGAAACAGGCAGGAAATATTGACTCTTTTTTCACAGCAGCCCATCAGAAAAAAAGAGAATCAGTTGGGTCCTCCAAAATGATTTTTCTCAAACCTCTCACTTTGGTCTTCCCTTCATCTACTCTTTATACCCATTCTGGGGAGTTTTATAGACTCAATGAAAAAGTGATTTCCAGCTCTGGACCCATCTCTGGAAGTAGGCTTTCACCTCCCTTGATCTATACCTTCTACCTCTATTAATACAACCCAAGTGTCCCTAGTTATCTTGACCAAAAACCAAGGAGGGTTCCGCCATGTGGAACATGAGCTCCAGATTCCATGTCTGAGGAAATGCTGGCCTCTATTTGCCAAAAAAAACAGGAAGCCCATTTCTGGTGATGCATAGTGGTTAATCCAAACATTGTTGCTTGGCTTCCACTTTCTGGATGTGGTTGGAAAATCAGGAAGTATTCCTTTATCCCCTGGCTCTCCTCCCCTTGGCCTACTCCTGAGCAGGGAAGAAGGCCCTGGGTGTAGCTGCAGGTGTACAGCCGGGGTGTCGTTCCGCAGGGGCAGAATCAAACACCTGGACGTGGTGACCTTGCTGAGGAGAATCCAGCCCCCTCTGGGCTTCGGGAAGTTCTGCCCACACCGGGTGGCATGTAAGGTAACCAGAGCTGCCAGGAAAGGTGTCCCCAGGAGAGGAAGACGGGGTGGGGGCAGGGAAGCTGGTGAGGGCCTGATTGGAGGAGCTGGAGACGCTCTCAAGGACCTAACGTCCCAACAGCCCCAGCTCACATTTCTGCCTGCTCAAGGAGGGCCTCCTGGTCGGCCTCAGCCCCAGCCCTCATGTCCCTGGCCCTCCTGGCCACACTCCGGGCAGAGGAGGCCTGCTCACACAAGCTCCCCCCGCACAGCGCCTGGTGGGCATGAACATGCCCCTGAACAGCGATGGCACGGTCACCTTCAATGCCACGCTCTTTGCCCTGGTCCGCACGGCACTCAAGATCAAGACAGAAGGTGGGTGCCTCGGAGTGTGCGCCCTTCTCTTGGGAGCTATGCTGGCAGGTCTGCAGGAATCTCAGAGCTAAAAGTTGGGCCAGGAGTCATGGAAAAGCAGAGGGAGGACCCCACACTAAACCCACAAAATCTTCATGCCCCTCAGGACTTAGAGGGAGCCCGAAAGTTCTCAGGGGGCCAAAGCTTACTGAGGACCTGTTTCCACACCACTGTGTCAGGGAAGTGGCAGTGTCAGCACAGGGGTGAAGTGGCACAGGTCAGTGCAAGGGTGAGGTGGCATGGGTCAAGGAAGTGGCAGTGCAAGGTGAGATGCATGGGTCAGTGCAGGGGTAATTTTGGCACGGGTCAAGGAAGTAGCAGCGCAAGGGAAGATGCATAGGTCAGTGCAGGGGTGAGGTGGCACGGGTCAAGGAAGTGGCAATGCAAGGTGAGATGCATGGGTCAGTGCAGAGGTGAGATGGCATGGGTCAGTGCAGGGGTGAGGTGGCACAGGTCAGTGCAGGGGTGAGGTGGCACAGGTCCGGGTAGTGGCAGTGTCAGTGCAGGGGTGAGGTGGCACGGCTCAGGGTAGTGGCAGTGTCAGCACAGGGGAGCAGGGTCAGTGCAGGGGTGAGGTGGCACGGCTCAGGGAGGTGGCAGTGTTAGCAGTTGGAGACACCCTGGTATTCAGCTCTGGGCACAGGCAGAGGAGCTACTCAGGCAGCGCTGGGCAGCTGGTGGGTGCATGCTCAGCTCCGCTAAATCTGCGTGTCCCCACCTCTGGGGGCCAGGAGCCCCAGTGCTGTGCCTGAGCCTCGCACAAAGCCATCCTGTGGGTGATCAGCACCGCTGCAGGCCTGAGGCAGCCACAGGCAGGTCCTCGGGAGGCCAGGCAGGTGGGACACTGGGGCCAGGAGTCAGAGGGGCAAGGTAGAGCAGCAGGGAGGCCACCTGGGGTCTGGGACAGGTCCTAGGATTTGAAGACTTGGGGCGTAGGCAAGAAGGCAGGAGATGACATGGTAGCATCAGCCACTCTGGGCACCAAAGCCAGCGTCCGCGGGGAGTACGTGTGGGGCTCGGGCTGGACTGCCCTAGGGCCAGGGTGCCCTCCCGCCACCGCTGGCTGCAGCACAGTAGCTGCCGCCCGAGCAAATGAGGCCAGTGTGTGTTGAGTACGAGCTTCTGAGAGCATCGGTGGCTTTCTCAAATACACCTGGCACGGCTGGTGGCTCCAGAGCCGCTCCTGTGACCCTTGCCTCCAGGTAACTTCGAGCAGGCCAACGAGGAGCTGAGGGCCATCATCAAGAAGATCTGGAAGAGAACCAGCATGAAGCTCCTGGACCAGGTCATCCCGCCAATCGGAGGTGGGCGCTGCTTTGGGGTACCACAGTCCAGAGGCAGCTGAGGCCCTGTGGGCCTCCGGGAATGGCCCAGGCCCTCCCTAAAACTTTGGCTGGTTCCCATGGTGTCCATTGGGGCAGCCACCAGCCTCAGGGTGAAAACTGGTCACCGGTCAGTGCAGTTGGAGAAGGGGTGACCTGCAGTGCCCAGCCCTGGCCGCACCCGGCTCCCACTCAGCAGTGCCAGGGCCCCACCAACCACAGGATACCCTTCTTGGCTCCCCTGCAGATGACGAGGTGACCGTGGGGAAGTTCTATGCCACATTCCTCATCCAGGAGCACTTCCGGAAGTTCATGAAGCGCCAGGAGGAGTATTACGGGTATCGGCCCAAGAAGGACACCGTCCAGATCCAGGTGAGCCCACCTCTCCGCCCGGCCAAGCTGCAGGGGACTTCCTGCTGGGCCAGATGGCCAGCACCTGCTCCCCTCAGCCTCCTTGTGGGCAGAGATGGTGGCATAGTAGGAAGGAAGGATTGGGACCGGCGAGGAAATGATGTGACGTCTCTGGATGATGGTCATGGAAGAAGTTTCCAGCTCAAGAGAAGAGCCAGGAGCGCCTCCTTCCCTGGATGCTAAGGCTATGTGCAATGGGATTCGTCCTTAGGGGGCACGAGCTAGATTTGAGCAGTGGGCTCCCCAGAAGGCAGATCCCCAAGGGGGATTTGTACTCATGTGTATGCAAAGAAAACTTCAGAGCTTTGTTCTGTCTTAGCTGTTTTTAATTCCTATTTTTTGGCTTTAATGATAAAGCACATAATTTATAAATTCAAAAAACATACATGTATTTGGGCTGTGCCCTCAAGAATTTATTTCCTTTGCAATTTTTATTTCGAGACAATCTCATAATTGCAAAAGTTGCATGTATATCACAAAATCCTTTCTTCCTGAGCCACTGGAGAGTAAGTTCCAACAGGATGTTCCATCAACCCAGAACACCTTCATGGGTCAGTTCCTGAAGACAAGGGTATTCTCCTACAAAACCACAATGCAACCACCCAGATCAGGAAATTAACATCCTTACACTGCTACCCTCCAATCCTCAGGCTCCATGCAAGTTTCACCACCAGCACCCTTCAGCGAAGGATCCAGTCCAGAGCCACACATGCATTTAGCTGCCTGTCTCTAGTTCTTCCAGCTGGAACTGTTCCTCCGTCTTCCCTTGCCACCTCTGACGATAAGACGCTTGGAGTCTGTGTGATGCTTCTCCCTGCTAGGTTTAGGCCGTGTGCTTGGACAGGGTGTCACAGAAGTGCAGCTGTATTCTCATGCAAACTCTCAGATGACACCAGTTTTGATGTGTCCCATTGCTGGCGATATGAATTTCCACCCTTTCAGAACATTGTATTAATGGCATGTGCCATGAAAGAGATCATTTGTTTTGAAGACTGTACCGAGTGAGCTGTCTCAGGCTGGAGACCTGGCTGGGGGCTGGGGTAGGGTGAGGGAAATCATGAAATCACCTATGAGGTCCAGAGATTTCTCTAAGCCGTAATCTTGCACTATTGCAGGGGCCAGGACCCAGTGGCCTCACAGCGCCCTGGCACGTCGGAGCAGCCAGGAGGACAGTGGGGCCAGAGCCGGGGCTTCTGAGGGAAGTCTCAGTCGCAAACATTAGACATCAGCAGGGCCGTGGGGAGCAGTTCCGGCCCTCCCTCCCGGACCGGAAGTCTCACTGGGTCTCTTCTCCATTACCAGGCCGGGCTGCGGACCATTGAGGAGGAGGCTGCCCCCGAGATCCGCCGCACCATCTCCGGGGACCTGACGGCTGAAGAGGAGCTGGAGCGAGCCATGGAGGAGGCCGCAATGGAGGAGGGGATATTCCGGGTGAGTGAAGGCCATGGCCCCTCTGTGTGCTAGGCAGGGCGGGCAGCAGTGTCCTCTAGGGAGGAGGGCCGGGAGCCCAGCCATGGGAGGGGCACAAAGACGCTGAAGACACTCACGACCACATCTCGCGGGGCCAGCGTCAGTGGCAGCCTGCTCGAGGTGTCAGATGTGACACGCGCCTTCCGCCTTCCTCTGCTGCTATCTTGCCACCTCACAGACTTGAGGCAGCATTCCACCTCCAGGAAGTCCTCCATCATCACCTGATCTACCTCTGCAGTCACTCTGGGCCCCCATTAGCTTTGTCTTGCGTTTCCTGCCCAGTGATGGCGTGAAAGGTCCTGAATGGCCACCTAGCTAAACATTCTTGAGTTACTTGTGAAGAAATGGCCACCCAAAGCAACGATGTAAGCTGTCCGGTGTCACCGGCAAGTTCGGAGACTAGAGACCCAGTTCTAGTGCTATTGCACCATTTCCTCGTCTACATGTCTATCTCCTATATAGTTACTTAGGTTCATCCTGTTACCCTGTCAAACTGAGACCTCTCAGAGGGTGGGGATTGTCTCTTGTTTGGCCTCATCTCGGCCCATCCCCTCAGGCTCCACAGTGTAGGAGGAACAACCTCCCAGCCAGTGGGTGGCGCTCATGGGCAACCTGATAGTTGAAGGTAGAACTTTCTAGACTCCACCCTCAGATGTCAACTTGATAGTGGAAAGTGGGACCTTTCAAACTCCACCCCACTACAGGGACTGATGGAAAAAATAGGGGTGATGCTGAGGCTTGGGGCAGTATAAACCACTCATGAGAGGGGTGTCTGTGCAGAAGCCACCAGCTTGCCTTGTGAGGCTTTGGCTTGGACCTCGGTCTCCATTCAGCAGACCTATCTGGAGCAGGATAGGTGGGCTCTGGCCATGTGCCAGGCTGTCAACTCTCCCCTCCCCACCCCGTCCAGGTAAATAAACCCTGTTACTGTCGTTTCACACTCTGTCTTGAGGTCACGTCCTACAGTGAAGGCATGCCGCGAGGACCCACCAGCTGGCCCACTGGGTCACCGCCCTGGGTTTGCTTTCATCAGGATTTGTCTCCCCACACCACCGTCACTTGTTTCCAGCACCGTGGGGCCAGGGTGGCAGCCTAGGCCCTGCCAGCCCTCACCTGCAGTCTCAGCTCTTAGTCCTTCCGCTCTCCTGGTTCCAGAGGACTGGAGGCCTGTTTGGCCAGGTGGACAACTTCCTGGAAAGGACCAACTCCCTCGCCCCCATGATGGCCAACCAGAGACCACTCCAGTTCACTGAGATAGAGATGGAGGAGCTGGAATCACCCGTCTTCTTGGAGGACTTCTCTCAAGAGCCAAGCACCCATCCTCTTGCCCGTGCCAACACCAACAACGCCAACGCCAACGCTGCCCGTGGCAACAGCAGCCATAGCAACAACCAGGCGTCTTCCAGGTAGTGGCAGCTAGTGCCAGCCCTGGATGTAGCAGTGTCAGGCTGGGAATAAGGGGACATGATCAGAGGGTTCAAGCTTTTTGGAAGAGGCACACTGGAACTTTCGGGATGTCCTTTGTTCACCTTTGTGCCCTTAATGCACCAAGCAGGCCAGGAGGGCAGAGACGTCTTTGACCAGCAGGGGGCAGCCTCGAGCCAGCCTTGGCCCCAGTGCCGAGTGGTTCTTCATCACCCTGGCAGGGCTACGGGCGTAACACAGGTTAGGAGATGGCCTTCAACGATGGTGCATCTGTGATGTGATCATTCAAGTTCAGTCACTGGGACTGGGTCCCAAGGAGGTCCCCTGTGCTGTGGTTTCCATCTCACCAACCCCGAGCTGTAGACTAAAGGTGTTCTGTGATCACATGAATTATCCTGCTGCCATAAAAGCCAGCAGAATGACGGGGAGAACCTCTCGGTAGTCACAGCCTATGGCTGGGCTCCGGGCAGAGGCCACTGCAGACAAGGGGACGCCGCGGCCCACAAAGGCCGAGTCTCAGGAGTGGGCAGGACAGGGCAAGAGACCCGAGAACCGCAGCCTCCCGTGGCCGGGCCGACCTGCTGTGCCTTCTGGTCAGCCCTCAAGGGCGCCTGCGCTTTGGGGTCACCGCGGAGCTGGGTTGTGGAAACACAGACAAGATCTGGGCTGGGACTAGAGGGATTGTGGCCCACCGGGGGGCATTTATGGGACATGATCGTGACCAAATACTCCAGGCCAGCTGTCGGCAGAGTGCAGAGGGGTACAGGGGAGCGCTAGAGCCCTACCAGGCAATGTTTCTCAACATCGGGATATCCAGGGAGCCTTCAGAATCCCAGGGGCTGGGCCCCACTGCAGATTCTGGGGAGGGCAGAGCTACCCCGAGTCTTTAGAGCTTCTTCCCTGGTAATCCAGTGGGAGCCACGGCTGAGAGCCAGTGTCTTAAGACACCTGAGAGCTGCGAGACCGGGGCTGGGTCCCAAAAGGTGACCAGAGGTCCCAAAGGTGGGGAGGGCATCGCAGACAGGGGAAGCCGTCGGGCGGAGCAGGCAGGAAGAAATTTGACTTCCTTCCTTCAGCAAGTCGGGCTGGCTGTGCAGAGTGAGGGGACAAGAGGCCACCCCACAGTGCAGGGTGCAGGCTCTGAGGGAGAGTGGGTCCCAGAGGGCGGGGGTGGGGTGCAGCACCGGTCCGGCTCGACTTCACGGGCCTTGCTTACATTTCAGCGTCCACCACGAAAGGAGGTTCCCTGGAGAGGCAGAGCTCCCTGCTGCCCAAGAAGGAGCCCACAGGGCCCTAGGTCAGTGTCTTCTGGGCACCCGGGAAGCTGAGGCCTGGAGCTGGACCGGCCAGGGGGGTGGCTGGGAGCATGTCGCGAGAGGAACCCGCGGGGCAGGTTCAACGCGGGCACTTGCAGGCAGCTCTGCAGCTAGCGCAGAGGGGCCGTCAAGGGCACGAGGGAGGCGGGTAGGTGCAGGCCTGCCCCCACCCAGAACCGCGCCTGGACACCCTGGCCCCTTTGCTTCAGCTGATGACCTCCCAGTGTCCCGCAGGTCCTGGACCACGTGGTGGGAGTGCAGTGGAGAGGCGGGTGCCTGCCCTGCCCCATCACACACGAGCATGCATGTGTGCACATACGTGCGTGTGCGTACAACCCCAGACATGTGCACACACGCACATCTGTGCACACACTTCCACACGCATACACACGTATAGGCACGTCGAAAAGCAGCCTGACCAGAGCTGACCAGACTCTGCCCTGAGTCCCCTTCCTGAGCCCACAAGGACAGAGACCAGGGCCAGCAGCGGGTGGGCCCTGTCTGTGCTCCAGGGCGCCTTCCACACCCAGGGTCTCCTAGGGTCTCGGGCTGCCTGGGGGGCCGCGCAGAGCTCCACAGACTAGGCTCCTGGCGGCGGTCAACAGCGCCTTCTGTCTTTGTCCCTTCGTGCCCACAGGACCCCACAGCAAATCCCGTGTGGAGAAGCTGAGAGGACAGCTGACCCGGAGAGCGACGCCAGGGGCCCAGGCCACGCCCACCCTCTGCCAGGTAGCAGGCCAAGGCTGGGAGGAAAGCACCAGCGGAAGGGGTAGGCTGTGGTTTTCTCATCAATACTGGAAGGGGCTCCCGGGCCCCCCTACCTGTGCGTCTCGCCTGAGGCACCTTCTGAATTGCTGGGGGCTCACTGGATCCCAGTGGGCTCCAGCTTCCTTGTTGGGTCTTCGCTTTTGTGCATTTGGAACAGTGGGCCAGGGTGGAACCTCGCCTGCCTGAGGAGAGGGAGTACCCCGCCCCAGGGTGTGAGCCTGAGGAGACCCCCTGCAGCCACAGGACCGAGGGGAGTCCTTCCCGGGGCCCAGCCCCAGCCACGGCCCTGCTGATCCAAGAGGTGAGGCGGGGCCACACGGCCATGGGCTGCTGCCAGCGCGGCCCTGTGAGGCCTGGGGTGGGGCCACTGTGGGGCCAGGGGAGGAGGCCCGCAGAAGGACCCCGCTCAGTCCCCTCTCTGCCCCCCAGGCTCTGGCTCGAGGGGGCCTGGCCACCTTGGCAGCTGACACTGGCTTCATCCTCACAACTGGCCACGCCCTGGCGGAGGCCTGTCACATGGACCCAGAGGAAGTGGAGGTGGCGGCCGCGGAGCTGCTGAGAGGACGAGAGTCGCCAGAGGGCTCGGGCCGCGGCCTGGACCGCCTGAGCCTCAGGTCTTCCCTGGGCAGCCTCGACCAGCGTCAGGGCTCCCGGGAGACCTTGATTCCCTGCAGGCTGTGAGAGCACGCGCCGCGTCAGCATGGACGGAGCGCCCACACCGAGGCTGGGGCGGCCTCCCCCGCGGCAGCTAGATGGATGCGCTGAGGAGGGTGGCCGGGAACCACCTCCGAGTCAGAGGAAGCGGGCTGATGGCCGTGACTGGACGCAGCTCCCACTGCCACTCTACCAGGCCTGCTCGGGGCCAGGGCGTCTGGCACGAGGCCGCTCTCGGCAGCAGGACATTAAAGTCTCCGACCTGTGACTCGGGCACCTGGCCTCTGCTTGTCTCCTTCTTTGGCCCTTTCTCCTGCACCAGTCCCTCCCCCCTCCCCCCTGCCCACGGAGCTGGGTGCAGGAGAAGGGCCGGCAGGACTGCTACTCTGCGTGAGGCACCGGGCCCGACTGGGAGCGGTGGGTCCTCCTGCAAGGTCACGGCCACTTCTCCCCATGGGCCCAGCAGCCATAGGATGGCTGGTGGCCTTAGGAGCAGGCCACATCCCAGCTCACGCCACAGCAGCCTTCCTTGACGCTGTGACCATGACCAGCACGGGCCTCGGTGGCCTCCAGCGCCCTCCGTTCGTGACTTTGGACACCAAAGACCCACAGTTTCCGTGGCTCCTCATCCACACGAGCAATTGTCCCCACCAGCAGCAGCTAGTCACCGCTCGCCGGGCGGCTCCTGTGAGCCAGCTCCAGGCACACCTGATGCCAGCGCTCTTAGTGCGTCCTGTGCCCAAAGCACGCTCACACACAGCATCCTGTCGTTCTTGCCACAGCGCCGCAAGGCAGGTGTCGATCTCGGCCAGATGCTGCGTGGAGGTGCAGAGAAGTGACGCGGCCGCCGGGGGTCCCACAGCCCCGAGGGACCAAGTCAGGACCTCCCACCCCCTGACCCAGAGGAGCCCCTTCCCACCCACCTCCCTGCCTTCACTACGCCTTGGCCAAGGTCCTGCTTTCCGGATGTTGCTGTGGAAACCATTGGGACCCCCGCAACCACCTCCCAGACCCCAGGCTGGCTCCCCAGGAGGCCCCAGAACACACACCTCACACTCGGAGCCCCGGAAATCCACAGCCCAGGCCTTCACTAGGCCCCAAAACCTCCCGGCCCCCAGTCATAATTTTTTGACTCCTCTCTCTCCTCAAAGCTCAACTCAAGTGGTTGTCTCCCCCCACCCCCCCCCCCCCCCCNAGGCCTTCACTAGGCCCCAAAACCTCCCGGCCCCCAGTCATAATTTTTTGACTCCTCTCTCTCCTCAAAGCTCAACTCAAGTGGTTGTCTCCCCCAACCCACCCCCCCCACGGAGAACCTGGTTTCCTCCAGAGCAAGAGAAGTCACCAGAAAGTCCCCCGGGGCTCCTGTCACCAAACCAGGACTTACCCGAGTTTGTCTCTCCTTCCTGATGACCCAACGGAATCCCAGAGGCTCCTCCAGCCAACGTCTCCGATTCTGTCCCAGACATCACCCCTCCTGCCCATGCCCGCCTGTCTCCACCTGCTCGTGCACATTCAAGGTGTTTCCTCCCTAGCAACGAGGTCCTGCAGCAGTCCTGCGCGTCTGTCTGTCTGTCTGTCTGTCTGTCTGTCTGTCTGTCTGCCTCTCACAAGTGTTGGAAAGGCCAAACTTCTTACCTGGCTGTCTCCTTGCCGACATTGTTTCTACTTCACACTTCTCCCCCAGGCCGCCTGCCCCTCTCTCACCCACCTCACTGCCGCCCTGGTTGCTGCTCCAGCGGAGCAAGCCCCTTCACGTCCTCGTCTTGACTTCTAGGCAGCTCTAGCATCCTCCCTCAGACACTGCTCCCCTCGGCTCCCCTGGCTCCCCGCTGTTTTTGAGCGCTCCAAGGCTAAGCTTTCCTGAGAGTTCCCCCAGCATCCCCCCTCTCGGTTAGGGACTCTGAGCTCTGCATCCTTGATCTTCCCTTCTCCGCCAGTCCCTTTTCGTCCTTCCGAGATGATGCCACCCGTTCTCACACCTGAGCTGCCTCTGTGTGCTGAAAAGTCCCAAATCTGCATCGCTAGTCCAAATCTCTTCCTTTTTGTTTAAAGATTCGTTTTTTTATGCATACAAGAACTGGGGTACAGACTAGAGGTGTGGGGGTGAGAGATTCACCAGAGACCCAAGAGTGGGGAGCAGAACAGGCAGACTGACCGAAACACACGGCTGAGGGGAGCAGCAGGTGAGGCAGGAGAGGTCTGCCACGCCACATGGGTCCCCTCCCTGGCCTGAGGCAGGGATCGAACTCGTGCTGCAGTGGCTGCGGTTTGCCTCAGATTGCATTGCTTAACCCATTGCATCAGCAGGGAGGCCACCAAATCGCTTCTAAACTCCCAGTCTCTGCATCCTGCTGCTCCCACCAGCTCCACACGTATCTCTGATAGATGCCTAAAACTCAGCTTGTCCAAATGGACCTCCTTCCTTCCCTCACAGCCCGCTGTGCTTCGCTCCTGCTGCCCTTGGGAACCCCAAGTCTTGTTTAAACCTGACGTCCGTGGTTCTCCTGGACTCCTACTTCCTCCCCCACTGAGCAGTTCTCAGCCTGTCTCTCCATAACCCTCACACCTACTTTCCCAAGACAGCCTCTGAACCCGCCCCCTACCTGCCCACTGTGACACAGGACAGTTCACAAACTCGTCTTAAACTTTGGCTTTTCCCTCTGCCCATCTGGAACTGTAAAACCTGGGGGAATCACAGTTTGTGGGGCCACACCCGTGTGCCACCACTGGCAAAGCACGATTCGGACTCAGTGCACAAAAGGGCTTATTTACAAGGAGGTGGCAGAGATAAAGAAAAAGAAGAGTTTCTTTTTTTTTTTAAAAAAAAAAGATTTATTTTTATTTATGCACACAAGAGCTGGGGTACAGACCAGAGTCACGGGAGGTGAGAGGAGTCCCCAGAGACAGAGCGGGGATAGAACAGGCAGATGGACTGAGGAACATTGCCTCCCAGCCTCCTCTCTTCCTTCCAGTTTGTGTCTGGTCTTCCTAAGAGAGAAAGCTATTGCCTTAGCCCCTCACTCAAAGTCCTCTAAGATACACCCAAGCCTTTGGAATATTGTGGAAAATCCCTGCTCTGCTTACAAGCCTGCCCCACTTCCAGCCCTGGTGCTGCTCCCTGTTCACCCCCCACCCCCCCACACACAACCCTGCAACCCCAGTCAAGGGGGGCTGCTCTCACCGCCAGAGGTGCTGCTCCCACTCTCTTCTCCCAGGCCCTCCACCTGACTCATCCCCAGTCTCTTCCAATCAGCACTTAGCTGTTACTCCCTGCAGGGTGCCTTCCCTGCAGCCCTCCTCACCCCCTGCCCCCCAGTGCTGGCCGGCCCAGCAACCTGGCACTCTGCATCTGCTGTCACAGTGGGGAGCACAGCCATTTCATAACTGCTGCTTTATCTTTGCCTTCACCAGATGCTCAGCTCCGCGGACCAGGAGCAAGTCTACTTAGTTCAACGTTATCCTCGAGGTCTGAACACTGTTGAGCACAAACTAGTGGCTCAAGAACTGGTAAATAAACGCAGCAAATGCTAAGTGTGAGCCCTGCTGAGGTCCAGGCCAGAGGGGAAGGAGGGAGCAGCTCCACACAGAACATGCTCGAACTCCGTGCCTCTGCTCACAGTCTGCCTCCAACTCAACGGACTCATCTTTAAGGGGCTATAAAAGAATATGCCTCACTGAGTGCCTGGGAAGATCAAATGGGGCAGCACCGTGGCCGGCTATAAAAGGGGTTCTCTTTTATGGGGCCGTGAGCATTCTATGGTAATACCCGCCTGCAGAGACTACCAGCCGCGGGCAGCCCTTGGCAAGTCCCCGTGTGCCTGGGGGCTGACCGTGCACATTAGTTGCTTAACCCCTGCACAGGCTCAAGGTGACGGAAGCACTGCGAGTCACCTGCCCAGGGCCAGGGTGGTGACTTGACAGGACTGAGAGCCCAGCGCCTGCCCTGCCCGCCCCTCGAGGGCTACACTTCCCGCGCCTGTGTCTGTCTGTCCAGCATCACCAGAGCACACAGACAGGCAGGCACTCGCCCTTTTGACAAATTTGGGGCCATTTCCTTTGCAACACGGAAGATGCAATTTCTCCCGTTGCACAAAATCTTGCCTCTGGCCCTGCGTAGCAGCAGTGATGGGTAGGCTTGTCCGCAGAGGCCTGCAGCCCACTCAAATAAAGCATGTGTGTGTGTGTGGGGGGGGTGGTGACAGGCTCTACTCAGCAGGGCCAGCTGACAGACTGTGCCCTTAGGGCTGGGGGAGCCACCTTCTCTAGCTGGGGGCACCTGCCAAGGAGTGCCTCCTGGACCCCTTTCTTCTGCCTGCCAGCTCCCTACAGGCTTGGGGCCCAGCTGCTGGGTGGAGGATCTGCCAGAGGGGCTGGGGTGTCTGGCAGGAGGGGTGGGCACGAGCCAGCCATGGGGGAAGGCAGCCCTCCCTGCAGGAAGGTGTGGCGCCGGGAGGAACCTCTCTGGCAACAGGGGCACCTAAGGAGGGCTCCGTGCTCTCTGCAAGTTGGAGCACAGCAGCCTCTGAACCCGCCCTCCTACCTGCCCACTGTGACACAGGACAGTTCACAAACTCGTCTTAAACTTTGGCTTTTCCCTCTGCCCATCTGGAACTGTAAAACCTGGGGGAATCACAGTTTGTGGGGCCACACCCGTGTGCTACCACTGGCAAAGCACGATTCGGACTCAGTGCACAAAAGGGCTTATTTACAAGGGGGTGGCAGAGATAAAGAAAAAGAAGAGTTTCTTTTTTTTTTTTAAAAAAAAAGATTTATTTTTATTTATGCACACAAGAGCTGGGGTACAGACCAGAGTCACGGGAGGTGAGAGGAGTCACCAGAGACAGAGTGGGGAGCAGAACAGGCAGATGGACTGAAGCACACCGCTGAGGGGAGCAGCGGGTGAGGAGTGATCAAACTCGTGCTGCAGCCGCTGCAGTTTGCTCCATAGTGCGTTGCTCAACCCGCTGGGCCAACAGGGAGGCCCAGAAAAAGAAGAGTTTGTAAGGCCACAAACGGCCATCTGTCCGGCTCTAGGAGCGTGCACAGTGTCCAGGAGTCCCGCCAGAGCTCCCACTGACAGCCGGGCGTGCAGGGGCCCGCCCCTGCCTTGGGCTCCTTGGAGGCACGGCCAACACAGAGCGCCCCCGCCCAAGTCCGTTTGTCAGTGTTGCCCCTGTTCTCCCAGCTTCTGACCCAGGTCACGTCACGCCTGCTGGGGGACTGGCGCTCTGGACCGGTCACCAGGCCTGCGGGTGCCCACAGCGGGGGCTGGGAGCCCTGGGATGTGTCCCCAAGCGTCCCCACCATCGCTTCTTCCTCCCCTGCCAGCTGAGTGTGCCGCAGTGGAACGCAGACTCCAGCTTAGAAAAGCAGGCGCGGACGGGCTAAAAGAGAAATCCGTCCTCGGTACAGAATTCTGGTGTTGAACGCCAGTGGGAAAGGTGAGGGTGACAGAGCAGTACTTTGGGGTGCAGACCCTGGGGTGCAAGGCTCAGAGGAGGGGGGACTGGCCCCGGTGGTGAGAAAGGAAACCAAGATCCAGGGCCACAGCCCTCCAAGGTCGCTTGGTCAGTGAGGGGCCCGGGAGGAGACCCAGGTTCCCTCGGTCAGTCTTTAGAAAGGCTACGTACGTGGCGTGTGCGCCGAGAAGCACGTTCTCTTTTCTGGCTGTGTGTTCGGAGCGTCTCTGTGCCGCCGTCCCCTCCACTGGGACGGTTCTAGCCAAGATGCCTGCAGCCCCGTCCATGGGAGGCCTGAACACAGCGCCTCAGCGGGTCCCACGCACCACCTATAAAAGAGGTGGCACCGTCACTCCCAATCCTTGATGAGAGCACGGGCTCAGAGGGGCTGAGTGGATCAGCCAATGTTGTGGGGTCACAGGGAGTGAGCCAGGCTGCCATCGGTAGCCCCAACATGCCTCCTGGCTTATACCTTACCCTGTTGTGAGGCTCACAGGCCAACCCCCTACCTCAGGCCCCATCCCGCTGATGGGGGGTGCTTCCACGGCCTGCCCAGGTCCAGCCCAGCCACAGCAACTCAGCAACCCCCTCTTCCTTCACAGCCTCCCCTGCACCCAGTGCCTCTGCACCCAGCACCTGTCCTTTCTCAGCCAGCCGGCACCCCAGGAGCTTCTGTGATGGCCCGGTCAGGGGATCTGCTTATTCCTTCCACCCGAGTAACCTGACATCCGTCACTCTGCGTCAGAATTAGGAATTTGCAGTCTGTTTATTCCAAGCATACCTTGGAGCATCTTAAGGTCAGGTAGGGACAGATCTTTATCAACTCTGCATCCCTAGCAAGGAGGGGAGAGAGAGAGCAGGGAGAGATGGAGGCGATTTCAGGAGACTAAACCAATAAACAATGAGTATTCGCTGAGTCATTTGAGATTGCCCATATCCTATCCCTTCGGTCTACAAAATGGCGATTTTGTAGTATTTAACCGTTTGCTATAACAATCTACTATAATTGGGGCCCCACTGACCCCTGCCACCCCAGGACCACCAAGGCCCCCCCAGCCATTGTCTCTCCAAGCACCCCAGGTCTGGTTTTGCCAACTTGGGGCTTGACTCCTCCAAGGCCTGGGGCCTTCTCCTCTCCCTCCCCTGCCAGCCTAAGGGCTGCCCTGCAGTTGGGTGGGGTTGGGCAGTGGGGGAAGGAGATGGACGATGGATGGATTATGGGCCTCTCCCTCTCTTTCTAATTTTGGTTATGACTTAAAATTCTTTGCTCCACCCAGTTCTGGCCTTCTCTTTGGATCCACGAACCTAGTGTGGAAATTCAAAAGAAAAAGAAAGTTCTTTTCATGCTTCTCAGCATCATCACCAATTCCATCCAATCACTCCTCAAGGCAAATGTCCCCTTTGTCAACTCATACAAATGACAGGAAATTTGGGGGGGGGGGGGGGGAACAAGGATACAGATTAAACAGGCCCGAGATTATTTCACCTTGGGCCAATGGATCAACTGTCATTTGCCAAAGGGCCTTTCAAACCCTCCTGAGTGCCCTGCACACACCACCGGGCCATCCTTACCGGGCCTCCAGATCCTCAGTCTGGTGGCCTTTTTGAATCGCTGGCACTTTGGAGGTTAATCGCGTGTGATTCTCACCACCACCACCTCCCTCTCTAGTCTCCAACCCGCACCCCTCCCCCATCTCCTATTTTTAAAGTGTTAAAAGCTCATTTGCTGGCGGTTTGCTAGGCAGGGTCTGGCTGAGGCAAATAGCTATTAAAATCCCAGGAAATGATGCATCCTTGGGGACTGGGAATCAATAGCTCCAGGCAGGGTGGGGCTTATTTGTTAACTTAACCAGGGAAAGTGAAGCTGCAAACCTGGGGGACGTCAGGTTTCGGGGGTCCTCACCGGTGCACTCACAATCTCAAGATGACTCGCCCAGAATGTAACAACAACAGGCTTCACTTACAAGGGGGAAATTGGACAGTAAAAACTGAAACGAGGGGCCTCCCTGGTGGTACAATGGGTTAGGCACAGCACTATGAAGCAAACAGCAGCATGAGTTTGATCCCTGCTGCCAGTCAGGGAGGGGTCCCACATGGCGCAGCAAACCGCTCCTGCCTTGCCCACTGCTCCCCTCAGCAGTGTGTTTCAGTAGATCTACCTGGTATGTTCCCCCATTGTGTCTCTGGTGAGTCCTCTCACCCCCTGCAGCTCTGGTCTGTACACCAGTTCTTGTATGCATAGACAGATAGATGGGTGGATAGATAGATGGATGGATAGATAGACAGACAGACAGACAGACAGGCAGGCAGGCAGGCAGGCAGGCAGGCAGGCAGGCAGACAGACAGACAGACAGGCAGGCAGGCAGGCAGACAGGCAGGCAGGCAGGCAGGCAGGCAGGCAGGCAGGCAGGCAGGCAGGCAGACAGACAGACAGACAGACAGACAGACAGACAGACAGATAGATAGATAGATAGATAGATAGATAGATAGATAGATAGATAGATAGATAGATAGATAGATAGATAGATAGATAGATAGATAGATGGAATGATCACAGATGGCCGTCCATCCTACTCCAGACAGGGCTTGTAGTGTCCAGTTGTCCAAACCCAAAGCTGCTTGGGAAAGATGGTGTTATCCCTTCAGTGAGAGCCTGGAGCTGGTGGAACAATAAGTGGTGGGCCAGGGCCCTCACGGTGGCAGCTGGGGGTGACCACAGGTGTTGCTGGGAGGGAGCACTGCAGCAGCCAGCAGCAGGGGTGCAGAGATCAGGCTGGACACTGGCGGCAATGGCAACAGGAGACAGCTCCAGAGGTGGTACAGGCAAAGGCCAGTGGCACGCTGATCAGGAGGCAGTGCCAGACGATCAGGTAGCGGTGACAGGAGGCAGTGCCAAGGACCAGGCAGGGGTGGACAGCTCTTAGTGGCAGCACTGGCACAGACCACCCGGGCCAGTCAGGAGGTGGTGCTAGAGGCAGGCAGTGGCAGACAGATTTTAGAGGCGGTCTGCTGAGGCAGGAGCAGCGATCAGGAGGTGGCACAGTCAGGCCGGAGGCAGGAGCAATAATCAACACTCTGAAGCTACAAATTGGAGATCAGACGTGACGTTCTCCCCAGGTGAGACCATCTGCTGCCCCATCTTTTATGACTTTCAGGGTCCCTGCGCTCCTCTGCTTGCCCAACAGCAATGTGGGGTTCAAGTCTCACTGGAATGTTTTCAAAACTGGCACAGGTGTCAAAAGCCCAAACACCGAAAGCCCCCCAGCTTGTGAAATCTGACCAGAACAGGTGAGCCATTTCACTCCAGGTATGACGGTGGGGGGGTGGAGGGGTGGGGAGGCGGTGTGTGTGTGTGTGTGTGTGTGGCAGAGCCAGGTAAGCTCAGGCACTGACCTGGGAGCTGCAAAGCTCCTCTTAAGGAAGGACTGGGGGGATAGGGGAGTGGGGGAGATGCTGAAGCAGAGATGGCTCCATGGGGTCAGGGCTGAGACTAGCTAGGAGGCCCCCCTGACCACCACCACCAGGTCTCAGCAGGCTCCCACGCCCTTCCCTCTTCTCTCTTCTCCCAGGCCTGGGACTTCATCTCTTTATTCCTCTCTACTCTGGCTTTTCCGCCTGGCCTCTGCTCCCTCTGCGGCCTCCCCTCCATCAGCGGCATGTCCGCTTCTCCGTCTTGCGTTCTCCAGTTCCTGCCTTTGCCCCCTCGTGGGTCCTGTGGGGCAGAGGACAGAGCTGCCCTCAAATGGCCAACACTCCGGTTAACGGTGCCTGATGCCCAGGACAAGCCACCCGCCACTCCACACTTGTGTTTAAATAAAGACACAAAGACGGTAGAGAAAACCATTTCATTGAGGTATAATTAACATACAATAAATCAAAGTACACCACTTAGTTCATTTCGAAAGTTGTGTATCACCCCTCATCTACATACCCACTGCCAAATTTCTTCCCGCTTCTTAATTACCCCTCCCTAGCCCCTCCCAACTCTGTTCCCTGCCTCCCACACTTGCCCCACCCCTGCTGCCACTTCCTGCCTGACCAGGCAGCCACTGATCTGCCTTCCGACACTGCAGATTGGTTTGCATTAGGATTTTATTTTATTTTTTTTTAAGATGTATTCATTCATGCATACAAGAACTGAGGTGCAGGCCAGAGGCATGGGGGTGAGAGGATTCACCAGAGACAGAGTGGGGAACAGAACAGGCCGACTGACTGAAGCACACTGCTGAAGGGAGCAGCGGGTGAGGCAGGAGAGGTCTGCTGTGCCATGTGGGTCCCCTCCCTGGCCGGGGATTGGACTTGTGCTGCAGATGCCCCACGGTATGGTGCTTAACCCCTTGCGACGCCAGGGAGGCCCGCATCTAGGATTTTATATAACGAATGATACAGCTTGTGCTGTTCTATCTGGCTTCTTTCACTCAGCATAATTATTCTGAGGTTCACCCACACTGTATCACGGATTGATAGTTTATTCTCTGCATTGCTGAATAGTATTCCATTGTATGATAGACGAGTTCATCCATTTGTCTTATGTGTCAGATGTTTACTGGACATCTGGGTTGTTTCCAGTTTGGGACCACAACACATAAAGCTGCCATGAACGTTTGCGTGTGGACCGTGAAACGGGTAATTTCTCAGGGCACCTACTCGCTTTCTCAGTTCAGCAGTGGCCAGGGCCCAGATCGGCCCCGTTCTTCACTAACCCAACCCAGGCCGAAACAGGAAACCAGCTTGCTTGTGCTCAAACTCTGGCCACCCCTTGTGGTGTGACCTTTGGTCACACTTGATGCTCCTTGCTTGGTGGGGGTGAACGGTTCTACCTGGGAGCTGCTTGTGCACACACCACAGCAGCAGCCAGCGGGATCGTTCAGCACAACAGCCCGTGCAATGTTCACGACGGAATTTCCTTGCCTGGAATTCAGGTCTACACAACCCAAAATGGACTTCCTCTAAGACTCCAAGTCATACTCCTAACCCTTTGTAGCGACTCTTTACTCAGTGTAATGAGTGAGCGCCAAGGGAAATGGTGACTTGAATAGGGTCCATCTGTAAACTGGGGGTACACACGGGTGTGTCCTGCCCCCCAAGCTGAGAACTGTTTCCTAGGTTGGCGATAGCATTAGCAGAGGAGACCCTTGGAACTTTTCTAATTACTCTCAGAGAGGCTCCTCAGAAGCCCTGAGGTTTCAATGCAGCCGACCAGAAAACTCTGAGCCCCCAAATAGTTACTACAAACTCATGCTTCTCTAGTGAATCCTCAGGACCCAGCAACATGAAAACATGGGAAAATCTTAGTCAAATCACAGGGTGGGGGGGCCTCCCTGGTGGCGCAGTGGGTTAAGCAACGCACTACGAAGCAAATCGCAGCCACTGCCACTGCAGCATGAGTTCGATCCCTGCTGCCGGCCAGGGAGGGAACCCACATGGCGCGGCAGACCTCTCCTGCTGTGCCCGCTGCTCCCCTCAGCAGTGTACTTCAGTTGATCTGCCTGTTCTGCTCCCCACTCTCCGTGGTGAATCCTCTCACCCCCCACCCCCACCTCTGGCCTGTACCCCAGTGCTTGTATGCATAAATAAATAAATCTTTAAAAAAAAAATCACAGGGTGGGGGTGCAGAGATAGGTCAGGCAGAGAGCTGCTTGCTCTATGGGGCTCCAACTAGCCCAGAAAATCAGAAACCGAAAATGAATCCCGTGTGTCTGAGAGAGGCAGCTAGAGCCCTGGGCTGAACATCCTCACAAACCAGGACTTCTGATCCTAGCTTCACCCCTTATTCTCGATACCATTTAGGTTGGGTAGACTATGCCATAGTAATGTACAAACCTCAAATTCCAGTAGCTTGACACAAAAGTTTATTTCTCACTTACACTCTATAAATAACATAAGGTGTTCAAATAGGGCAAACCTGAGGGAGGGGGGCTGATCAGTGGAGCCCTCGCCCACACATTTAATGCAGGCTACCACCAAAAGTAGACACACGGAGAGGAACAAAAAGGGTGTATTTATATAGCAGGTGAGAAAAAGGGAGACTGGAGAGAGAAAATTGGCCAGGATGCCCTAGCCCAGAGGGCATCCATTGTGCAGAGCCTGGGTCCAAGCTGAAGCCACACATGGCAAAATGGCGGCGACCCACTGAGGGAAGAGAGCAGCAGCCACACAGCACAAGAGGCTGCTGGCCAGCTCAGCAGAGACTGGAGGACAAGTGGGAGCTGGCCGTGTGGAAACAGCACCTTGTCCTCTGTTGAGTCTAAGCAGCACATGTGACGAACAAAGGGAGAAAGAATGACTAGCGCACTGGGATGGGAGCCACAGACGCAGTGAAGAGCAAAAGGAACCAGGCTGACCCCAGTTCCGTCTCTTAAAGTCCCATGATGGTTGCACTCTGCTCTTACCTCCTTACCTCCCTACCCCCAACAAATACACCCCTCAGGGCATCAGGGGGTGGAGTCACAGGCTCAGAGGGGTTTTCTCCATCTGTGTAGTGTGCAGGTGGCTCAAAGAGCTTCATAAAGTCAGTTGTGCCCACGCGGCATTGGTCAAAGGAAGCCAGGTGGCCACAGCCGACATGACTCCTGAACACGTCATTGGTCAAAGGAAGTCACGTGGCCACCGCTTTCATGCACGTGAGGACACGCAGCACGATCTCGTGTTGGGGCAGAGGCGGAAATAGCTGCTGAACAGCACTAATGACCGCTCTCCTAGCCAAGTGACCTCTGAGCCCATTTCCTCTTCTGCAAAATGGGGACAATAACAGTATTTACCTCACGAGTTGTTGTGAGGGTTAAATGAGAAACGTGCACGACGCCCTTGGCATAGTGTAGCCCACGGGTGTGTAAAGTAAAAGCCCGGTCCCTCTCCACACAGCCCACAGGCTGAGGCCAGGACCCGGGGCATGTGTGTACCAGAGGCGCCCAGCAGGCTCCTTCCTGCCCCCATAAACTCTTACCCTGGCTCCCAAGGCCCCACCCAAGTGGCGTTCCCTCATCTCCTTGCAACACTCGGGCCAGGCAAACTTCACCTCCAACCACCCTGCCCCCCAGCCTCATTCATCTCTCCCCAGTGGTGGGACTGCCAGCCCAGGGTCACATAGTGAGCAAGTGGCAGAGCTGGGATTTGAACCCGGGTCCCTTATTTGGCCTCTGATTTATATTTGGTTGATCTGTACAGACTTGACTTTCCTCTGAATCATAAGTTTTCCTGTAGCCCCACCTTGGGTGGGTGACCTTCAAGTTCTAAGTGCAGTAGTGGGACTGAGTTTTTAATTCTTGCTCAGCCTGAGCTTACTGCGTAACTCTGAACAAGTCTCTACTGCTCCGACCTCCATGTCTTCACCTTATCTGGACTAGATGATCTTGGGGGAGGGGGTGTCTTTCTCTCTTGGATTCTGTGACATTGAGAACTGCCCACACCTATCCTGCCTTTGGCCCTCATGCTGTGTAGAAAGTATTGCAAAGCAGAAGGGCAGATCAAGATTCCACGTTTGAAGTTATACGGAATATTAATTAAACCCTCATCAACATTTGAAACCAAAAATAGTTTGCTTGCTTTTATTTATTTATTTTTTTTTGAGGACTGGCGGAGTGTTTATAATCTACAGCAGTTCTCTTTCTTCCTTGCTATTTTTAACAAATTCTGCAACTAAGTCTGTCTTCTGTAACAGAGGAAGCCAGGCTGAGCCGGCGCCTGGGCTAGGATCTCCGAGTCTGTATCCCAAGGGACCCTTTCTGGGCGTCTGAGCTCCTGCTGGCAGCAGACCTGGGCTGTTTCCAGGTGCGCATTGGAGCCGTGGCTGGCCCACCTTCTCCCGTGGAACCCAGCAAAGCTTCTGGGCTGAGGCCGGGGTTCGGATCGAGGTCAGCACTCTGTACACTCCCTAGAGCTTTCTGCCACTGTCAGAGAGCTTTGGCAAAAGGCAGTGCCCACCGCTAACCCTACAAGGGGTAAAGTGGAGAGGATCCAAGCTCAGGCCACAGAGCCACCTCTTGGGGCTCCTTTCCCAGGGTTGCTGCTGAGAACTGGGGTGTGTCTGAAGCCAGTCGGGCCAGATGGCTGCCCCAAGTTGCTGCTGCAGTATTTTAACTACAGTAGTGTGGGAGCTTCCTGCCTTGGAGAGGAGCCCCCCGCAACTCCCCCAGGCTCCCATCTGCCCAGACGCCCACAGCTCCTGTCAAGAGAGATGATGGAGGACCCAAGATGCCTGGGGGTGGGAGGAGGGGCCTCAGTCAGGACTAGAGCTGGGTTCAGTGTGTGTGGGGAAGGGTCAGGGCCTAATGGGGTAGCGTGTGTGTGTGTGTGTATGTGCACACACACATGCACCTGTGCCTTTTCTGTCAGGCAAAGAGGAAAGGTTTGATTGTGGGGGACGTGGGCATATAGGTAGTAGATCAGGAGAAACTTCAGGGTTTGGGAAAGAGGGAAGAAAAAAAGGAGCAGCTGGGAGAAGGGAGAAGGAGTGGGAAGAAGCCAGAGAGAAGAGAGGAAGCTGGACAGAGATTGAAGCCAGAGCAGGATGTCCTGGGCTTCCTCGGACCCAGTAACCTGAATCTTCCCACACTATGGCTGCACCCCTTTTCGTACTCTGTGGACCCCCATCTGACCTTGCTTCACCTCCTCAGCTCCGGGCAGCACCACCCCGGAGTCGGGGTCTCGACACCTAGCTGTCCTGCTGCTCTCTGTGGCCCAGGAGGGGCCTGGCCTGGCCGGCCAGCCCAGGTGTCTCCCAGCTCCTTCTGGCTGGACACCCTGTGACCAGGCGGGTGGACAGGGGGCAGGCAGTGCTCTGGTGCCACTTCCCAGCAGGGAGTCAGTCAGGTTACATGTTCTCAGAAGTCAGAGGGACCTCCTGGAGGCAGGAAGTGAGTCAGGGGCCCGGAGAAGTTCAGTCTGGTGGCGGGAAAGCATCTTCGCCAGCCCACACAGCGTCATGGTCTGCACGGGCAAGCCTGAAGCTGGGCCAGCCCAGCTCCCTCCTCTGGGCTGTTGCTTGCAAGCGACCTGGGGAAACTGGGACCAGACTCTTCAAATCCTGGGGCTATTGCTTATATGCTTATATGCTGACTCAGTTTCCCCATCTGAAAAACTAAAACAGCATCAAGAAGCTTAGCTCACCAGGTTATGAGAATGAAGGAGAAGAGGTAAAGAAATATTCATGAAATGGTCTAGGAATGTGAGTCACCTCCCTCTGGGGAGATAATGTCCATGAGCTTAAGTCGACACTCTTCTGGCCTTCTGCTCTGGGGGGAGGGGTGGAGGAGCAGCACCCAAAGTCCCCAGAGCTTCCTCTGGGTTTACCCGGACCTCCTTCTCCCACAGCCCTGCCCTCAGGCACTGCTGGTGGTGGTGCTTTGTTTTTGGTTTTATCTTAACAGGTCACATCAGATAGGGGTCTGGGTGACTGGATTGACATGGGGTGGGGGAGGAAAGGGTGGAAGATGGTACCAGCAGATGCTTCCCCAGGCCCTGTCCCATCCCATATCCTTGCCAAAATCTCTGACATAGTTTCATCATCTGAGGGTGATGCAAGAGGCTGGGAGTCAGACACCCCTCCCTCCCCTCCCCCAGAGAGTGTTATCCACATCTGGGGCTCTTTCCTGGGGAGCTAGCTGGTGGAAGTGAGGGGAGGGACAGCATCTGGTGAGGGGCCTATAAAGGGCACCAGTGTTGGGGGTTTGGGGGCAGGGAGTAGGTGTCTGGGCTCAGAGGGAGGGAGGATGGATGGAAGGGACTGATGACTTTCCTGGACGGAGTTTAATGTCTTCGGGGCTTCCTTGGTCCTTTATATCGTTATATCCAGATACAGCTGCTGCTCACCCACATCATCCCCCAGCCCCTGCCCAGGGTCCAACACCAGTGCCCTCCATATCCCCTCCTCGGGGCACAACCCAGGCCGCCACACTGACCCTCTGCCCCACGCCAGGACAGCGGAGTGAGAGCAGGCCCAGCAGAGGGTCTCTTAGGTCATAAAGGCCGGTGGCCCGCAGGGGTCTAGCAGAAGGGAGGGCGAGTCTGGGGAGCCGGCCAAGAACCAGCCCGAAGATGAGCGTGACAGTGTGGCAGCCAGGCCCGGGGTGCGGGCTCTGTAGTTCTAGCAAGAGCCTCCCTCAATAAAGGTTGGCAGTTTCACGGGAATAAACGCAGAAGGGAAGTTGCCCAGGCTCTTCCAGCACGCAAACCGCTCGTGCTCGTCGCTGTGCGAGGCTTTGAAGTGAGACCCACGCTTAGCCGCCCGCTCGCTGTGTGACCTTGGGGCTTCCCCTCTTCCCGTCCCACTTCCCTCATTTCTGAAGAAGGGCCCCATCCACGCCGAGGGTCTGCGGCTCCGGGGGCCGCGGCACGGCCAGCGCGTGGGTCCAGACCCTCCTCCTCCTCCCGCCCGACCCCGACAGTCCCCCGCCGGCGGGTGGCCGCGGGCCAAGAGGGCCCTTTAAAGGCTCGAGCCCCGCCCCTGCCGCGGGTTCCAGCCTGCTATTGGCTGGCTCGGGGACGGGGCGGCGCCCGGTGCGGGCTCGGCGGGGCTGGGGGCGGGCCCTGGGCCGGGCCGCCCCCCGCCCCCTTTGTTCGCGCGGCGGCGGGAGGCGGCGGCGGGGAGGGAGGTGTGTGCGCGCGTGTGCCGCGCGGCGGGGAGCGGCGGGCGCGCCGCGGGCTGTCAGAGGGCTCCGCGCCGCCCCGATGGCGCGAGGAGGTGCGCGGGCCGGGCCCCGGGGGGCCGCGCCCCCCCGCGAGTGAGCCCCCGCTGCCCGCCCGCGAGCATGTCACCTCCAGTCGCCGTGGCAGCCCCCGCCAGCAGTGCCCGCGTGCCCGCCCCCCGCCGCCGCCGCTGCCCGGGACAGCGGCCCCCAGACCCCCGCGCCTGATCGGCGCCCAGAGCGCAGCGCGCGAGGACCATGGCCGGCCAGGGGGACTGCTGCGTCAAGGTGGCCGTCAGGTAGGGGCGCGCGGCCGGAGTGGGGTGCGCTCGAGGGCCCCGGCTTTGTCTCGCGTGGGCGCGGGGTCGGCGGCTCTCGAGCCCGCACTGGGCGAGAAGGGCCCAGCGGGCGAGAAGGGCCCAGCGGGGGGCGGCGGGGGGCGCTGCGCGAAGGGCCCGCTGGCGCAGGGGCTGGCGCAGGGGCGCGGGGCCCGGCGGGCTCCTGGGCTGGGGCTTTGTTTGGGTGGTAATTTCGGGGCCCTCTTGGGAGCCCTTAATGATCAGAAAATCGAATAAACAAGGAAATCCGGTATTTCACACCCAGCCCAGGCCCAGGCTCGAGCGTCTGTGCGTTTCCTCTTCGCCTCCCCATGGGGCTTGATGTCTCAAACGGGCAAGTGGGGGTGGCTGGTCGCTAATCCTCCTCATCCACGCTCCTCGGTGCAGAGGGCTGGGAAGCAGCCCACCCGCTCGGAGCTGCTCTGCAGACAATGCTCAGCGCGGGGAGAACGGGGAGGGTACCTCGACTTTCCCTGGGGAGTCCACCCTCTGCTTTTCGAGAAAATCCTGCGGCTCTGTCCCGAGAGGAGCGGAGACTGGGGGAGGGGGAAGGTGTAGCGAGGCGCTGCGCCGGTGCCCGGAGGGTGTGACCTGGTACCGCGCCACCCCGGGCACTCAGATTAAACGGAGCCAGGGAGGGCTGCCTGGTACTTACCTGGGACTTGACACGCTGTCCTGACAGAACTGAGGTGGGGGAGGACTTGACTGGGGGCTCTGTTGGGGGGAGGCTCCTCAGGTGCAGGGCAGGAAACGCTGCAAAGTTGGGTCCTTTGTGTTGGGTGGAGACTCGTGGCACACACCACCTCTCCAGTGTCTGGTCTGGGGTGTGCTCTTGGAGAGGGGCTGTGGTCTGTTAGTGGGAACATCTGGGACTGAGGCCACTATCAGGAGCGTCCATCTCTGCCTCGGTGCTGACTGATTTGGGGGTGGGGAAGTGAGGGGGCGTGGGTCCAAGGTAGGTCTCTGAGTCAGGTATTTAGAGCCCTGGTCACAGATGACCCAAATTCCAGGAGTCCCAAGAAGCCACTCGAGATAAGGTCAGAGATGACTTTGGACACGCTTCCCCAGGGCCACCTGACCAGCCCTCTGCCGGCTGGAGAGGAGGAATGGACAGAGCTTTGGGGTCAAGGGACAGAGATGGCTGTGCCTGGCAGCCATGGCCCCAGGCTGCCCTCAGCATCCTAGAGCAGGGCCTGCTGGCCGGGAACGCCTTGAGACAAAGAGGAGCCCTGCAGGTGCCTGGTGGGCTGGCTGGGGCGGGGCCAGGCTGCTGCCGGGGCTGACACTGCGGTAGGATCCAGAGGAGGTGAGGAGAGGGAGGTGCTGGGGAGGGGGTGGGAGTGTGAAACGTAAAATGACAACTGCGGTCTGAATGCATCATAAAAGGAAATGAAGCCCTGGCCCCCACCTGCCCTGAACCTGGGCCTGGAAGGGAGAGGAGGCTTGGGGTGCCCCTCCCATGAGGGCTTTCCTTTGGCCTCCATCTTGCAGGAGTGGGGGAAAGCTGGGGTTCCCTTCCACCATGGGCCTTGTGTCTGCCCACTGCACCCAGCTCCTTGGGATGACAGACAGCATCTCTGCTTCCTCTCAGATTGCCTAGTGGCCCGGGCTGTCCCCACTCCTAGCCTGGAGTTGCGGATCTAGGTGAGGAGTGGGAGATTTGAGCCTTAGAAGAGCCAAGCTCTCAGGATCCCCTGGCTCCCCCCCCCCCCCCCCCCCCCCCCCCCCCCCCCNCTCCTAGCCTGGAGTTGCGGATCTAGGTGAGGAGTGGGAGATTTGAGCCTTAGAAGAGCCAAGCTCTCAGGATCCCCTGGCTCCCCCCACCCCCACCCCCCCCCCCCAGCATAAGCGCCCAGCCCGGCACACGCCAGACCTCAATAGGCAGCCGTCCGTGGAAGGCAGACAATGCCTGGACAGAACCAGCTTCTAATCAGAGTGCTGGGGACAGGACTGGACCACGACTGGGACTGGGACTGGGACAGTAGCAGATGGTGCCGCTGACTGTCGGGGAGCGCTCTCCATGCTCTGGGATCTCCTTCTGTGCCCCAACTGTACCCCTAGAAACCACTCATCCCACCTTTCTTTAGGTGGGTGGTGGGCTGGAGTAGAGCAGAGCATTGTGGGAAAGAACCAAGGATTTGGGGTGGCGAAGCGCCTAGCCCAGTGTCCGTTACTACATCTCCTGTCAGGTTCTGCTGTATTTTCTGGCTTTCTGGAAATCCTTTCTGGTATCTGACTGAAGTGCTCTCTAAGTTCCTATGAGAATAACTTGTGGCAAAGCCTGAGTTGGGACAGGGAAACCAGAAATGAGACAGGCTGGGTCACGTGTGTGGTGTGGGGTGTGTGTGTGTGTGTGTGTGAAAGAGAGAGGGAGAAGGGGAAATATCTATGACACTCACTAAGAATCACAGCTGGCCATCTTCAGACTCTGTGGGGAAGGCCAGCACTCAGGAAGAGTCAGAGGAGGAGGCCTCAGGGCCAGGGGCTGTGGGGTCAGGGAAGAAGGCCATGGTGTGAGCAGACCCCAGGCCTCCTGGAGTCCAGGTACCTGTCCCTGAATCCGGGTTGGCTGCCTTCATGCAAGGAGAACCCAGGCTGGCCCTCCAGCCTGCCCTGTGGGTCCTTCACCCATAAGGCCTCCTGTGGTCGGATGCTCAGCTGCAGGCCTGTGGCTGGCCTAGAGACAGCGTCTGCCTGTGGGGCTTGCTGGACAGGGGTGAGGCTAAGCCGGGACCTGCCTCAGAAAGAACAGGACTGAGTAATGCTAGGAGAGGGAAGGGGTGCTGCTAAGAAATGCAAGTTGGCAAAGCTGAAATTGGGGAAGGAAGTCAAGTCCCAGGGTATGTTTGTTTAAGACCCTTTTAAACCCCCAGTTCTGAGTCCCTTCTTTGAGAGGGGCCCTCAGTGTGGCCTAATCCCTTCCCCCCATTATCTCTGCTGGGCTTCCTTAAGCTTCCGGGAGAGAGGGGGAGGTGCTCAGCTGTCCCACATTCATCTGTGGACATCTGGACCGGGTTGCGGAGGGATTGGGGGTGCACCAGCCAGGGAACCCAAGGATCAAGTTCCCCTGCACCCCTGCCTTTCCCATTCGGGTTCTCTAGCTGCAGGTGTTTCCCTCTGTCTAAACTACTCTGAATTCTCGATCAGTATCTTCCGAATTTTGAATCAAGAGAATCAGTGGCTTGGAACCAAGAGAGTAAGGAGACCGAAGAAACTGAGAGAGGGTGGGGCTCGGGGTGCCTTCAGCGTCCCGCCCGTTGCTCTGATGGGGCCCAGGGCCCCCCAGTGTCCCCAGTGCCACCTGTGCCCCATCCAGTTTCAAGACAGGGACACTGAGCTCCAGAAGGGACCTCATGTGAGACCTGAGGAGATTGCTGGCCTCCTGCTGCAGAAAGAGGGCTTATGTCATCACAAGGAAGTGGAGTGGAGTAACCACAGGCCCCCGGAAACCATCCCCCTCCACCACCAGCCAGCCGGCTGATTGGCTCTCTGCTTTAGAAACCTCCAGAGGAGCTTTGGGGTGGGGCAGAGGATGGGGAAGTGGCAGAGGTGACCGGAGCCTGGGACCCTGACCTCTGCAGTGCTGGGGCAGAGAGCAGCGCTGGGGCTGCCGGGCCTGGAGCCCCCGTTTTCCCGCTGTAGAATGGGGGCAGCTGGCTTGCTGAGTGGCTTGGATGCACTTGGAGGCTCTAATTCTTAAAGGGTCGGCTCCTGAGATCTGAGATATGAATGAAATGACTTTAAAATAAACCCTAACTTAAAGTGTAACCTAGAGGTGCCTCCGGCTCGAACCGCAGCGACCTTGCACATGTGCGCTGCACCTCTCCTGTCTAGCCGGCCCCTGTCTGTGCCACCTCAGAAGGCACTTGGCGGTGGGAGCAGACTGAACTAGCACTCTGTTCACTAGCGACCCGGGCAGGCAGCGCCACACCGCCCTGCTAGACCCCTGTGGCCCTGGAGGACCTGAGGGCATTCCATGGCACTGATGAGCCCATGCTCACGGCCGTGAGTGCAGCTACATTTGAACCCCGAGCGCTGTCACCCCCAAGCCTGGGCACCTCACTCTGCATTAAACGGCCTCCTGATTCAGCAGCTGAGTAGTTGCTGGCTGGGCTACTGTCTTCAGCTACTTCAGTTACTTTGCTGAGTGGCCATGACCTTGATATGGGAGAGTACTTGGGAAGCATACACGGTGCCCTAGGGATGTGTGGCAAGAGATGGGGTGTTGGATTTCCCTTTAGGGGGCTCCCTGCCCCCACTGTGGTCCAGCTCCTAAATCTGTGCTGTTTCCCTTGTGTTTGGGGAACTCCTCACTTTCTGCTGGGCACGGGGGGGGGGGGCCAGGGGGCCCTCATTCCCCTCTTTCCTAAGACCCCTGGTGCCGCCGGCTGAGTCCCACCTTGCCACTCTCTAGGGGAGGTTATGGGGGAAGCTACCGCTGCTCTTGGGCCCAGTCCTTGACCCCCCAGATGTAAATGGCAAAAGCTGAGGAGATAGGCAGGGGGGCGGGGAGCTCTGGGGGGCCAGTTTCTACCCCCCCCCGCCCCTGTAAAGAAGGAGTAAAGAGGGAGCGAGGCCGGGCCTGGCGGGTCCTGGCCTCCTTTCCTGTGGGGCGAAGGCATGGGGGTGGGGCTGTGCAGCACGTGGCAGGTGGAGTCCTGGACCCCGTCAACTCTGGCAACCCTGAGGAATGGAAAGGAGGCTCCCACAAGTCCTTGCCCCCTGCTTTCCTGGGTGGGAGCTGAGTTAGAGGCCCCCTGCCCTTCCCCTGGCCTGGCTGGTCCTACCTGAGGCGAGAGTCAGGTGCGCCTGAGCTCCTGCAGCGGGAGCTAGGGACTGGAGCGAGGCGGTGGAGAGAGGCGCCCCCACAGCCAGCCCCTCCAGGCCTCCGCCTGTTGCTCTGCATTCCTCAGCAGGCGCACCCCCAGGGCCGTCCCCTCTGAGCTGTCCCCACCAGATGTAGATGCCGTCACAGCTCTGGGCACTCCGGGGTCCCCTGTCTCCCGGGAGGTCATGGGAAACCCCTGCCAGATGCCCTGAGATGGGGGGGGTGGCGAGTATGATGACCTGACGCTGCTGGAGCGCAGCTGAGCACCTCTTCCCTGAGCCTGGCTCCTCCCTCTTCCCAGGCCGGGCTGGAGGCGGCAGCCTGGGTCTCAGGAAGCTCCCAGACCACTAGCCTGGGCTGGGGCAGCTGGGGTCAGGGACTGAGCCTCAGCAACTTCTTGGCTCCTGCTGCCCGGCTTCCCACATCTCAGCTCACCGAGCCTGGTTTCAGGGTTCTGGAAGGTGCCCTGGAGTGCGCGTGCGGGGCCGAGTGCCGCCCTGGGCCAGGATCCCCCCCCGTGGAGCTGCCTGTCCCTGGGCATCACTCCAAGCCAGAACCCACGATATCCCCTGAAGGGGCGTCAGAGTCCTGAACCCTAGGTGTCCAGTTGACACCCGGAGTCTTCCAGGGCTTTCAGGGAGCGTCTGCCTTCCTTCCCCTTGCTCTCTCAGAGCTTGTTCTGCACAGGAGTCAGGCAGGAAGGGCCCACAGCCCCTCTCACCCCCCCCCCGCCAGGGCCTCAGAAACCCAGGGCCTTTGACCCCACCACACAAAGCCTTCTTGTTGGGGGGGTTCAGAGCCCCCTGAGGGCAGCCTCTAGAGGGCTGTGCTAAGGAAGGACCCGAGGGCCGGAAGGAGGTCCAGTGGGGGGCTCACAAGACCCTCCCCACACAGAACCCCTGCAGTTACGAGGGCCATCACCCCAACATGGACCTTGGCCTCTCCAAGAGAAGCCTCGCGTCTGCGGGGAGATGCCTCCCTGGGCTGTCAGCGGGAGCCCTGGGATCCGGAGCCAGACTCCCCCGGGAGGCCAGGACTTTGCTTCCAGCCACCTTCCCCAGCGCTGGCTGGCTGCCGGGGAGGAGGAGGAGGAGGAGGAGGAGGAGGAGGAGGAGGAGGAGAGGGAGAGAGGATGCTCAGCTGAGGGGGGCAGGCGTCTGCTGCGGCCACAGAGGACAGTGCCTTCCTGCCGCGGGGTGCGGCCTCCCCACTTCTCCGGCTTCTCGGCTCCGCACTGCGCACTACTCCAGGTCTCGCTTTAACTACAAAATGCGAAAAAGGCTTCCCCAGCAGACAGCTCTGGGCTCCCGGCAGCTGTTGCAGGGATCAGGCCCGGAGATTCGCTGAGGGGATCATTTTTCTGCAGCGGGACCTCTCTGCCTGCGGCTGGCTTGCTGGAAGGGCAGGGTCGGGCACAGGCAGCTTAGGCTTCAATTTCCCCTCCGCCATCACGCGGGTGGCTTCGGCCGGTAGATTCCACTTTTCTGAGCCTGGTTAAACGGGGTAGCTACCCTCTGGCTCCACAGGGCTGTCATAGCACATTCCGAGTGTCTGTGTGTACAAATGAGCTCGGCACAGAGTTTCTCAAAAAATATTAGGCAGTATCCTTATCAGCCAGGCTTGGTCTGGAGAGGGCACCCCGGGGGCCAGAGGTGCTGTGATGACGAGGACCTCTGAGGAAGATCACTCCGGTCCCAGGCTCTGCTCTCTAGGACTTAGCAATCTTTGCAGCAGGAAGTTCCTTTTGCTAGCTTATCTAAATCCCTCCTGCTGTAACTGAATTCCCCTTTGATCTGGCTCTAGCACTAACGAGTAAGAGCTGCCCCTGGCAGGTCACAGCCTGGTTAAGTGACTCAGTGTGCCAGGCTGGCTAGAGGTCAGAGGGCTTCCCTCTGTGCTCCCGCACCCCGCACCCCACACACCCATCCAGGTGAGGCTACAGCAGCTTTGCCCCGGTCTCGCCGGTGTGGAGCCAGGCACGCCGATCGGGGACTGGGCACAGGAAGCAGCAGGGATGCCGGGAAGCCTGCCTTTATTTCTCAGGTTCGGGCACAGCCCACAGAGAGAGGCCAATGACCTTCCTCATTGCTCAGTCTCCCCCCAGCCCTGGGCTGTCCCACAAGCCTCTGGGGTCTCCTTTTCAGGATTCTAGAAGGGCATTAGGGGTCCCGAGGAAGAAATGAGCGGATATGCCTGTCCCCCTAGGACTTTTGGGAAAGGAATCGTAATATTCTATTGGTCACCTTATTAGTGGGCACCCTGAGACCCCTCCAACATACACGCTCTAAATAGATTCTGCCATCAGCTGCATAAAGACAAAACACATTTTGTTTTTTTTTAAAGATTTATTTATTAATGCATACAAGAGCTGGGATACAGGCCAGAGTCGCAGGAGGTAAGAGGGTTCACCAGAAATAGGGTGGGGAGCAGAACAGACAGATGGACTGAAGCACACTGCTGAGGGGAGCAGCGGGCGAGGCAGGGGAGGTCTGCTGCGCCATGTGGGTCCCCTCCCTGGCCGGGGATCGAACTCGTGCTGCTGTGCTGCAGATGCTTCACAGTGTGGTGCCCAACGCGCTGGCCCACCAGGGAGGCCCAAGACAAAGCACATTCTTAGTGTGTGAGAACTTTAATAGAATTAGTGTGCATCGCATAGAGGGTGAGAAGAAGGGATAAAGTTTCCCAGTGGAACAGCCAAAGTTGCCCATCCCCTTGTGGGTAAATGCCCAGCCATTGGCTGGCCCAAAGCAGGGCCGCTGAGACCCAAAAGCTGCCCCAGTCTACGCACCTCATGGTGGGACCCACAGGAAAGGGGCAGAGGGGCGGGGCAAGTCTGGAAGGGAAAGGGCAGAGTCGAAGATACTGGCCGCCGTCGTCAGTCTCCCCCCCGGTCTCTCACCCTCATCTGTCTCCTTCAAGTGTTTCCTTCCATGTGCCCCACGCTGCTGGTGCAAGCCCAAGGCTGAGAAGCAAGCCCAGCTCTCCTACACGTGTCTGCGCCACACACTCCACGTTTTCTCTCCTGAGTCCTTTTCAGCCTCCCCTCCCGCTCAGCCCCTCCCGTCATTAGGTGGGGCAGGAAACATGGAACCTCCCCTTGTAGATTACACTGGGTTTGAGGGGTGATTCTCTAGCTGGGTGACTGGTGCTTCTCAAAGCCTTTGAGGGGGGGACCTGGTGAGGGGCTCTCCCAGCTGCTTGGTCCCCGGGGTGCCGTGGACTCGTGAGCGGGCATCTTGCAGGCGCCAGTTCTCCCGAGCTCTCCCCGGGGCATCCCCTGGGCTGACAGTGGGGTAGGTGGTCTTCCTAATACTCGTTAGCTGTGTGACCTTGGGCCAAGTTACTTGATTTTTCTCTGAGCCCTTATTTGTGAATCTGGGGCAAAACCACCCACCGTAGTGGGTGACACGGCATCACGACCCAACACGGACACAGCGTCGGGGCACAGTGGCCGTCTGGCTTCACCCCAGCGCTGTGGCACTAACTGGGGAAGTTGAGTGAGCAGAGGCGTGACGGGGCTCCGGGTACCGGCAAAACAGGAGTCGGGGCTCACAGACCATGCCCCACAATCGCACAGATTTTCTAGGGTTCTGGAACCTTCTGGGTTAGTTATTTTACCATCACAGCGTGTGACCCCTCAGTGAGTAGTAAGGCCTTCCAGATGCAAAGAGCCTGGGGCTGTATCCTTAGGAAGTGAGGGTAAAGATTTGGGGGGCAGGTCCTTTAGGAGCCAAGGGAGGGGCCCTAGCCTGCTTCTGGGATGGGACTAATTCCATGAGCCTCTGAGCTGCCAGCCTGCCTCCCCCTGATGCCCAAGGCCACCGGGGTGAGCCCCTGCGGGAAGGAACAGGGGATTGTCCAGCTCAGTGTGGTATCTCTGAGGATGGTGGGGGCGACTGTCCCCACCCCCTCCGAAGCCTCGGGTGCAGACCTCTGGGCAGCTTACCTTTGCCAAGGGAGTTTTTTCTCCTTGGCAGCCTCTCAACCCCCAGGGCCTGCCTCCTCCCTGCGTCCTCTGTCCTCCCCTTCCGCCCTGTCCTCCAGGCTCCCCAAAGAGCTGAGGAAGCGCTGAGCTCAGCTCTTCCCGCAGCCCAGACAGCGGCCTTTGTCCTGCCCTCACTGCAGGAGGGGAGGGGGTCTCCAGCACCCGCCTGCCCCGCCTGCATGCGCCTTCTCTGGCGGTGGGGGACGGGTATTAAAATAACTAAGCACATCACACCAGCCCCTGCTCAATTGTGAACGGAGGAAGCTCAGAGGCCTCGCTCCTGTGCCAAGATCCTGCCTCTGAAAAGCTCCCGGCCTCTCTCCGCTTAGCAGGATCCCACCGCTGCTCAGCTGCGGCTTGCCAAGCAGCAGATAGACCAGGCTCTGTTCTAGGAGATTCCGGGGTTTCTGAGCCGGGCTGCCCAGCCTGCTGCCCTTCCTCCCGCAGGACCTGGAGAAGGGCTGCGGGGAGGCCTTGAAGGGGTGGCGCTTGGGGCAAGAGGCTCTGGGGAGATTCAGGAGATTCCCCACAACCTGTATTGACAAAACCAGGCAGCTGCCCTGTGGCCAGTGTGCCCTTTTTTGAAATTATGCAAATACTGCATTAAATTGTAATTAGATTCGATTACTGGTTTTCATGCCCCCCCTTTTGGGTTAGAGGCCAGATCCCCACTCACCTGGCCCTGGTCCTGGATCTAGTCCACGGTTCCCAGGGTCTACGGAGACCTGGAAACTGGTTTTCTACCCTGCCCCTCCCTCCTCTGTCTGCCCCAGGGAGGAACAGACCGCGGGTGCAGTCTTGTCACCCCATCTAAGTCTAAGGGGCAACTTCCTCCTGCCCGTATCTGGGGCGAGGCGGGGCTGACTGCGGGCCCTAGCTGACCTCGGGCTGGTGGCCCCGGAGAGAGGTGCTGGGGAAGGCGATGGAGCTCTTCGAAGGCTGATACTGGGCCTCTGGGTGGCACAGGACAGGCCTCCCGGCTGGAGGGGTCAGGCATTTGCCTTGGCAGGGTTGGTGTCTCTCGCTGGCCCTCCCGTTTCCTGCCTGTGGGGCAGGGCTTGAATTCTCCACTGGGCAGGGCGAGGCGGAGTGAGCCCAGGACATGAGGCATGCGGTCCACCCTGCTGGACTGTGCACCTTGCAGGTGGCCAGGCTGCCGCGCAGGGCAGCGTCTGTGTGAGCGCTGCGGCAGGTCTGGGGCCTCCCTGGCTCCGATGCTGCTGGGGAGGAAGTTTGTTCTATCAGTTTGGGTGTTGAGAGTCTCCCAGGCAGAGGCAGCTGGAGCGGTGGGAGGGGCTGTGGGCTGCACAGAGAGAGGAATTGATGCCCAGCTTCACTGCGACTACAGTGTGTGTGACTTAGCCACTCAGCCTCCACTTTCCTCTCTGGAAAATGCACCATGACATCCCCAGCCCACAGTAAGACTGAGATGAGGTGTGGCCCTGGCAGGTGCCTGGCCCAGCGCCAGCACTTGGAAAGCAAATCTGGGAGCCTCAGTTCCCTCTTCGCATCTGTCCCGTTGCTCATTCCAGCCCACTCCTGGGGTTCACACTTGCCCTCTTCCGTACACTTGCTTGGGACTCGGGACTCGTGAGGACCCCTGTTTTCTGTCTCCCAGAGGGCGCCCCCTTTCGGGGCAGCTCTGCTCTCCCATCTGCACTAGCACAGCACTCCAGAGGGGCTGGCTGCTGCTCTCTGACCTCCCACATCAGGACTCTGCATCACGTGTTGGGCCAGTGGAGGGCCCCAGTGGGGATTTGTGACCGGCCCACAACCCCTGCACCCCGGAGCACCCTCTCCTACATCCCCCTTCCAGGCTGCTCCTCTGCCCGCTCCACCCCCTGCACCTCAGTGGCTGCTGCTCTGGGCGCTGGCTGTTGGGGGAGAAGGAGCAGGCCCCCGCACCTTACCCCCCCGCCCCTGTCTCTGGGGATGCTGATTCGATTTCCTCCAATCGCCAGCATTGCCATCTGCCTGGGGTAATTAAATGGTACTTGACTTGGATCCAGAAATCCCTTCGCAAGCAGCCCACGTGGTAGGTGCTCGCCAGCAAAGCTGGAGGGTCCTCTGAGGCCGCCGGCCAGATCCCCAGTTCGCCGGGGGGCACCTGGGTGCTCTGGGATGGAAGTGTCACAGGCCAGGGGGCAGAGCCAGGCCTGAGGGCGAGAGCTCCGGCTTCTTCCTCAATGCCTGCTGCGCGTGCCACGTCCGTCTCTCCTCTGAGGTCCCTGCCCTCTGTCCCCGGATCTCTGAGCCGTCTTTCCCTGTGGGCCAACGACCCCTGCTTTGTTGTGACACTGCGACATAGGGGCGCTGAGAGGCAGCCCCCACACAGCCTGGGGCTCTCTGTCCCCAACTGTCCCTGGCTGATGGGGGCCGTCCACAGTGGGAGAAGCGGTGCCCGCCCTGTGGCGATGTCTTGACAACCACATTAATAATACGGTAGAGCTGTCATCAGAGGTTCCACCCCTATGGCAAGGGATGTGAAAGCAAAATTAAACATGTGGGACCACCCCCAAATCTTTTACAATGAAAGGGAATACTAATAAAGAGCCACCCTACTGGGTGGGAGACGGTGTTCACACAGCACCCAACTGACAGGAGTTACTATCTGGAGTCTCCAAGGAGTCACCCAACTTAGCAACGAAAGGACAAGCAGCCCAAGTAAAACCTGGGCAGCAGGTTCACCAGCGTGGCTCTCGGAAGGCCAAATTGCTCTTATCACTTTTAATATGGGAGGTGCAGGCCAAAGCCACCCCGTGTCATCTCACACCTGTGAGAATGACTGATACTGACAAGACCCCCAATAACTGGTGTGGCAAAGGACTGGACTGGACTGTTGGTGGGAATGTAAACGGGTGTGGCCATTCTTTTATTTTTTTAAAGATTTTATTCATTTATGCATAGAAGAAGTAGGGGTACAGGCCAGAGGTGTTGGCGAGTGGGGGGGTGAGAAGATTCCCCAGAGACAGGAGTGGAGAGCAGAACAGGCAGATCAACTGAAACACACTGCTGAGGGGAGCAGCGGGCACGGCAGGACACGCCACGTGGGTCCGCTCCCTGGCCGGAGATCGAACTTGTGCTGCAGTGGCTGGGATGCTTCATAGTGTGGTGCTGAACCCCTGGGCCGCCAGGAGGCCCTGGTGTGGCCATTCTGGAAAGAGGTCTGGACCTACCCCAAAAAAATAAAGAGGATCCTACTTTTGGGTACTATGTGAAGAACAGGAAATCATCAACTGAAAAAGTGATGTGCCCCTCAATGTTTATTGCCACATTGTTGATAATAACTAGGCTATGGAGACAACCTAAGTGCATCTAGAGAGGACTGGATAAGGAAGGTGTTGTGTGCCCTTGCAATGGAATACTACTCAGCCATAAAGAAGGATGACATGTTGCCACTTACTGCAAAATAGAAGGAGCTCATGGAAATTAGGTGAAGCAAAGTCAGTCAGAAAGATGAAGACAAATAGTGAACTATTTCACATACATCAATACAACAAAGACTCAACAGGAATGAATTCACAAAGCAAAATAATTATAAACTATTCAACAATAATTATAAACTATTCAACACTGATAACCAAAGTGAGGTTTCTGAGATTAAAAGGAAAGAGAGAAGGAGAAAGTGTCAAAGGGGGAGGTGATGGGGAAAAGATACCATTTTTAAAAATAAAACCAACAGCAGTGAAGAGTTATCAGGCCCGGCCCGCGCTTAGCTGCCTGGCGCTTCGGGGTGTGGCTGAGGCGGAGGCTTGCTGGGGACCAGAATCGACGTGGCAGGGGCACTGGGACTACGGCTTCTCGTGAGAAGGCCGGAATAGGGTGGCTGCCTCCTCGGGCTTTCCTTCCCGTCAGCCTCATGAAGGGAGTGCCCTTCCTTGCCAGGACCTGTTCATATCTAAGGGAAAACACTGCTGAGGAAAACCCAGACGACCCCGGGGTGTGAGCCGGGCCTGGTGTGGTGAACCCCCCGCCCCTCCTCTCCCCAGGCCCCATTCGCCCCTCATTGCAAGGTGTGGTAGCAGGCTCAGCCCAGAGCCGGCAGCCTGCAGCCCTGGGTGGGTGTCAGGAACTGGGGCAGCTCGGGACAGGGGCAGGACGGCGACTGGGAGGCCCTTGCTCTGTGGTGAGTTCCCCTGGACTCTGGCTGGGCGCTGGCCTGGCCCCTCTCAGTCTTTTCTTCTCTTGGTAAATGTTGGCTTAGGGAGAGGGAGGCTGACAACAGCTCATTGTGAGTGCCCACTGACAGGCTGGCTTGTGTGCACCCATGTGTGGGCACTCACTGCCCCCCTTTACTTTAGGGCGTTTGGGAGGTGCTTGCTTCCAGTCCCTACTCACGCATGCTCTCTGACTCTCACTTGGTTGCCATGGGGACCTGCCATGGCGATGACTGCTTGGAAGAGGAGGAAGGGGTGGCTGGATGGAGACCGCTCTGTCCATGGCTGCTTCCCAGCTTCACCGTGATGCCTCATTTCCTCCTCTTTCCAGGGGAGCCTTCTAGGATCTGAGTCGCCCCTGTGGCTGGCCTGGCATCTTCTAGAGCACGTTTTTTACTTGACCTGGTCTGTTCTTGGTCTGACCCTCTTGTCCCCTGGAAAGGAAAACGCTTGTGCCTGAGAATGTTCTGGCAGTTGTGGCCTCCAGAAGGGGGCTCCTGAGCCCAAGGGCCCTTGCCGTCCCTGAAGGCCTTGGCAGCAGCTCTGGTCTCTTCCAGAACACAACCCTGGTGAGCAGAGGCCCGTCCTGCTCTTCCCCTCTCTGGGATACTGGCTGCTGGGGCTCCCCATTCAGCCCCCATTCAATCAGGACTGGGTGTCCAAGGTCAGACGGGCTCGTGTTCAAGGATATAGAACAATTCTCCCGGCTCCAGTTTCCTCCTCTGTAAAATCAGGCACATGAGTTTGCAGAGCACATGGATTCACTTATGTCAGTTAAGAAGACCAGGTCGAGGTCTAACAGCACCCGGCCCAGAGATGGCTCAGTAACGGCTCAGTAACGCGAGCACCCGCTGTTTCTGACTGTGTCGATGCTGCTATTCCGGCGCTAGCACTGTTACAGAAGCTGCCGTTCTGCGGGCCAGCGGAGAGGGGACTCCTAAGCTTCCATCTCCTCCAGCTTTGGGGTGAAATGGAAACAGGGTGTGACCCGGGACTCTCCCTCTCCGGGCAGGATTCGGCCTCAGCTGTCAAAGGAGAAGATTGAGGGGTGTCACATCTGCACTTCGGTCACCCCGGGGGAGCCCCAGGTGCTTCTGGGGAAGGACAAGGCCTTCACCTATGACTTTGTCTTCGACCTGGACACCTGGCAGGAACAGATCTATTCGACCTGCGTGAGCAAGCTCATCGAGGGCTGCTTCGAGGGCTACAATGCCACAGTGCTGGCCTACGGGCAGGTAAGCCTCCTGCGCCCCCACCAGGGCCACCCCAACCTGGTGTCCCCCACCTACTGGGAGAGACAGCCCCCTCAGAGCAGCCGAGACGCCGTTTCTCCTGCCGCCCCGCTGCTGGTTAGCAGAGGGAGCGGCGGTGTCAGAGACTTCCGCAGGGTGTGGTTTGGGGACCGGCAGGGGCTGGGGTCTCAGGTGGGAGGTGGGCAGCGAAGGGCCGGGCCTGGCTGGGTGACACCCTGCTTCCATCTCTGCCATGCAGACGGGGGCCGGGAAGACGTACACGATGGGCACCGGCTTCGACACGGTGACGTCGGAGGAGGAGCAGGGCATCATCCCAAGGGCCATCGCCCACCTCTTCGGGGGCATTGCCGAGCGCAAGCGGCGGGCACAGGAGCAGGGCCTGCCCGGGCCCGAGTTCAAAGTCAGCGCTCAGTTCCTGGAGGTGCGCTGGTCTCGTAGGGTGGGCAGGAGGGAGACCTCGGGGCGCAGGGCAGTGGGAGCCGGGCTCCCCTTCAGAGTGCCGGGCTTCGGGCAGTCATGGAAGCATCTAGAGGTGAGGACTGCCCTGCTGCAGGTCTGAAGGGTCGCCGCGGGGTCACCTGCGGGGTGCTCCAAAGGGAAGGCGAGGGGTGTCCTGCATCAGCTGGGGCTTGAGCGCGTGGCCTATGGGATCTTGTGAGACCCCACTGATGCTCACAGCGGACTCTCGCCAGCCCTGAGAGCCTGGGCAAGACACCTGCGCTTGGGGCGCGTCTACCCAGTGGGCCATGGATCTGCTTTCACGGGGTTGTGAGGCTGACGTGGAAGCGCACGCTGGCCCCAGGCCCCGATCTCGGGCAGCCCACCATGTCCCTTTCTGGCTGAGGTCCTGCCCACCCTCAATCTCTGACTCTCCCCACGGGGCCTGCCTGTATCTGGGAATGAGGTGCCCCACGACACAGGGACGTGGGGGCAGGGGGCGGGAGGTGGGGGAGGACACACCCGTCAGCTCTTTGCCCTCTGCGCCTGGGCTGAGTTCCAGCTAGAAACCCCAGAGGGGGTGTTCCCGCCTGCAGGGGCCCTCAGAGGAAGGCGGGCGCACCTCAACACTTGCCTGACCTGAGCGGGCTCTTCCGGGACCCGGGGACCATGCAGCGCCTCCAGGTTCCGGGTGTCTGAAACCCCAACCTGCTGGCCTTCCCAGGGCATCTGCCCCGTGGGAGTCCCCTGGGGCCTCACCCACAGGTGCCTCCCCCCAGGCAGGGCGCAGCCCCACCCCCTAGGTCTCCCATGCCCCACAGTTACTCCCGCCAGGGTGCACGGGGCACTGCCCCACCAGGCGCCCTGTGCTTCAGCCTAGGAGGGTTTTTTGCCCTTCTAGGCTTTTGCTTCTGATGAACTGGCTCTGTGTGTGTGTGTGTGTGTGTGTCCTGCTTGTGTATCTCTAAGCATTTTTCATCCCTTTTTTTCATCCTTTCTCCATACTGTTGCAATGGAGATCCCCAAATAGTGGCCAGTCCCTAGAAAACCCATACCAGTGGGTGAACCAACGGGTTAAATCATGCCCGTGTCTGTCCCAACAGACAGACACGATGGCACCCACATCAGCACCAGTGCCCTTGGTTTCCTCTTCCCCTTCCTGTGGGTATTTCTGTCCTTGAGGCCCAGTGAGGGCCCAGAGAGCTGCTCCACAGTGGCCCCCTCACAGGGTCTGTCCGACCCGCTGAGCCTTCTTCCCTGCTCAGCCTCAGCCCTCAGCTGTGCTCAGGGAAAAGTTTTCGCCTCCCCTGCCAGCGAGTCCCAGTGTGGAAACTCCAAAGCTGAGCCCACTGAAATGGGGTGACGGCCCTGGCCAAGGCTCCCCGCGCGATCTCCCCAGAGCCCACCCTCCTGCTACTCCCCTCTGAGCCCGAACGAGGCGCACAGCTCACGCTCCCCCGGGAGGTTGTCGGCAGCTCAGCCAGGACCTGGGGGTCAGGGCCCTGCTCCCCCGTCTTTGCTGGGCTCGGCTTGCCCTCTCCTGCGGGAGCGACCCCCACCCCCTCTTCCCCGGCAGGGACTGCCTGGTCGGGGCACATCTGCCTCGCTGCCCTCTGGGACCTGCGTCCCGTGGTCCCTGCTAGGTCCTCTGCTCCCCACGGACCCTGGGAGCCGTGGGTCCTGCCTCAGGGGTCCTGCCTCGGGCACAGCCTCAGGTGGCTCTGCCCGGCCTCGCCGCCCTCCTGCCCCTGTCCAGAGCCCAGAGAGGCCCCCGGGCCCCCGCCTCCGTGTCAGCAAGCGGGAGCTGGTTCACGCGTGTGGTGGGCCAGGCCGTGTGCCGGGGAACCCAGCAGCCGCCCTCCCTCCCCAGCTCTACAACGAGGAGATCCTCGACCTGTTCGACAGCGCGCGGGACCCCGACGCCCGCCACCGCAGGTCCAACATCAAGATCCACGAGGACGCCAACGGCGGCATCTACACCACAGGGGTCACCTCCCGCCTCATCAGCTCGCAGCAGGAGGTGAGGCTCTGGGGGGCCGCTGACCAGGCCGCTGGCCGCCGGCACCCCAGCCCCCGGCCTCACCTCCGCCTTCCCCCCAGCTGATGCAGTGCCTGAAGCAGGGCGCCCTGTCGCGCACCACGGCCAGCACCCAGATGAACGTGCAGAGCTCGCGCTCCCACGCCATCTTCACCATCCACCTGTGCCAGATGCGCGTGTGCACCCAGCCTGACCTGGTGAGCGGCGGGCCCGCTGCGGGGGCCTCTCGGGGCGGGGTGAGGGAGGCGCCACAGCTCCAGGGCCCGGTTGTTGGGTTTGGGGCCCGCCGCTGCCACTCTGGGGCTTTCTCTCTTTGGAGCAGCGTTAGCTGGTCTGCACAACGGGGTGTCGATACCTCTGGCGTGAGGAGCAGGGGTGCAAGGGCCGAGGCCGTGGGGAGCTCTGCACACCCCGGCGAGGCGCCCTCTGCCTGCCCGCCTGCACCCGAGTGCCCCCGGCGGCACGAGCACGGCGGGCCTGGGCCCTGAGATGCTGACTCCTGCTGCAGGTGAACGAGGTGGTGACGGGGCTGCCCGAGGGTGCTGCTCCTTCGAGCGAGTACGAGACGCTCACCGCTAAGTTTCACTTTGTGGACCTGGCCGGCTCCGAGCGGCTGAAGCGGACGGGGGCCACCGGCGAGCGGGCCAAGGAGGGCATCTCCATCAACTGTGGCCTGGTAGGCACACGGGGGCCACCTGCCCTGCGGCCGGCGCGGCTCAGCCTCACCCGCCTCCTCCTCCTTGGCCTCCCGCCAGCTCCTGGCCAGTCCAGCGTGTCACCGTGGTGACGCCTTGACCCTCCACCCTCACCTCTGCCCCCAGCTTCCCCATGTCACCACTTAGCAGCTCTGCCTATAAACCTCACAGGGCCTGCGGGTTGCTGGGGTGAGTGCGGTGGGTGCGGGTGACGTGGGGTCGTCCTGGCTCTACGCCCTCCCTCCCTGAGTGTTGGGGTCTCTTCTGCAGCTGGCCTTGGGCAATGTGATCAGCGCCCTAGGGGACCAGAGCAAGAAGGTGGTGCACGTGCCCTACAGAGACTCCAAGCTTACGCGGCTCCTCCAGGACTCGCTGGGGGGCAACAGGTACCCGGGGAACAGCACCAGGGAAGAAGCGCAGGCTGGGAGGGTGACGGCCCCGAGAACAAGAGCACCTTCCTGCTTGGGCTGCAGGCAGGGGACATAAGACGTCGAGGTGTCCCGTCCAGGTTCCCGGGACAGTGGTCAGCCCCACTACACCACGGGGGGAGAGTCCTAAAGGAAGTGACAGAGCCCAGCTGGGCTGACCAGGGCAGTGCAAGGGGAGTCCAGGCTCACCCATCGCTGAGCGGAGGACTGGGGTGATGGCACAACCTCCCCACCTTCCCAGCTGCCCCCCACCCCCGTGGTCCCTGTTGGAATGGGCACCCTTGGCCAGGTGGGCCAGGTTCTGCCTGGCAATTGCCCGGGTCCTTAGGACATTAAGGCAGCAGGGGATGGGGGGAGCAGGACTCTGTTCTGGGGTGATGCTTCTGGGGACTCACTGCACCTCTTGTCGCTCCACCCAACCGCTCCCCGCAGTCAGACCATCATGATCGCCTGCGTAAGCCCCTCGGACCGAGACTTCATGGAGACGCTCAACACGCTCAAGTACGCCAACCGGGCGCGCAACATCAAGAACAAGGTCGTGGTGAACCAGGACAAGACCAGCCAGCAGATCAGCGCGCTGCGGGCCGAGATCGCGCGCCTGCAGATGGAGCTGATGGAGTACAAGGCGGTGAGCACCCGCACCTCCTCACAGTCTTCGCCTGCATCCCGAGTGCCCAGTGGGCCCGGTCTGAGGGTGGGGCGGTTCACCAGGTGGACAGAGAGCAGTGAGCGGACAGAGAGGGGGAGGCAGAGCGCCTGGCTGTCCTGGCGTGGCTCTCACGCGCCCGAAGAGGCTCTGGCAGGTGTTTTTGTATCCGCTGAACTGCTGTGCTGGGCCAGATGCAATACAGAATAAGAGCGGACGGGCAGTTGATGGGACCACACGAGTAGCCCACTGTGGCAGAGAGAGTTGGCCCTACTCACTTAGGTGGTCAAGGAGGGCTTCGTGGAAGAGGGGCCTTTGACATGGATCTTGAGGATGAATATCAGCAAAGGGAGGTGGAGCAGGCATTCTAGACGCCAGCAAACATGTCCAAAGATGCACGGGAAATGCACAGAGATGGGGCACTTTTGGGGAAGTTCCTAATTCCAAGTGACTAAGGCAGAAATCACCGACTTGTGGCCCATGTGGTGCACAAATGGGTTTTGGTTTAGCTTGCCCTTTGCTTTGAGAGAATGCAACTTGGTTGTCAACCTTTCTGAAAATCAGGAAGCTTCTGTTTTTGGTTTTTTTTTTTAAAGTTAATTTATTTATGCATACAAGAACTGGGGTACAGGCCAGAGGTCAGAGGTGCGGAGGTGAGAGGATTCACCAGAGACAGAGCAGGGAGCAGAACAGGCAGATTGACCAAAGTACACTGCCGAGGGGAGTAGCGGGCGAGGCAGGAGAGGTCTGCTGCGCCAAGCTTCTGTTTTTACTGAACAAAATGAAAACCAAACAACATAGGGCACCAAGTTGGCGGAAGTGGCAGAGCAACTGCCCCTTTTAAGCTGAGTCTGTGACCTGATTAGCTCCAGTTCCCACCAGTCCCTATTGTCTCACATGTAAACTAACTTATTCATGCCAACTGCCAGTTTTGACCCTTGGTTAGCATTTGTGGAGGGCAAGGAGCCTGTGGGAAGCCTGAAATGAGTGTTCACCAAAACTGGGCTTTTTTTTTTTTTGTCATGTAGAGCCATGTAAGGTTTCTGAGAACTGGGGAATAAGCTGTGTTTTGGGAAACCCGGGGCCATAAATGTCATGCTCAGGGAAAGGCAGGGAGGTGGCTCACACCCCCTGACTGCTCTGGCCCCGCCCCCCTCCCCCCAAGGGCAAGCGGGTGATTGGGGAGGATGGCTCCGAAGGCTACAGCGACCTGCTCCGGGAGAACGCCATGCTGCAGAAGGAGAACGGGGCCCTGCGCCTGCGGGTGAAGGCCATGCAGGAGGCCATCGACGCCATCAACAGCCGGGTCACCCACCTCATGAGCCAGGAGGCCAACCTGCTCCTGGCCAAGGCCGGTGAGTTGGGTGCAGCAGCGGGGAACAGGCAGGAGCCCTCATCGCATCTGCACCCCAGGATGTGGGCGAGTTGGATCTGCTGGTCAAGGCACACATCAGCCCATCTGTGCATTTCCCCCGACTGATTTTATTTTATTATCTTCTTAAGTATTAATTTATTTATGCATACAAGCACTGGGGTACAGGCGAGACTCAAGGGGGGGGGTGAGACGATTTTCCAGAGACAGAGTGGGGAGCAGAACAGGCAGATCAACTGAAACACACTGCTGAGGGGAGCAGCGGGCGAGGCAGGAGAGGTCTGCTGCGCCATGTGGGTCCCCTCCCTGGCCGGCAGCAGGGATCGAACTCGTGCTGCGGTGGCTGCGGTTTGCTTCATAGTGCCGTTCTTAACCCACTGCGCCACTAGGGAGCCCCCCGACTGATTTTAAGACACTTAATGATCTAGTAATCCGTGATGACATTCTCCTGTGTAACCTGTGTTTATGAAGTGAAAGATTAAAGCCCCTGTCACTGAACCCTCTACCCTGTCCTCTCTGCTCCCTGGAAGGAAGCTCCAGGAACAGCTGCACGTTTCCCACACGGTTCTCAGCACAGTTGCTCAAAGGTGACTTCACACGCATAGATCAGTGTCATTGAAACACACGTCACCTTTTCTTCTCTGTATCAGAGATCCTCTGTATTGTCCTGTGCTTGCCCTTTTCCACGTAGCATCTTAGCATTATGCCTTAGAGATTTTTTTTAAAAAGATTTATTTATTTATGCACACAAGAGCTGGGGTTTCGCTAGAGTAGCGGGAGATGAGAGGGTTCACCAGAGACAGAGTGGGGAGCAGAACAGGCAGATCGACTGAAACTCACTGCTGAGTGGAGTAGCAGGGAGGCAGGAGAGGTCTGCTGCGCCATGTGGGTCCGCTCCCTGGCCGGGGATCAAACTCGTGCCGCTGTGCTGTGGATGCTTTACAGTGTGGCGCTCAACCCACTGCGCCTCCAGGGCGGCCCTGCCTTAGAGATCTTTCCAGATTAAAACACTTACACCCCTTAGTTCTTCCACACTGATGAGGCCAAACTATGTAACAGCCCTCTGCGGATGGACGTGCGGGCTCCGGCCCTCGCCGTGACAAGGAGCCTTACCTACACTGCGAAGCGCGGGTCCTTCTCGGCTGTGGTTTTTGGAGAAGGCCCTGCGCTAGCCCAGCGGCAGCCAGACCCCCGTGGTCGGTGGACGGTCCTTCCAGCTAACGTTTACCGCCCCTCCTCCCGCCAGGCGACGGCAACGAGGCCATTGGCGCCCTGATCCAGAACTACATCCGGGAGATCGAGGAGCTGCGGTGAGTGCGCCCCGCTTCGATGGACCGCCGTGGGGGCTTGGCCGGCCGGACCAAGGGCTGCGGAGCTCACCAGGCCCCACCCGCTTGCCCCTTTCCCGCAGGACGAAACTCCTAGAGAGCGAGGCCATGAACGAATCTCTCCGCCGTAGCCTCTCTCGGGCCTCGGCGCGGGGTCCCTACTCTTTGGGGGCGTCTCCCGCCGCGCCAGGCTTCGGGGGCAGCCCGGCCAGCTCCATAGAGGACGCGTCCGAGGTGATCCGCAAGGCCAAGCAGGACCTGGAGCGGCTCAAGAAGAAAGAGGTCAGGCAGCGGAGAAAGAGGTGAGGCAGCGCGCCCGGAGAGCCCGAGGGGCCCCCAGCAGGGGCCAGAAGGCCCGGGTGGAGGGGGGCGCACCCAGTTACTTGGGCGCTCCCTGCGCCAGTGCGCTCGGCTTTCCCCAGTGAGGAGAGATGGAGGCTGAAGAGTGGCCAGGGCGGGCGCTGGGCCCGGAGCTGGGGGAGGGCGGCAGGGCCTCTAGACCCAGAGCCAGAGCCTGGCGGTACCCCTGGGAAGAGAAGCCCTGCCCCCCGCCCCGCCCCCCCAGCCAGAGGCTCAAGGCAAGGGTAGCCTCCCGACCTGGCCTGGTCTTCTCCTGGGCAGCCCCGAGAAGGAGGCCTTCAAGAAGAGGGCGAAGCTCCAACAGGAGAACAGCGAGGAGACTGATGAGAACGAGGCGGAGGAGGTGAGGAGCCGTCGGGGTCCCCTCGGGGCTCATCCATTCCGGCTGTTGGGGCGGGGGTGGCGCTCAGGCGCATCCAGTGACCCGCTGCCCTCAGTTGGCCTGGGCGTGTGGCGTCTGCAGCCTGCACCCCCCACTCATCCCGAAGCCTGATGAGGGCGGAGGCACCCCCAGAGGGCTCTGCCCGGTGTTGTTGGGGGAGGGGCCTTCTCCCTGCAGGGCCCGGCTGCTGCCTGCCCGTTCTGCCCTGTGACTACCGAGGTGCTGTCCAGACACACCTCCCTCCTGGGCCCCTCTCCTGAGGCCAGCGCCCAGAGCAGGGGCAGCTGGTCCACGCCTAAGGGAGCCTGTGTCCAGGAGGAGGAAGAGCAGGACGAGAGTGGCTGCGAGGAGGAGGAGGGGCGCGAGGACGAGGACGAGGACTCGGGCAGCGAGGAGAGCCTGGTGGACTCAGACTCAGACCCTGAGGAGAAGGGTGCGCCGGGGCTGCGTGGGCTGCAGTGGGCTGGGGTGGGCCCTGCCAAGTCTCAGAGGGAGCGGGTGTCCAGGACTGGCCCCGTCCGCCGACACCAACAGCAGACACCAGAGCGGTGTTCACCGTGGCCGCAGGCCCCTGCTGAGCGGTTGGTGCGCCGGACGCTGCAGGCCCAGCCCTGCCTGGCCCCTCTAGTCCTCAGTGCTCCCCGCCCTCCCCACCGAGCCAGGACCCCTCTCTCTGCTGTCTGAGGAGCAAGCTCAGGGGGCTTTACGCCCTCCCCAGCATGGTGCATGCAGGACTGAATGTTGGCCTGGCCGGTGTGGAAGCCCCTCTGCTAAACGGGGTGCTGCCCGGGCCGCCGCTCAGCTGCCGTCTCGCCCACAGCCCTGCAAGGCGCCTTAGTCCCCCCAGGCAGGGTCCCCTCACCTGGGAGCTGGCCCCAGGGCACCGCAGCGGTGGGCCCAGCCTTGCGTTCTGGGACTGCTCTGTGGAGGCGGCACCGCCTGGGGTGTGGCGTTCTCTAGCGGTGGGCACTGACTGGTCGTGGCTGACCCAGGGGAGGCCCGTCGGTGCCTCAGCCCCCTCCCCGCAGCCCCCAGCCCCGGGTCAGGCCTGTCTCTGCTCCCCAGAGGTGAACTTCCAGGCAGACCTGGCTGACCTGACGTGCGAGATCGAGATCAAGCAGAAGCTGATCGACGAGCTGGAGAACAGCCAGCGCCGGCTGCAGACCCTCAAGCACCAGTACGAGGAGAAGCTGATTCTGCTGCAAAACAAGATCCGGGACACCCAGCTGGAGCGGGACCGCGTGCTGCAGAACCTCAGTGAGGCCCGCACCGCCCTGCTCTTCCGGGAGAGGCCCCTGGCCCCGGGCCTCGCCCCTCGTTCCTGTGCTCCGGCTCAGACTCCGGGCTCTTCTTGTCGAGTTACTGCCCTGTCACACCAGAGTGCCTGTGCCGGCCACGGGGGCGTGACACACCTCAGCCTTCTCCCCTGTGTCCGGGCCTTGCTTTTCCCTTCGGCCCTCCTCACAAACCTGTTCTCACCGTCATCTTCCTCACACTCCCCCTCCGCCGTGCGTTCAGTCCCCATGTGCTCATTCGGCAAGCTCTTGAGAAGCTCGTGCTGCTCCGTCTGACAGAGTAGCCACACCCCAGGTGCTAGAGGTAGAGGTGCAGCGAGGCATCCCCACTCGTGGTGTCCAATCGTGGGGAGAGGTGTGAGTGAGTAGGCTTAGCCGGCGCCATTTCGGACGGCGGTGAGCGTTCTGGAGAGGGGCAGCGGGAGAGGAGGACGGTGGTGGCTGGAGTTTTAGAATAACCGTGGAAGCCCTTGCTGAGACGGTAACATTTCAGCAGAGTCTTGAAGCAGGTGAGGTCGTGCTGGACAGGATGAGCGAGGGGGCGAGCACTGCAGGCAGAAGGAACAGAAGAGGCGAAGTTCGGCCCTGGCAGGTTGGAGCCGGGCCAGGCAGCTGGAGCGCGGGGGCAGTGGCCAGAGATGGGGGAGAGAAGTGTGGGCGCGGGCATGCCAGGCGCTGCAAGGACAAGGCCTTATTCTTGGAGGGAGGTGGGAAGGGGTGGAGTCCTGGAAGCGCTTTTGGGGAACCACTGAGGCTGCTATGGAGGGGGCCGAAGTGGAAGCTGAGGACAGCTAGGAGATTGTTGCAAAGAGCTGGGTGAAAGAGGATTTGGGCAAGGGGGGGAGAAGTGGTGGGATTCTGCATGTTTTGAAGGTAGATGAGAGGGTTTGCTAACTGACTGGGTGTGGGGACATGAGAAGGGGATTTGTCTCCAGGGTGGGCTTCTGGAAGGATGGTGGCGATAGTCACTGGAGTGGGGGCGTGGGGTGGAGCTTGGTTTGTACCTGTCAGTTCGGATGTCTTCTGTAGCAGTTCAGGTAGGAAAGGTCAAGGGCAGGGGATGGGTCTGTTCCTTCTGTACAATCACTGTGTCCTCTCTCCCTACCCCCAGACCTGCCCCGGCCTCCAGTCACGGGCAGCCAGCGCTGGTGGCTCAGGCCCTTCCTGGGAAGCTGGTGACCAGGGCCTCAGAGGTCTCAAGATGAGGACATCCCCTTGGGGTCCATAGCGTGTCGGAAGGGTCTTTCGCCCATGTCCTAGTCTCATCCCCTCATGTAGATGGAGAATCAGGCAGAGGGGGTGCGGCTGCCCAGGTCCCACGGCGAGATGGCCCAGGCCCGCCTGCCCCATCTGGGCCCAGGCAAGGAGCCCTGGGGACGTGGCCCTAACCAGCCCTTGTGCCCCCAGGCACCATGGAGTGCTACACGGAGGAGAAGGCCAACAAGATCAAGGCGGACTATGAGAAGAAGCTCCGTGAGATGAACCGGGACCTGCAGAAGCTGCAGGCCGCACAGAAGGAGCACGCCCGGCTGCTCAAGAACCAGTCGCGCTATGAGAGGGAGCTGAAGAAGCTCCAGGCCGAGGTGGCTGAGATGAAGAAGGCCAAGGTAGGGGCTGAGGGGTGAGGAGCGGGCTGAGGGTCGCTGTGGGGGTCGTGGAATCTGCTTCCATGTACAAGGCAGTCGTTGCTGTCCTTGTGGCTGAGCTGGACACTCAGTATTGCCTGTGCGACCCTGGCCTCGTCCTGGACACTGCCCGAGGTGAGCCCCTTCCCCAGCGCAGGGCGGTGCTCAGAGCAGTGCTGGGGGCAGGTATTCCGGTGTGGGGGCTCTGCTCGGAACTGACTCGGTGCTGCCCCCTGTGGTGGGAAGACTAACTGCATTTACCTCTAGTGTGCACCAGGGTCTTGTCTGTGCTGCCTTTGCCAGTGATAACAATAGTGATGCCAGTGTTGTCTGGACGCTTACCTGCGGCCAGGCCAGCCACCTAACACGAGCTTATCAAAGAAGCCCTGTTGTTTCTTTTTTTTTTTTTTTAAAGATGTATTTATTTATACATACAAGCACTGGGGTACAGGCCAGAGGTGGGGGTGGTGGTGAGAGGATTCACTAGAGACAGTGGGGAACAGAATAGGCAGATCAACAGAAGTACACTGCCGAGGGCAGCAGCGGGCAAGGCAGGAGAGGTCTGCCGCACCATGTGGGTCCCCTCCCTGGCCGGCAGCAGGGATCGAACTCGTGCTGCAGTGGCTGCAGCTGCTTCATAGTGCGTTGCTTAACCCACTGTGCCACCAGGGAGGCCCCAAAGAAGCCCTATTGTTTCTTATTCCCATTTTATACCTGCGTAAAACAAGGCTCGGGGAAGTTAGTTCCAGTTACAAAGAGGAAGTACTGGGATTTGAACTCACGTCTCTGAGTTCCCAAGCTGGGTGCATTCTGTGTGGCGCGACGCCCTCCTTTTCACCTGGTCATCACTCAGTGTGCTCCGGTCTCTGGGGCCTGGGGTCCCCCCTGGGGTCCTGTCTTCAGGGCTCAGGGCTTAGCCTGTGGAGTCTGGATGAGTTTTGGGCCCAGCAGCTCCATGCTCCTGTGTGTCCTGATTCCCTGGGTCTTCTTGGACCTGCACAGCAGTGCCCCAGCACTCAAGCCTTGGTTACCCCACTCTCTGCAGCCCTGGGCCAGGCCCTGGGCCTGGACCCCCTTGCAAACCTGGCACTGCTGGCAGCCCCAGCGAGCTCCAGAGAACTGGCTTGGAAGTCAGGACCCCTGAGTGTGAGGCTGATGAGTGTGACTGTGGGGCCCTGAGCCACCGTGTGCAGGGGCAGAGGCCGTGCGCGACGGTAATGCAGGTTCCTGGGCCAGCCCCACGGCCACAGTCAGCCTCGGCCACCTCCCCCGGGCAGGCTCTTTGTCCGAGCCTGTGCCATAGGCCCAGGGCCTCCATCAGCCTGAGAGCGTGGAGAAAGGTCCGACATGCTGTGCTCAGACCGGTCCATCCTGGGCTGCTGGGGGGCCTGTCTCCCCTGCCCCTCCAGTGTTCCCACCCCTGGGAACTGAGACAGAGTAGCTCTGAGACAGAGCTACCAGGATGAAGTTCAAGGGACTTGCAACGCCAGTGCCCGCAGATCACTGGGCGCCTGGCGCCCTCTGGCGGTGCAGTGGGAGGCGCTCTGGGCCCGAGGCTCCCCCGGGGTGGAGCTGCAGCTGGCCGCTGGGGTCAGCGCGCTGGAGAAGCTCGTGCTACAGCTCCAGACAGTCCTGTCTGCTCAGGGCCCCACGTGTTCCTGGAGCTCCCCGGCCTGAGGCTTCTGCGGGGTGGCCCCAGCCTGTCCAGACCCCAGTGGAGGTGACCCCAGTATAGAGTCTCAGGAGGGAGATTCTCTTACGCGCCGAGGCCTGGAGAAGGAACACAAGGCCCAGGGCCCACTCAGTCCACCCAGAGGAACCACGCGTGTTCCCATGAATCAGGCAGTGCCGGGGCCTCAGCCCGTGCCCAGCTCGGCCCGTCTAAGCAGGCGCTTCTACTCCCGGCTACAGTCGAGACGCCCTTGGGCCACCGGGAGACATCAGCTTGGTTTCTGTTGAAGGGCCAAGTGTGCAGCTGACGTTCTGGCCTGACACGTGAGAGCCAGGTTCTGGGGAGCCCCCCACCGCAGTTCATCTGCAGGACCCCAGTGACCCACAGAACTGGACTGGTGGGCCCAGAGTGACAGGGGCGCGAACAGGGACAGGACACTGCCTTCTTCAGAGAGTGTCTTCCGAGATCTGCAGAGCGATGCTGGCCCTGGGTCTGTGCCCGTATCACCCCGACGCGTGTCTGGGATGTCCCCACCCATTCTGAGGAGAAACTCATTCTGGACCCCAAACTCCTCTCCAGCTTCACCCTCATGGAGGCTCGGGGAGAGCCACGCTGCCAGCCCACTGTCCGCAGGAGGACGCGACTTGCCTAGCCCAGGTCCCCTTGCCTCTGCAGCTCAGCTGAGCCTGGGATGGCTGGACACGGCTGGGCTCAGGGCGGTGGCTTTGGGTGGGGCCGTCGGGGCCCGTGACGTTCAGGGCAGTGCGGCCGGGCTGGGCCTCGCACACCGCTGGCTGGCAGCGAGGCGCTGGCCCTGGCCCTGGGGCAGCGTCCGCTCCTAGGGAGGGCTCCGGGCTCCGGGCAGGGTGTCGCTCCAGCTGCTTCCGGAGAGCCAGCCCCTCCCTGGAGGGTGTGGGCCCGTCCTCCGCAGCCCTGCCTCACCCCGCGCCCCCGCGTGCCAGGTGGCCCTGATGAAGCAGATGCGCGAGGAGCAGCAGCGGCGGCGGCTGGTGGAGACCAAGCGGAACCGCGAGATCGCCCAGCTCAAGAAGGAGCAGCGGCGGCAGGAGGTGAGGCTCCCCAGCCTTCCGCGCCCAGCCCGCAGCGCCTCTGTGCGCCTGGGACCACCCCATGTGGTGGGGGAGCAGAGCTCAGTGTGGCTGGGGAGGGGGTCCTCCAGGCGTCTGGTCTGTTCAGAGCGGGGCTCCAGCCCCAGCGGAGAGCAGAAGGCACTAGCCTGGGGTCCCCAGCCAGCCCGAGCCGGAAGCCTGCAGCTCTGCTCCTGCAGAGAAGCCCCAGCGAGGCCCAGCTGGTCCAGGACCCCTCGTTGACTCGCGGGGAGAGGAGGCCCCGGGGTCGCCCTCGTGGTGGCGCGGCCTCACTGCATCCTCGGGATGGGCCCGTGGCTGCAGCGTGTGGGCGACGTGAGATGCACTCTGAGGCTCCGGCTCCCACCCGCAGAGCCGCAGCCACCCGGTCCCCGCTCGGCCGTGCCTGACCGTGGGTCTGCCCCTCTCTCACCCAGTTTCAGATCCGAGCGCTGGAGTCCCAGAAACGGCAGCAGGAAATGGTGCTGAGGAGGAAGACCCAGGAGGTGAGCGAGGCCTCCTGCAGCAGCTGCTGCCCCTCAGACCCCCGAGCCCTGACGGAGCTGGGCGGGACGGGAGCAGTCCAGCCTGTGGCTTCGTTCAGCAGCACTCTGTGCGGGGCCCCTCGCGGGCCGTGCTAAGGGGGAGGGGCGGGGGCGGGGCCGGTGACCAGCTCTGGTCCCCAGCGCCCGCAGGCTTCAAAAGAACAGCTTTTGTGTCCACGCAAACTGAGGCCCCTTGGCCCTTCTTCTCCTGCCCCCAGGTGTCTGCCCTGAGGCGCCTGGCCAAGCCCATGTCTGAGCGGGTGGCGGGGAGGGCGGGGCCGAAGCCCCCCCTGATGGACTCGGGGGCTGAGGTGTCAGCCAGCACCACGTCGTCTGAGGCCGAATCGGGGGCCCGCTCTGTCTCCAGCATCGTACGCCAGTGGAACCGCAAGATCAACCACTTCCTGGGGGACCACCCCACGCCCACTGCCAATGGCACCCGCCCTGCTAGGTGAGCGGCCTGCGTGAGCAGAGGGGGAAGGCAGGCTCTGGGGAGCAGCAGCCCTGTGCGGTGCCCACGCGTCAGCTCTGGGCGGGGACCCCACAGGGCCACGGAGTCGAGAGGGGTCACTTCCAACTGCCTGTGCGTCTGTCTCCCAGAAAGAAGTTCCAGAAGAAGGGGGCTGGCCAGAGCTTCAGCAAGGCGGCCCGGCTCAAGTGGCAGTCCCTGGAGCGGCGCATCATCGACATCGTCATGCAGCGGATGACCATCGTCAACCTGGAGGCCGACATGGAGCGGCTCATCAAGGTGGGCCCGGCCTCCGGCGTCGCCAGGCCGCCCCGCCCTCCCGTCGCACCTCCTCCTGCCACGGCCCTCCCGATTCCTGTCTCTCCTTAGGCCTCTCTGTCCCCTCCCCCTGCTCTGGGACCCGGAGGTGCCGGGAGGCCCCCAGGGGCCTGGCCTGTCTGGGGAGGGGGCTGCGGGCAGGACTGGGCAGCGGCCTGAGTTTGTCTCCACCCCCCAGAAAAGGGAGGAGCTGTTCCTCCTGCAGGAGGCGCTGCGCAGGAAGCGGGAGCGGCTGCAGGCCGAGAGCCCGGAGGAGGAGAAGGGGCTGCAGGAGCTGGCCGAGGAGACCGAGGTGCTGGCTGCCAACATCGACTACATCAACGACAGCATCACGGACTGCCAGGCCACCATCGTGCAGCTGGAGGAGACCAAGGTGCGCGCCGGGCGAGGGGGGCGGGGGGCGTGTGTGGGGCTGGGCAGCACCGGGTGACCAGGGTCTTTGCCCCCCCGCCCCAGGAGGAGCTGGACTCCACCGACACATCAGTGGTCATCAGCTCCTGTTCTCTGGCCGAAGCCCGCCTGCTGCTGGACAACTTCCTCAAGGCGTCCATCGACAAGGTGGGCGCCCGCTCCCCTCCCGTGCCAGTGGGCGTGGGACCGGTGGCCAGGCCTGGCTCCCCCTGACCTGCGTCACGGACAGGCGAGGACCAGCCGCTTCTCCCGCCCGCCTCGGATCCGGGGCTCTAAAAGCGTGGGTCACGACAGCGCCAGGCTCGTGGCTGGTGGTGTGGCTCTGACGAGGTGGCACAGCAAGGGGCTTGCGGGGTGCCCCGTGCACAGCAGGGCGTCTTAGAGGGGCCCCTGCGTGGCCAGCCTGGCTGCAGTCTGGGCGGTTCGGGAGAAGCGTGTATGTAGACGTTGTGGGGAGAACCACGAGGTCACGCTGGACAGCGGACGCCCCTCGGCCTGTCCGGGGCTCCTCTCCTCTGACGGCTGATGGAGGGTGAAGCTCTCCCCCTCAGCCTGTGGTCTTTGGGGACAGGCCCCATGCGGTGTGGGTGCAGGGGGCTCTAGGTAGAGGTGGGGCCCTCCCTGGCCCCTTGCTCTGTCCCCGCGGTCTCCACTCTGCTTCATGCCCGAGCGGAGCGTGAGCCTGTGAGGGCAAGCGCACGACCGTGGGCCGGGGCTTCAACCGCAGCTTCGCTCACAGTTCCTGAGGCCGGACCTCAGGCAGGCTGGTACCTCCTGAGGTGTCTGTCCTTGGCTGGAGCCGCCTTCGTCCTCTGTCTCCACGGACGGGGCCTCCTCTGCACGCTGCGTACTGGCCGCCTCTTCTCACGAGGACGCCGGTCATGTCGGCTTCTGACCCCACCCTCAGCCCCATCTTCACACGACTCAGAGCCCTGTCTCCACACGCAGTCACATTCTGAGGTTCTGGGCGTCAGAGCCCCCGCAGAGCATCTTGTGGGCACACAGTTCGGCCCCCAACAAGGCAACGTCCTTGGTGACCCCCACTAACGTGTGTGTGTAAAGAAGGTCAAAGCGCTCCCAGGTCAGCAACAGTCAGGGGCGACGTCTGGAGTTAGTGGGGAGCCCTCCAAGGAGCCTCGTTGGGAGCAAGTTGCGCGAGGGCACTGAAGGGGGTGCCCGCAGCCCAAAGCTGGGAAGGGTGACCCGGGCTTTGCTCCCTGCTGCCAGGGGCTGCAGGTGGCCCAGAAGGAGGCCCAGATCCGGCTGCTGGAGGGGCGGCTGAGGCAGACAGACATAGCGGGCTCCTCCCAGAACCACCTGCTCCTGGACGCCCTGCGTGAGAAGGCCGAGGCGCACCCCGAACTGCAGGCCCTCATCTACAACGTGCAGCAGGGTATGGGGGTGTGGGCTCAGGCCCTGCGGCTTCGAGGAACTCTGGGTGCTCCTGGCCTCTGACCCCCAGGAAGACTGCTGCTTCCCCTGAACGCCCCCCCAAGCCCCAATCTGGTTCCGGTGGTGACATGTGGGAGGAGGCCACCCCCCGCCGTCCTCACTCAGCGGGGGCACTCATCCTTGCACCCCCTCCCTCCCACAGAGAACGGCTACGCCAGCACGGACGAGGAGATCTCAGAGTTCTCGGAGGGGAGGTGAGGTCCAAGTGGAGAGCGAGAGGCTGGCTCCGGGGCTGCATCAGGATTCGGGGGCTCTTTGGGGCCTCTCTGAAGTCCAGAGCACAAGCTCTGAGAATCCTGTCTCCTGCTTCTTCTTTAGCTTCTCCCAGTCATTCACCATGAAAGGCTCCACCAGCCATGACGATTTCAAGTTCAAGGTGAGCCCCCTGAAGGCGTCCAGTAGGTGGCAGCAGGGTGGGCCTGCCCCAGCTGGCCTGGCCTTGCTGTGGCCCTGCCCCCGCCTCGCCCCCCCGACCTCAGTGCCAAGTTGCCTCCAGCTGGGATGCAGGTGCCGATAAGGATCTCAGCTGGACTTAGGGGGTGCCAGAGGGGTTACCTTCTTTTCGAGGTGGCTGGGCGGCAGGAGTGGCTGTTGACATTACTGTGGTCCGTCCCAGCCAAGGCCTCCCTCATGCTGAGTCAGACTAGTCTAGATTGCTGGTCTAGGTCTCTGGTCATTTTTTATATTTAAAGATTTATTTATGCATACAAGAGCTGGGGTACAGGCCAGAAGTGTGGGTGGTGAGAGGATCCACCAGAGACAGAGCGGGGAACAGAACAGGCAGAGATCGACTGAAACACACTGCTGAGGGGAGCAGCGGGCCAGGCAGGAGAGGTCTGCTGCGCCGTGTGGGTCCCCTCCCTGGCCGGTGGCAGGGACCAAACTCGTGCTGCAGTGGCTGCGGTTTGCTGCACAGTGCGTTGCTTAGCCCACTGCGCCACCGGGGCAGCCCCCTCTGGCCGTTCTTTTTGCAGATTATTGATTCAGCGCAGGGGGCAGCAGCGAGAGCAGTGTTTGCATTGAGGGGCCAGTTGTCAGACTGAACCAAGAGACGGGACTTAGGTGGGGAGGGGCGGGAGCCCCGCAGGCTGGGTACAGTGACTTGTGCCGACTTTTTGGGTAAACTGATGGGCTGGTGGCCAGCGAGGAACTCAGGCTGGGCTCTCTGTGCTCACACGGTCCAGACAGACCCACCCCCAGCCGTGCTGGGGGAGCGCGGGAGCTCGACACAAGGTTTCCAGGGTGTCTGCCTGGCCCTTCCATCGCTTCTCCGCCTCAGGCCTGGGCACGTCTCTTCCTGGGAACGCACGCCGCTCCCCCGGATGTGCCATTCCACCCACCCAGGCCTTCCTTTCGCAGGGTGAGCCGAAGCTGTCCGCCCAAATGAAGGCTGTGTCGGCCGAGTGCCTGGGTCCCCCGCTGGACATCTCCACCAAGAACATCACCAAGTCCCTGGCCTCCCTCGTGGAGATCAAAGAGGACGCCGTGGGCTTCTCCGTGCGAGACCCCTACTACCGGGACAAGGTCTCGCGCACCATCAGCCTGCCCACCCGAGGGAGCACCTTGTAAGGAAGGAGCCGGGCGCGGGCGAGGGTGGGGGGCCGGCCAGCCGGGGCCTCACGGACCCTTCTGTTCCAGCCCCCGGCAGTCTCGAGGGTCGGAGACGTCCCCGCTGACCCGCAGGAAGTCGTATGACCGCGGGCAGCCCATCAGGTGAGCGCGCGCTGAGTCTGCCCTGGAGAGGCTGCTGGGCTGGCCCTGGCGCGTGACCCGCTGCGCGGCCCCTCTGCAGGGTGCGGGGCCCTCTCTGGCCTGGTCGTTCCAGGTGATCGGGCCACCCCGCTTCCCCCGAGGATGCCGTCCCCGCCTGTCAGGTGTGGACGCGGGAGGGGTCGTCTGTCAGCACCGTGCACTGGCGGCCGAGCCCGCTGCTGAGGTCACTGCAGCCACACCTCCCGGCCCGCCCCGCCCCGGTGGCCGTAGTGGTTGGCTCGGTCGCGGTGCCGAGAAGCTTCCATCCCTTTCCTTGGCCGAGCAGCCGTGGGATGTCTGACCTTCTTTAAATTCTGGTCACGGGCAAAGAATAAACAGGTTTAAAGAGAAACCTGAGAGCAGTGGCAGCACGGAGGGTCTCCTGCTGCTCGACCAGGCCGCACAGAGCCTCTGGGCATCGGGCCTGGGCACCGTGTCTTCAGAGAGCCCGGCGGCGCGTTCCCGGGGCAGGCAGCTCCCCTCGGCACCGGCCGGCCTCCGCTCCCAGCTGCCCCCCGCCCAGACTGTGCCTGCCGCTGGCTCCCTTGGCGGGGGGGCCGTGGAGATGTCCTTACCGGCGGGACCCGCAGTCACTTCACCGTGAGCTGGCAGCACGCGCGTGCCTGAGCCCCGGCCGGGGAGCTAGAGCAGACGCAGGGCGATGCTCCTTTAGAGGAGGACCCGCCAGACCCAGGCCACTTGCAGAGAAGAGGGTCTTGGGGCACGACCTGGCGGCCGTACCCGTCCTTGGAGAAGCAGCTGGTTCTCAGTGAAGTGGTCGTGTTCTGTGACGTCACTGCAAGCCCCGAATTCATGAGCACTACCTGCCACTCTGGGGTGCAGGTTAGGCTCCGGGGAGCCATCAGCTGGCTCGCACTTGCTTTGTGCGTGCTCCTGTCGAGAGCCACCGCACCGAGTGTGTGTTGTGGATGCACTGACACACGTCAGCCTTCACCTCGGCCCGCGGCCCCAGAACGCACAGCTGATGGAAGCCCATCTGACGCGTTTGCTCCAGCCGGCTCCATCCCCCAGAAACGCCAGGCAGCGCCGTCCTGGTGCTGAACAGCGAGGTCACCCACAAAACGCACACGAGCGTTGCATTAAGTGCAGCACGGGAAGGACACCGGCTCATAGCCTGGGAGCCGAAGCCCTCCTGGCCTCGGCTGGGAGCACGCTCGGTTTTATTGCTCGCCTGTCTCTGCAGGTGCCCCGGGGCACTACCGGTGCCAGCTGGGCACCACAGCCCCGCCGTGAGCGGGTGAGCTCCCGGGTGCAGAATCCGTGGGCGAAGGGCTGAGGAACAGCGTCTGGTTGTTGCTCCGGCTTGGGCTTCAGATCGCTGTCTCCAGGCCTAGGCAGAGGCGCGGGCGCCTGGGCTGCGGTCACTCACGTGCTGCTCTGTGTGCCCACCCGCCAGGTCCACGGACGTGGGATTCACACCCCCCTCGTCGCCGCCCACTCGGCCCCGCAATGACCGCAACGTCTTCTCTCGTCTCACCAGCAGTCAGAGCCCGGGGTCGGCGCTGGACAAGTAAGAGCCAGAGCAGGCCCGGGCAGCGGCGCGGGGGCGGTGGCCGGGGGCTGGGGCAGCCAGGCCCACCTGGCCGTGCTGCGTGTTCTGAGCCCTCTGAGGCAGGAGGCCGGCGGTGCCCTCCTGGTCTCGGCCCTGTTCATGCGGCCTCTCCGGGGCCCTCCCCTCCCGCGCACGCTGGGATCTGAGGAGCGGGCGAGGGAGAAGCCACAGGGAAGGGTCAGGCCAGCCTGGTGGGGCGAGGCCCGTGCCCTCTCCAGGGCTGCCCCTGGGGCCCGCTGCTGACGCGCTTCCTGGACTCTGCTCTGAAGCTCCCTCCTGTCAGCCACTCCCCCGCTGCAAGTGCCCGCCGAGCCCGGCCACCGGCCGCCGAGTCCACCAGGCCCGGCCTGTGGCTGGCCGCGCACGCGGCGTCGGCAGCAGCCCTGCGATGCGAAGGCGGCCCCCGCCGGCACCTGCTTCCCGTGCGCGATCTCGCTTGAACTGTCGCTCGGTGTGAGAGCCGTCTTCCTCTCTTCTCACGAGAGGAGCTGAGACTCAGAGAGGGGTCCGAGGACACTGGCCCAGAACCCGGCGGAGCTGGACCGGGACCGGGGCCTGGCGCGCCGGCACTTTCCCTGCCAGCAGGACTCTGTCTCGGGAGGGAGGGTGGGCCCCGTCTCTCTGTGCCCCGCTGCGTGCTCCCTCTCCGCCGGACCCCAGCCTGGCCATTGCCACCTCCTCGCAGCCCCAGAAGGGTCCCTTCTGGGCGCCCCAGAAGCCGCTTTGCCTCGAGGAGCACGGTGTGTCCTTCAGCGCCAGCCCACGCCAGCGCCTACCTGCAGCCCCTCCCCCCAGAAATGCCCTTCCTGGGGTCAGAACTCTCCCCCTCCCCCAAACCTACATCATCTCTGGCCCCCCTCAGGGTTGGGTGTCCCAAACGAGGCCTGCACCGCCCAGGGTGCCCCACCCCTTGCCTCTTCGAGGGCAGGCCCCTGTCTCCGAAGCACCGGGGTCAGGTTCTGGCCGTGCCAGCCAGGCCGTCCACTAGTGCAGGGCCAGCTCCTGGGCACAGCCCCTGTGGGCTCGCTGGGCATGGGGGGCTCGGAAACTAAGCCAGCCCCCAGAAACTGCTAGAAGTAGTTCTCCCAGGGAGGGAGAGGAGCAGGCTCAGTTTCCTTTGGCTCGGGGCGGACACAGGCACTGCTGGGGGGAGGAGGGCACCCCACCTGTGCGTGTGGGGCCAGCCACAGCCGTAAGCCGTCCCCTGGAGTGTGGGCTCCTGCTCCCCATCTCCCCGTGGCCCCTTCCTCCTCCTGCACTCTCCGCCAAGGGAGCCCTGGTGGGCTGCTGTCGGGGGTGTCCCCAGCCTCCAGGCGGCCTGCCCCCCCACCCGTGGTGCCCTCATTCCTCTACCCCTCTCCGCTCCCGTGAAGAGAATAACCCGCCCTCTGACCTCCCCGCGCTGCTGCTGCTGCTGCCTCTGCCACTCCTCCGTGTGTTTTCCTCTGTCCCCCTAATCCAGCTAATTTTCTACCCTCCCCAGGTCTGATGACAGCGACTCCTCTTTGTCGGAGGTCCTGAGGTACACACAGACGCTCTCGCGTGTGCTCCCCAGCTCACTCTGTCTCCTGTCTCTCTGCCTCTCGCTGCACCAACTCCGCCTGCGCCCGCGCCCGCGCCCTCAGCATGCGGCCCCCGCCCCTCCCGGCCCCCCGACCCAGCGGCTCTCCTGAGACCCCTCCTGCCCCCGGTTCCTCGTGTCAGGGTTTCCGCATGGCCTCGACTGCGCCCGGCGGCCCCTCTGGAGCTGGGGGCTTGGGGAGGTGGTGGCTGCTTACACGGCTGTTCTCTTCTCCCCCGTCACGGAGCGGGGCGGGGGGCGCGCGGGAGCCTAGGAGTGGGGGTCTGGGGTCAAGCGTGAGCCCCACAGAAGGCCTGGGTGCCAGGTGGACGGCGGCCCTTGGGGGGTGTTGATGGCTGTGCCCAGCCTCTGTAGCCTGCTCAGCTGGTGCCGGGGGGCGCGCCTCGGGCTCTGGCTCTGGGAGGGGCACCCCATCCCTGTCCGGGGGCGGTTGTGCAGAAGCCGCCCCTACCCGGAGGCTGGCCTCCCAGCCAGCCCGGGGTACCTGCGGCGAGGAGCTGAACCCTTGAGCTCGGAGCTCCCGCAGCTCCCCCAGTATGCCCACGGCACCCCGCACCTCCCACCCTGGGTGGGGGCACTTCTGCAAACCCCAGGGTGTGGGGTGCTGCCGCCCTGACGCCAGCCAGCACCGCAGCCTCTCCAAGGATCCATGTCCTCTGCCGTGCTCGCTCCGCAGGCCTGGCCTTTGTGGCCGCGTCGCTGGGCCATGTCAGGAGCGGGGCCCTGGGGGTGCTCCCGCATATGACACCTGACGCAGCTGGAGCCACCCTCACGGTGCACCAGCCGAGCCCAGGGCTGTGAGCAGCGCTGTGGGGGGACACCGGCCCGTCAGCACCCCGGCCCCCGTGCCTGACAGGGCAGCATGCTCTGCAGAGAACTCGCACATCTTCGGACACACACACACGCAGCGGGCGCCTCATTCTCTGCGCCCTCACTGAGGACAGGGCTGCCCTCCGGGAGCTGGGGTGTCTCTGCTGGCTCGGCACGGGCCTCAGTCCTCTCCCAGGGCCCTCCTGGAAGAAGGGGTGTGCTCCAGGCCCGCTCGGCCTCAGTCCCCCAAGGACCCCGACTCCAGTAACCTGGAGCTGAACTGGGGTTGCCTGTAGCAGTTCAGCCTCCGGGAAGTGGCAGTCCCAGTCCGACCAGGTGGTTCAGATGGGGCCCGGGGTAGGAGGCTGCGTGGGCTCGTGTGCACGCGGAAGTCTCACTTGGGGCTGCCGCCTGAGGGTAGATGGGGGACTGGACTGGTGCGCTGGTGAGGCAGCCCGCGCGTCCTCCCCTCCGCGCTCCTCGCTCACCTGGGTTCCCTGGAGCAGCACGAGAATCGTGGGAGCTGCAGGAGCCAATTCCAGCCCTCGGACCTCTGTCCCACCAGTGGGGACCTGGGGCATCTGCAGCTCGGGGTCTGGGCCCAGCGGTCACGGGGTGCAGCCCACGTGTGCTCCTCAGCAGGGCCTGGCGCAGGGCTCGCTCCCCAGAGGTGCTGGGGGCGACGGGCGGCTGCTGTCCGAGGCGGCTCTCCACCCGCGCAGCCCGTTCGCACTCTCAGGCCTCGTGGAGCATGGCGGGAGGCTCTGGAGTCTCCTTCGTTCACCCCCAGCCCTCTCTCGACCTGCCCCCTCGCCTGTGTGCCTCCCCCGGCCTGGCCGAGGCTCCCTGGCTGACGCGTGCGCTTCCTCTCTCCCTCTCTCCCGGGAAGGGGCGTCATCACCCCGGTCGGCGGAGCCAAAGGAGCGAGGACAGCCCCGCTGCAGTGCGTGTCCGTGGCCGAGGGCCACACCAAGCCCATTCTCTGCCTGGACGCCACCGACGAGCTGCTCTTCACGGGGTCCAAAGGTGGGTGGAACCCAGACGGGGCTGGGCGCCAGGTCTCCAGCGTCGGTCTCACCACCAGAGCGGACTGTCCCGGGGCTGCGCCCCAGGGTTGAGGGTATGGGGTCGGCTCGCTCGCTGCCGGCCTCGGGTCTCGCTGGGTTCCCGGCTCCGTCCCTGGTGCCCAGCCACACCCCCCCCCCAGGTGACCTGTGGCTCCACCCCACACCTCTAAGCCTCCCTCTGAGGCTCCAGGAAGCTGCTCAGGTTGTCCCCTTACTCGAGTCCCCTGCTCGAACGCCTTCCAGTCCCACGCCCACATCTGAGCACCTCTGCGGTGGCTGCACCAGGGCCCCACAAAGTCAGTTAGTCTATCCCAGCAGAGTAGGAAGAACTTCACCCACGAGAGGAATGGTTTTGTAATAGCACATACCCCAAAAGGAACGCGTCGTGATACACATGTACACGTGTGTCCACACCTGTACTCATGCCTGTCTACACATGTACACATCTACCTGCAGATCTGCACTGTACACGCAGTCTGCACATGTACACGCGTGTGCGCGTATACACATGCCGATACGCACTTCTGCACGTGTACACATGCCGATATGCACACGTACATGCACATCTGCACGTGTGCACACATGTCCGCCCCTCGCTTAGCCCTGAGGCGGCGCGTTCCAAGCAGCGCATGGTCGGGCGGTTCGTCTTAGTGCGACGCCTGGAGTGTTGCCGCCACACACACCCGGCGGAGCCTCGTACTGCCCAGGGAACACTGTCATGCACCTGCTGCCCCGGGTCGACCGAATCGTCGAATCGCGGCCTCGCCCGACGCAGGGGAGAGTTGCCGCTCCAGCCGAGTGGCTGGGCCCCCGCTTCTCCCTTGGACTGGCCCCTTTCGTGCAGTAATCGTGGGCCGCTCAGGTGTGGGGCCAGGCACCAGCCCCTGTCGGCGCTCACAGGACTCCTCCGGAGCCCTCGCCTGGGCTCCCCGACGTGGGCTCCCGCATCCTGCACGACGCGCGGCCTGACCCTCCGACCAGTGCCTTCCTGGCTCTCGGGCCGGCTCGGCAGCCCCAGCGGCTGGGTGCCTCGCCTGCCTGTGACTTCTGCCTCCCTCCCGGCCCTCCCTGCCTCGCAGACCGCAGCTGTAAGATGTGGAACTTGGTCACGGGCCAGGAGATCGCGGCGCTCAAGGGCCACCCCAACAACGTGGTCTCCATCAAGTACTGCAGCCACTCGGGGCTCGTGTTCTCCGTGTCCACCTCCTACATCAAGGTGTGGGACATCCGTGACTCGGCCAAGTGCATTCGGACCCTCACGTGAGTCCGCCCCGGCCTGGCTCACGGCGCTGAGCGCCGGCCCCAGTCTGGTGACCCCATAGGGGCGGCCTGGCCGGCACGTGGCACAGAGGCCCTTACAGGCAGGGACAGGCAAGATCCCCGGGTTGGGGGCCAGTGTCTGGGGCGGTAGTTTGCGTAAACATTTACTTACTTGTCCCCAACATTTACTTACTTCCCCCCCAACTCCTTATCCCAAGCCCACCCCTAGGTGCGGTGCCCTCTGTGTCCAAAAGAGGGCAGGGTCACGGGGAGACCGCGGGTGATCTCCAAAATGACCCAGAGGGGTCCTGACCCCTCAGCCTGGCCGTCCTAGCAGGCAGACATGAGGGACCCGGCGGGATGGAGACCCCGGTAAATGTCAGGACAAGTCACGCTCATCCTTAGTCTGCGTTGTGATGCCCCCACCCAGCGTGACGTGACCTTTGAAAGAGAGGAAGCAGCTTTTTCGGGCGCCGGGAGCCCGGTGCTGTGCCGACGTTGCGCCCCTTTGCCACACCCACCAGCGCGCCAGCCCAGAGCGAGTGTTGATGTGGCCGTTCTGGTTCGCCGCTGGGGCACGTCTGTCCCTCTACCCCCGAGGGGTCTGTGCGTGTGGAGATTGGGGTGTACGGGCAATCTCCAGTCCTTCCTCTCAATTTTGCCGTAAACCTAAGCTGCTCTGAAAAATCCAAGTCTTTGAAAAATACAACAAGCCCAAAACAGACAGAGCAGAGAACGGATGTTACTGCTCTTCTTGCAGAGGAAGAGAGGGACTCGGGGAACTTGGGTGTCTCCTCAAGGCCAGGTGTAAGCCTAGTCTCGGGGCTGCGCCCTGCCGTCTCCCCTGCTCTCACAGTCCCCTGCAGGAGACGGGGGCTCCCACCCTTGGCCCCACCTCACTGCATCAGAAATTCCCAGGAGAAGCTGTTGCTCCCCTCCGGCAGTCAGGGCAGGCTTCCTGGAAGAAGCGGGTTCCTGGCGGAGTTCGGACTGGTGTCGTGGCCCTGAGTGTGCAGCGCTCTGATCCCTGGCCTGCCCTCTCCCCGCGCCAGGTCCTCCGGCCAGGTGAGCTCCGGTGACGCCTGTGCGGCGACCTCCACCCGGGCCATCACCAGCGCGCAGGGGGAGCACCAGATCAACCAGATCGCCCTGAGCCCCTCGGGCACCATGCTGTACGCCGCCTCGGGCAACGCCGTCCGCATCTGGGAGCTCAGCAGGTCAGCGGGACTCCGGGGCGGGGCAGAGGGCAGGCCTGGGGCCGTCAGGAGGGCGCCGGCGTCCCGTGGGGTGACCCCAGGGCCAAACCCAGTGCCTCCGTTCCCCATGCCATGGGACTTTTGCCTCCTCCTCCAAGGTGCGGCCCCTCGTCCTCGAGAGCCGGGCTGGGCTCGTGTCTGGGCGCTCCGTCAGCCTTGGGGGAGGGCGTGTGCCCTGCCAGGCATCTTTGTGACGGGATGGCCCCACATCCGGCTCCTCTGACCCGCCCGCCCCGCAGGTTCCTGCCCATTGGCAAGCTGACCGGCCACATCGGCCCGGTGATGTGCCTGACGGTCACCCAGACGGCCAGCCAGCACGACCTGGTGGTGACCGGCTCCAAGGACCACTACGTCAAGGTAACCGCCGCTGCCGGCGCAGCCTGGCCGGGGCCCTCCTGGGCACTTGTTCTCTCGCTTTCCACTTCCTTGGGAGCATAACGAAACTTCTAGGGACTTCTGCACGGAGCCCAGAGAAGCAAGAAGCTGAGTGCAGAAAGTAACGAGGGGGTTTATTTTATGTCATGAGTGGCGAAAAACTAGAAACCGCCTAAATGTCTAAAGGTAGGAAGCAGTGAATTAAGGAGGGGGCGCCGCCCTGGACGGGGCGTGTGTGCCCCCGCGTGAGGGTGCCTGGTGACCACGTACTGAAAGCCGTCAACGCACGGGCAGAAGCCGGACAGCGGCGGTGTCCACGGAGGAAGGTGTGGGAGGCGGGACGGTGCGTGTTTCCGCTTCACATGCAAGAGGTGTCACGGTTCACATGTTAAACCATAGCCAGGACCGTCGGGGAGGTCACGCCCACACCAGCGTTCTCCGGAGCAGAGCGTGCTGGGCCGTGGGGTCGGCCGTCTCCGCACACACCAGTGCCCTCTCCCACGCTGGGGGGTCCAGGCGCAGTCGCTGGGCCCCAGGGCCGTAGCCCCTGCGGGAGCCCTGGCCTGCCGGGCTGCACCCCTCGGGGCTGGGCCGGGCCTGGCGTCCGGCGCCTTGGGGCCGTACCAGGTGCCCTTCCCCTGCAGACGTTCGAGCTGGGTGAGTGTGTGGGGGGCACCGTCAGCCCCACTCACAACTTCGAGCCCCCGCACTACGACGGCATCGAGTGCCTCGCTGTCCAGGGGGACGTCCTGTTCAGCGGCTCCCGAGATAACGGCGTCAAGAAGTGGGACCTGGAGCAGCAGGAGCTCATCCAGGTGCAGTGGGAAAGCACGGGCCAGGGTGGGGGTCCCCAGCCCGGCAGGGCCTCGGGGACCTTGGGCCAGAGCTCCCCAAGCCTGCTCGCTCCGGACCCTCTTCCCCTCTGGGCATTGCCCCGCCCCCCCCATCGCTGTCTTCCCTGACTCCAGCCCCCTCGTGCTGCCCCCTCACTGCTCCAGGCAGCGCCGCCCTCAGCCCCCTGGTTGACCGTGGTGCAGTCACCACCTCTCCGGAGCGTTCGCCTTTTCCCCTGACCTCTGAAGGCCCAAGGACTCTCCAGGGGTGCGGGGATCCTGGCAGCCCCCCGCATGGGCCGATCCGGCCCCGTTCCCTCTGCCCTCTGGAGGCAGGGGCACCAGCTGGCAGCCGTGCTCCTGCTTCCGCTCTCCTGCCCTCACGGCCCGCTCCTCCTGCAGCAAATCCCCAACGCGCACAAGGACTGGGTGTGCGCCCTGGCCTTCGTCCCGGGCCGCCCCATGCTGCTGAGCGCCTGCCGCGCGGGCGTCATCAAGGTCTGGAACGTGGACAACTTCACGCCCGTCGGGGAGATCAAGGGCCACGACAGCCCCATCAACGCTATCTGCACCAACGCCAAGCACATCTTCACCGCCTCCAGGTGGGTGCCGGTGCGGAGGTCTGCTTCTGCTCCTCAGCCACCCCGGTGTGGGCAGGGCAGGCCGGGAGGCCCGGGGCCCCTGCAGCTGTCCCCGCAGCCTGTGCCAGTGTTCACGGAGCAGCCGCCAGGGCAGGGCGAGAGGAAGGTGCTGGGCCCCGGGGACAGCTCACCCTCTGTCTCCAGGCATTTCCTGCCTCTCACACAGCAGTCTCCGCCCCTGCTGCGGGACCCCAGAGCAGCCCCCACGCCCGCCACCCCCTCCAGCCCCAGCTCCACCCTGTCCAGGGACCGCCCAGCCCTCTGGAGCTGCTCAGCTGGTCTCTTCTTTTTCCTCCTGTTCCGACCTGTACCCTCCCCTTCTCCTCCCTCCCGCCTCTCCTCCGCTCGCCTCTTCGTCCACAGTGACTGCCGGGTAAAGTTGTGGAATTACGTCCCTGGACTCACCCCCTGCCTTCCTCGCCGAGTCCTGGCCATAAAGGGCCGCGCCACCACCCTGCCCTGACCCTCCTCGTCACCCCTCTCCCCCTCTCCTCTCTCATTCTCCCCCTCTTTCCTTTTCCCTCTTTCTCCACTTCGATCTGAGCTGCTTCTTACGGTATGAGATTATTTTACTCTTCCTCTCCCTTCATAGCCTGCCTGGCCCAGCGAGGTTGCCCTGCCTGCCCCTCTTCCAAGCATGCCCAGGGGGACAGCCCGCAGGAGAGGGGTGCCAGGTAGCAGGAAGAGGGAGACAAAGCCTCACAGTGAGAACAAACCGTGACGAGGGCCCTTTGGGGCCCCTGAGACCTCAGGGCCTCATCCGCTACCCAGCACCCCCCGCCCTGCTGTCCGAAGCAATGCCTGCCCCTCGGCCCAGCGCACATGTGGGGAGCTTGGGGGTCTCTGGCTTCTCCTTTACTTTTGGGGATAGCCAGCCAGGCCCCCAAGGGCTGACGCACCCCTCTCTGTCCCCACCCCAGTGACCTGACAGTGAAGCTCTGGAGTGCACGGCGGCTGCCCGGGGGCCCACCCTAGGAGTGAGGTCAGAGGATGGTCCAGACGCCCGCCCCGGCCTGGAGAGCACAGAGGGCAGCCCTGGGGGCGGGGCGCGGGCGGCTGTGGCCCTCCTGCTCTCCCCAGCCTTCCCGGGGTGCTGTCGCCCCAGCCCCTCCCTGGCCTCTAGGCGAGAGAAAGAGGTTGGGGAGCAAATTAAGCTGTGAAGCCAAAGGGCACTTCCCTCTTGTTTCTCTCCCCACAGCCCCCTGGCCCGCCCCAACTGGCCACGTTCTCTTGCCGAGCTGGCCATCCCATCCTCCAGGCCTCGGGCCCAGCGGAGGGGCCCTGTGGGGAGGTAGCAGCCCTGGCCCCGCCTGCCCCTGTGGTGACCGGCCTCCAGGCCCCCCGTCCAGCTCCCAGCCCAGCCTCTGGAACCCCTGCACCTGCCTCTGAGCCCAAAAAATTAGTCCTCAGGTAACCACGGAAACCAGGTGTAGGCAGCTGGGCCCTGCAGCTGGCCCTCAGCCCCTTGGGCCCCGCAGCCGTTCGGAGGCCCGGCAGTTCCTTGGGCCTCCCCCATGGGGCCGAGGCGGAGCCTCTAGGGAGAGTCCTTGGGGAGGTGTCAGAAGTACTTCGGTTATTTATTTTTTATTTTATTTTATTATTTTTTTTTTTTTTAATTTTTTTTGCTGTTGCCTCCTGGAAACTGACTTGAAGTTTCTTCCCACGTGTTCTTCCCCTTGGCTCTTGGGGGCCAGGAACCCGGAGGGAATCCATCCTCCCGCCCTCTGGGGCCTCCTCCTCTGTCTGCTTGCAGAGGAGGAAGATGCGCCCTTGGGCTCTGCAGCTTGGCCTGGCCCGGCATTGCCCCCAGGGACGTGTAGCACCCAGCCTCTAGGCCGCCTGAGCTTCAGTGCCTTCCTGCACCCCAGGGCCTGGCGCCCACCTGGGCAGCCTTACACCCGCCATGCCCGCGGCGCCACGCGTGTCTTCTCCCCGCTGTCTCGCGCCCGTCGCCCCGGGAGGGCAGGGACGCCACCCCAGGGCCTTGCACGGGCCCGTAGGAAGCAGCTCCGAGAACTGTCTGCCAGGAAGCAGCCTGGATGGCGAGACACCCCCGCCCCCCCAGCGCACCCAGCCCTCCACCCTGACCGGGCAGGGAGTTCCTCGAGCTTCTCTCTCGCTGGTTGTTCAGGAGACATTTTCAAGCCTTAAAACCAGCCCAGGGCAGGGGCCCTTCCTTTGGGGAGCTGAATGGCCGAGAAGGCCTTTGCCAAGTTCTTCCTTGGGGCTGCAAACAACAGCTCCAGGGACGCCCTGAATAGGTGTTGGGGCGCCCCCTGTTGGGGCAACTCTGCATTTACAAGAGTGAGCCCCTGGAGGGGCCCTCTCCCTGCTGTTTTTGCATTGCTGACTGGCCTGGCCCCTCGAGGCCTGTGTGGGGCCAGGAACCGCAGCCTCGCTCAGAGGACACGGCGTGGACACGGCGTGTTTGGACTCTGCGCTGTGCCTGCCCTGGGCGCCTCTCCCTGGGGCCAGGGCACTCCTGTCGGCTCCGTGTGGTCCCAGCGACAGGCAGCGGCTGCTGAGGGCCACGCGTGGCCTTCTCAGAGCTGCCTCTGATGCTGGACGCGGTGCTTGAGTCTGGGCTGCAGCTGCGTGGACGGACACCCCCGCCGGCCAGTCTCCTGGCGCTGGGTCCGTGGCGAGGGCAGGAAGCGCCCTGCACGCCCCTCCCCGCCCACCCTTCCCAGCGAGCAGAGCGAGCTCCCGCCTGTGACTGTGAGAACGAACCCCCTGCATGACTGTTCACAAGCTGTAGAAACACAAGACTGTGCGCCCGGGGGCCGGGCCGCTGGCCGGGGTGACCGCGCGGCGCAAGGCCCGTCCTGGTGGGGTCATCTCCAGGCGTGCGAGGTGCTCACGTGGCCCGGCTCTGCCGTCCCGGCGGGTCAGCTACCTCACGGCGGGCCGGCTCTGCCGTCCTGGCAAGTATCGTCCACTCTAAACCTGAAGCCCCGTGGGAGCCCCGGGGCCTCGCACGTTGGCGCCTCCACCCACCCTCTCAGGGGTGTCCAAGGTCACAGTTAGGGCAGGCCCCTAACGCCACTCACTGCACAAGCCCCCTCATTGTCGGAAGCACAAGGTGGTGGTCTGAGCACACGGGCCAGGCGCGGCGGGTGGCCTGGAGCCTCCACCCAGCCGCGGGGTCCCAAGTCGGGCTGAGTTTGCACACCCCTGGGGGGCCTGCCCCACTTAGACCAGGCCGTGGCCCACGCCTGCCTGATTCTGGAACTCGTACCGCTTCCTCTTCTGTGCCCTCCCAAAGACGGGGGGCTGGGCCGCTGCTCCATGCCACGGGCCCGGGAGGAGCTACCTCTCCAGACCCCTCACCCCAAATCTTGAAATGCCTGAGTCCAGGCTGAGTCCGACCCCGTTGAGCCTAAAGACCCCGGACCCTGTTCCCTGTGTCCCGGGCCAAGCCCCCGTGAAAGCTGCTGAAGCTGGTCCCCTGGAGAGAGCGTGTCTTCCCTCCCACAGCCCTCGGGCTTCCTCGCGCAGTCCTGTGTCCAGCTCTGCCCTCGGTGTTACCAGTTCAGTGTTTGCTGAGTGACCGGCTCCTCTGGGGCGGCACAATTCCCGGGGGCAGCTGGGGTTGCCTTTGGAGGTTGCCAAGGAAGGCGCCGAGGCTCAGGGTGAGGTCCAAGCCTTCGAGGTGGGCAGGGTGCCGCTTCCGGCCCTCGGCAAGGGACCCTGTGGACCTGGGAGTGTCTCCCTGCCCCTCACCCTCAGCTCACACAGCTTCAGCCTAGGAAACCTCGCTCCCAGCCGTCCCGCCCCGCCCACCCACCTGCACTGCTGCTCGGCAGAGGGCAGTCCGAAGCACAAGACCACCACAGGGAGCTCCCCATGCCACGGGGGGTGGTTGGGCCTGGCGCAGGCGGAGGTGCCACGGGCCTCATCGCAGTCCGTCCTGACTCCCGGGCCTCTGTTGACTGGGTGGACGTGGGCCCCCGGCGCACCGCCTGCCCCAGCCAGGTGTGTCACCGTGGGGTTTGAGTGGGCAGGGCCTGCCTGCAGGGGCCCAGCGCCTTCCCAGGGTGGCCACGCTGTGGTGTCTGTCGCTTGGAATCCCAAACAGGAACTGCCTGCCGCTCCCTGAGCCTGGCACAGCCTCCTGGTGCAGGTCAGGAGCCAGCACCCCCCTCAGGCCTTCTGGGCCCAGCCTGCGTCTCCTGGCACCTGGGCCCTTCAGGCCCTCTCGTGCACAACAGAACACAAGGGAAGTTCTGTTCTTCCAACTTGGTTCTATCCCTCCTCCGCACCCATCCCCGGCACGCACATGCGTGCCCGGCCCCACCCCGGTCCTTTAGCCCGTGTCTCAAAGGCCTTGCAGAGCTGAGGGGCAGAGCACAGCTCCGAGGTCCCCTGGCTGTCACCCGGCCTGCAGGGCCTCCTGTGGCTCCTGCCCCCCCCTGTGTCCAGCACAAGGTGTACATATGTTTTGTATCTGCCGACGACTGTACATAGTGTATGAAAGTTATTTAAGCCTCACGCTGTACATTTATGTTGCTAGACTGGATGTGTGTGTTCTAAGCAGTTGTCATAAATAAAGCCCAAATGACCATTGTCTGGTGGTGTGGCCCGGCCCTGGGGAGGAGGCGGCCCTGGGTGGGACGGGCCTGTGGGCTGGGCCAGCTGCGAGCGTCTCCCGGGCGGTGAGCTGGGGACGGACCGCACTAGCAGCGGGGCATTGAGGGCGCGGCCCCAGGCGCAGTCATGAAGTGGCTACAGAGTTACCGAGCGCCTGCTGGTTTCCAGGCAGTTCGCTCGCGGGTGCTTCTCTGCCTGTGTGGCGGGTCATTGCCTTCTCGTTTTCTGAAACGAGAACGTCTCCGTTTCCTGTCCAGGAACACAGCTCGTGAGAGCAGAAGAGGCTTGGGGTTCGAAACCTCTTCTGTAGGGGAGGCTTCCCGAGGGAGGTGTCCTCCCAGGAGTCTTCTCCTCAAGTGGAAGGGCCTTGACAAGCCAGGGCCCCTGCGCCACACACCGAGGTCCACAGGAGCAGGCAGAGTTGCCTCAACAACCCCAACTGCTCTGGGGAGCTCCGGTGCCTCCAGCCGTGGGAAGCGAGGACACCGGTTTGTGGCTCAGCCCCACCCCCACCCCCAGGCCATCTTCACAGCATCCTCCTGCAGGACAGTCCGCTGACAACCACAGGAGCCTGACAGCTGCAGGGCCAGCTGCTCACCGGCTATGTGGGTGGACCCGGGAGACAGGCCAGGAGGTGTCAGGAGCAGCCCTGGAGCCAGCTCCAGCCAGCTGGCTCCTCCCCAGACTGCATCCCAGCTCCCCACACCCCAGGGGCTTGCCCCCAAAGGTGGTTTCTCCAAACTCGGGTCGCCCCGTCCGTGTCTTAAAGATGCCGAGAGCCTTCGGGCGGCGGCGGAACCTGGGCTGAGGGGCGCAGCTTCGGTCCTCAGCACCGGGCGGCGGCGTCTCCCTGGTCAGAGCGGTAGAGCCTGCTGACGCCGTGACGCCGGGAGACGGTGCAGCTGGGGTGAGAGGGGTCCTGTGCAGAGACCGTCATGAGGCGGTCCCCCCAGCACAGGCGCTGGCCCCTCGGAACGCAGCCCTCTGAGGGCAGGACGCCGAGGCCTGGCCCGTGTGGCCAGACAAGGAAGCACCGACTGCCCAGTTCACGCCTTTTATTAGAAAGGTCCCGCTGGGCCGCAGCCCCCTGCTCAGCGCCGGGCCCTGCGCCCACGCACTCGCCACGGCCACGGAGCAGACGCGGGCTCAGAAGCGCCTCTTCCGAGACCTGCCGCAGAAGCAGGAGGTCGGGACCGGGGCCTCCATCTTCTCCCTCGCTTCCAGCACGTAGAAGGTCTGCATCGCCAGGCAGCTGACCATGGGGTCGGGGTCGTGCCGCATGTCCCTGAGGGCTGCAGCAGAGACGGGCTGGTGCTTCGGATGGACCGAGGGCCCTGTGGGCTGGGCCGAGGGCCCTGGCCCTGCAGGGAGGCTCAAGAGAAGCTCCCCTACGGGGCAGGGCACCGGGACGGGGCAGGGCAACAGGCTGGGAGTGGCAGCTTTTAAAAGACAAGAACTCCTGGGAATGACGCTGCTTGGCCTGGCAAGGTGACCACTGCAGAGGGGCTCCAGGCTGGGTCTGTCCTCTTCCCCTCCCCCAGGACCCTCCTCTTTCCAGGGAACAGCCAGGAGTGAAGCCCTCTGACTGCAGAAGCCGCCAGGGATTCAGCCAGGGCTTGGGAGCACGGGATGTGAGAGGTTAGGGTTAGGGTCAGGGAAAGGGGAACAGTGGGGGGCCGTGGAGGTGCCTGGGCCACAGCTCACAGCCCTGGGGGTTCAGGGGTGCGCCCCCTTCTAGGACCCAAGGAAGCATCGTGACTGTGACTCAGCTCACTGGGAACGGGGGTCACCGTGTAGACAGGGCAGGAGGGCTCAGACCAACACCCCAAAGCCTAAATGCTCTGGAGACGAGCCTGCCTTGCCTATCCACCCATTCTGGCTCGTTTCTGAGCCTCCCCCACCAACACCAGCGCCGGAGCCGCTCACGGCAGAAACAGCGGGCGAGGGGTGCGGCCCACCTGAATACGCCGCCTCAGCATCCTCGGCCTCCTCCTCGTGCAGGGTTTGGATAATCTGGCCTAGGGGTGTAGAGCCAACACCTCAGCTCCACGAAGGAGCCCTGGTTGTGCCTGGTTCCCCTTCCCACCTTTGCCTCCAGGGTCCCCGCCCCCCCAAACTTGCCCCAGGAAGTTCCCTGCCTCACAGCAGATTGCACCTGGAAGGGCGGGTGCCGCTCTGCTCCAAAGACACCTTTCTGGGGTGACGTGAGCTTCACGTCACTGAGCTTCCCCCACAGAGCGGCACCCGCACCCCTGATGCCCGGCCCTTTGGGAGCTTTGGGAGCTGGCGCCCCAAGACGTGACCACCCCAATCAGGAGCTTCCTGCAGGGGAGGGAAGCAGGGGAGGCGTCCCCGCTCTCCCTGCCCCCTCCGCCCCCAGCACGGTCCCAGAGGCCCTGGGCTGGTTGAAGGGCTCGGACAAGGGCACAGGCCGTCCAAGGAGAGGGGAGCCGCACCTGCAAACCACACCGCTGCCTGGCGGATGGCGGCCTGCGGGCTCTTGAAGAGGGTCACGCTCTGCTTCAGAAACCACGAGGCTCTGCTGGGCTCCTGCTCCAGCTGTAAGACAGGCGTGCCGTTGGGTCAGTCTCGCGTCATCCTCAGTGCAAAATCCGTCCAAAGTCCCCACACCTCCAGCCCTTCCAGCCCAGCTCCTGAGGTCTTGTTCCACCAGGAAGCCTTCCTGGATTGACTGCGCTGTGGGGGTCACATTCCCTGGGGAGATGTGGAACGCACAGGGTCCGGCTTTGCTCACGAGTGCATCCTCCCGGAGCCGTCACCGAGCACGCACCCCGCACCCCGCACCCCGCGGCTGCCCGAGCAACTGTCACTCAGGCCCAGCACCATCCGGAACGTCGTCAAGCGGCGCAAGGCCGCAGCCCCCCACTCTGGCTCGCACACGTCCCTCCTCTCCCCGGCACCAGAGGAAGGACCCCTCTGTTCAAATGTTCTTTCTGGACCTACGGGCTCAAAATCAGCCTCACTGAGGACCTCCTGCTTTAGACTGCGAGAGCACCAGCCGTGTCTGTAACTGAAAGAGTCTGACAGCCACGCGTCTTGACGCCTTCCTCCCCCACCCAGGGCCACGGCCACTGGGGTCGTGCAGGCGCCCTCCCAGTGAGTGTCCTTGCAAGCCAGACCCCCTCCTGCATCTCCTTCCCAGCCATTCTCCCCGCTCCCCCACGCTGCAGTCTAAACTCTTCACTGAGGAGGCCTTAGCCTCTGCGTCTTGGTGACATAAAGCAAACAGTGGGCTGTGTCCCATGAACTTTACAAGCACAACAGGTACAAGACGGAGCCCCATCTTGCACACCTGTACAGCCCCTCCCCGCCACGCCTGTTCCTCTGGCTGCACTCCGACCCCAGCCAGACAGCAGCGTTTGCCCACATCAGGGACGCGAGAGTCCACATCAAATCAATCCAGGACTGGCTGATCCCGCCACGACTTGTCTCCCTGCCCTCATCCGCTCTCCCTGGCCCCTCTCAGGCAGACCCACGGTCCTCTCTTGTGAACGTCTCCTCTGAGCTGCAGCCAGGTGTTCCAAGTGTGCGGCTAGCTCCCCTCGCTACCTCCTTGCTGGCACACACGATGGCGCCCTACTGCCCACAGCCTCGAGTCTCACTCCCCGCTGTCCCCAGCTGCCAGCTTCCTGCTGTGAGCCCCCCCCCCCCCGCCCCGAGCCAAGACAAACCACTGACAGCCTACAGCTGTTCTGGTTTGCTCCACACAATGTTTTAAACATTACAAAATATTTGCCAATATAAATGTGGGCAATTTCACCCCAAAATGGGATTCCTTGCCTCTTTGAATGAAAGGAAGATCTAGTAATGCAGAGTCTGCTTCTTCTCGTAGAAACAGTCACTTCTCAACTGGGCCTGTACTGTCCCAGGGAGGACTGTGGAACTGGGGGTTGCTTTTGGTTGTCTAAAGAATGATGGGGTCCACCAACTGCTAATTCCCACTGCATGATCGTGTCAACCAAACCCTGTTTCTACATGGAAACAATACCAAGGCCTTTAACCCTGACTGTGCCCACCCTGCTGTCCTGTCCTCGATCAGCACTTCCTGGGCAGCGCACGGCAAAACTGAAGCCTGTGTCTAATTATCTGTGCACAAAGGTCACCTTGATCTTTTAGGTAAGCACAAAGTGGCTGTTTACAGTTCAAACACTCACTGACTTTTCCAGAGTACCTATGATTGGCAGGTGTATCCCATTTTATTGGGCCACTTTTTTGCATTTCACAGCTATTGCTTTTTTAGAAAATGCAGGTTTGCAGCTACTCTTGAGTCCAGCAAGTCGGCCAGGGCCAGTTTTTCCAACAAGTGCTCACTCGCAGCGTCTGTCACACTGAAATAGGTGCACGTTCGTGCCTTCCGACCTGATGTCATTGCAGACCTCACTGACGTGCACGGGACACCAAGTCGTTCATTGACTGGCTGTACTGTGATACTTGCTCTACTGCAGCAGTCTAGAAAACGCCCGCAACTTCTCTAGAGAATACCTGTTAGTGCAAAAAAGACTGAGCCTTCCCCACACTTACCCACTACTTTGGAAGTCCCAGCACCAGCGGCCACACTTCTGTGGCATTGGAGTCCCCAGCACAATGGTCAGGAAGAATCCACATGTGTAGCAGGACCAGAGAGCCCAGAGAGTGGGGTGAGGGGCCAAGAACGCCCTCATGGACTCTCAAGGCGCTGGGCCAGGCACTGTTGTCTATATTTTAATCACGTCATGCAGATCATGTCATGCTGTGCTACTGCGTTCTGTACATATGTCCACTTATGATTTTCTTAAAAGGTATGTAATATCTCCTTTGGGATTAGAATTTTGTTTTAAATCTATGTAGGTAGATGACATTCTTCTGAGTTTCATTTTAGGCCAGTGAAGGGGGAGAGTCAGAAGGACGTGCCCTGACCACGGTGTGCGGTGTCTGCTGGGTTCTCCTCCAGCCTGCCCAGTCCCATTCCCTGGCCAGTGTCCCCTGCACAGCCTTGCAGGCATTCGACTTTTCTACCCTATTCTGATGATCCCAAGCTACTTAGCGCTCCCACACACCAAGCTTTTCTGTCCTTATTTCTTTCTCAGAACCAAGCTCAGTGACTGGATGTGTGTAAAACCCCTAGAGTAGAGCGGGCGGCAGCACTTTCCAATCCTTCAGTTTCCCAAGTGCTAGCTGGCCTTCCATTCTGCCCTCCAGATGACACCTCCTCCAGGAAGCCTTCCTGGAAGTCCCAGAGAGCTGAGTGTCCCTCCTTTGTACTGCAAGGTATATAGCCCATCTTTTAGCCCTTCTCACAGTCCTTCTCTCCAAGTGAGCTAGGCCCCCAACTTACATAGGGAGCAGTGGGAGGGCAGGGGCACGTCTAGAGACTGGGCATACAACAGATGCTCGATGCCTGGCCCGTTGAGCCTGCAAACCCCAGGAGCTGCAGGGAGCAAGCTAGCTTGCCTCCCTGTGCACCGGGGCAGGCCGGGAGCCAGCTGCTGGCTTACCAGGGCTCTGAGGATCATCCACACGTCTTTCTCGGCGAACACGGCTCTGAGCTTTGACCAGCCCAGGATGCTGGCTGTGTGGCAGAGGGTGGGCCGGCAGATCTGGGGAGACAGGAAGGCCCAGCTCGAGGCGTGGTGGAAGCAGGGCTGGGAAGAGACTCTGAGGGGCACGAAGCAGGTGTAGACGGCAGTCAGTCAGCCCCGGGGGTACGGAAGACAGGGGTGAAGCAGAGGACCCAGGGCTTAGGAGAAAGTCAGGGTCTTCGAGGCAGTTTGGCGTACTAACGCCTGGCCCCACTAACGGGAAGTTTAAAAATCGTGACTGTGATGGTTTCCCAGGTGCCCTGGTGCTGCCCTGAGGTCAGGGCTGGGTAGTGCTCCGTCCCGTCCACCGCCCGCAGCTTCCCCCTCCCAAACTTGTCTCTGCAGACAGCTTTCACCAAGTCTGTCCTCCTCTAACTCAGCGTGGGTTCCACAGGATACTGCCGCTGGCCCAGGCGGGGACCCCGCCACAGAGACAGTGTCCCCGGCTCAGCCGCTCCCTCAGCAGCATCCTCAGCGCTGTGTCTGCAGCGTGACCAGGGCAGCGACCTGTGGACACTGGGGCTCCGACCCACGTGGCGCCAGCCCCTGCGAGGGCACCTTTCCCCAGCTGCAGCTTGTGCCCTGGGCGTGTGGCCGACAGCTGGGCCCCTGCAGGATGCAGGCTTTCTCTGTTCTGCCCCCACAGTGCCCACAGAGGGAGCCTCCCTGCCTGGGAGCCCCGTCTCCAATGAATGGCAAAGGGGTGCAGCTAAGTGAGGCAGCGGCTGACACTGAGCCGGGAGCCAGGGAGAGGAAGGCGCCCACACCACTGCCGGAGGCCGGTGGAGAGAGCCAGGCACCAGAGAAACTAGTGCCAGCGTCCAGTTTCGACTTTCTACCCTGTTCTGATGATCCCAAGCTACTTAGCGCTCCCACACACCAAGCTTTTCTGTCCCTATTTCTTTCTCAGAACCAAGCTCTATGACTGGATGTGAGAGGGCGGCAGCACTTTCCGATCCTTCAGTTTCCCAAGTGCTAGCTGGCCTTCCATTCTGCCCCCCAGATGACACCTCCTCCAGGAAGCCTTCCTGGAACTCCCAGAGAGCTGAGTGTCCCTCCTTTGTACTGCAGGATAGTCCATCTCTGAGCCCTTGTCACAGTCCTTCTCTCCAAGTGAGCTAGGCCCCCAACTTATGTAGGGAGCATGCCTCTTACCACAGCTCTCACGGCCAGCGAGAGGGGCCTCCTTCAGCATCTTCTGGTCTCGCTACGGCCCCTCTCTAAGAGCTTACAGTCCCGACAGCACGAACCTCCCAGGGCACAGGGCCCGAGCCTGTGTGTGCAGCTGGCCTCTCTCTCACCTGAGCCACGCTGGCATTCCTGTCCACCAGGTGGATCACGAGGACAACGATTAAGTTGAGGACCTGGTGTCTGAGGGGGAACACCAGGACATTCCTCTTGACCTTGTCCAGGAGACTGCCGTAGATCTCAAAGGCCGTCAGGCGCAGAATCTCTGAGTCCTGGGCAAGAAGACACACGCCCCGTGCAGGGACCACCTCTACCTCGGGCCGCCTGCTCGGCAGGGTCAGGCAGCCTGAGCACACCCCACCTCCTGCGTGCTCCCCGTTGCACTCTGCCCTCCGCAAAAATCTGCTCGATTCTACAGCACCAGGCTCCCCCGTGTCACCTGCCCCTCTTTTCCATTTCACCCCTTTACAGTCATCACACAGGAGGACTAAGCGACCGGCCCCCGCAGGTGGCCTCGAGGGTGTTTCCAGAAAATTCTGCCCAACTCCCTCATCTTAAGGACTCTGGCGGGGGACGATCCCTCGGGGGAACTTCACCTCTTCGAAGAAGGGCGTGAGGGTGAAGGTGAGCTGCGTGAGGAAGGAGGCGGAGTGCTGCCAGGTGAGGTGGTCCACCAGACAGCGCAGCGCCAGCAGCGTGTCCATGACCAGGTCGCTGTCCAGGGTGTAGCAGCAGCTGAGCACGTGGGGCTGCAGGAGGGACAGCTGTCGTGCCTGTGGGCGGCGCGGCTCCGTCAAGCCAGTCCCGCAGGGCAGAGCTGGGCTCGCACAGGCCCTTTCGCCCCAGAACCGCGAGTGGTCCGGGGAGGAGACAGTTAGCAGCCGGAACCCAGGGCCAGGCCCTTCACGTCCGGTCCTCACCAGGAAGGGGCGGCGGCAGAGAGACCCCTCCTTCCACTACTTCTGTGATTCCCGGGCCGTGGCTCGCCTCCCCCGTAAAGACGCCCATCTCCAGGACGCCAGGGCGGTCTGGAGCTTGGAGTCAGAGTTCGTTTGGCCAGTGCGCCCGACGACCTGCTCTCCTGACCGAGGGAGGTCAGCCCCGGAGCCCCGAGCTCTGCAGCCGGCTGCGGGAGGGTTTGCTCTGCCGGGCGCTGCGCGAGGCCTGCTCCATGATCCGGACGCTCCAGCCCTCCAGCCCCAGCGTCGTGTCTGCAGAGCAGGCCCCGCCGAGCCCCTACCATGTTTCCGTGCTTGGCGAAGATCTCCACCACCTGCAGCAGCAGCTTCACCGTGGCTGGCTCCTCGCACTTGAACCAGTTCCCCAGGACGCGGACAGCGGCGTCATCCACGACCACGGCCACCTGGGGGCACCGGAGCAGCTGGGGGGAGAGGAGGACCAAGGAGATGCGGCAGGGGGAAAAGCGCTCATAACTCATGAACAAAGACACGTTCCCGGGACACTAGAAGTGGCAGAAAGGCCAAAGCTTAGCTGAAGGGTAACTCCACGCCCCGCTCGTCTAGAAGACGCTTGGTCATTCTCCAAGTGTTCCTTCGTTGCCTTGGATGGAGAGACGTCAGGGGTGTACCCCGCCGCCGAGACTCCTGGCCACAGCGTCCGTCCAGGGAGTACTTGGTCAACTTTTCAAGGCATTAATGACATTGCACAAATGAAAATCAAGTAAAAAAATCATTCAAATGTGCTGATTAATCTAGGGAAAGTGTTTTTTTTAATTTATTTATTTATGCACACAAGAGCTGGGGTATAGGCCAGAAGTGTGGGAGGGTGAGAGGATTCACCACAGAGAGTGGGGAGCAGAACAGGCAGATCAACTGAAGTACACTGCTGAGGGGAGCAGCGGGCACAGCAGGAGAGGTCTGCCGCGCCATGTGGGTTCCCTCCCTGGCCGGCAGCAGGGATCGAACTCATGCTGCAGTGGCTGTGGTTTGCTTCATAGCGCATTGCTTAACCCACTGCGCCACCAGGGAGGCCCTAATCTAGGGAAAGTTTATGAAAGTGGTTGAGCTTGAGAGGTTCAAGGAGCAGTTCAGGGTGTGTGTGTGTGTGTGTGAGAGAGAGAGAAAGAGAGAGACAGGGAGGGGCGGGTAGAGCAAAGCAAAGATAAATGCAGGAATCGGTGTTAGGCCAGAGTGGAAGGAAGGGTGAAGACCCGGCACGAGAGGAGGCGCCTGTGGGCCAGGAGCACGTGCTGGGCAGGACAGTCTGGGAGACAGACCGGGTGCTGTCTAAGGTTACTCAGCACAGGTAGCACCAGGACGGAGTGGCCAGTGGAGAAGGGGCCGCTTACCCTGCCAGTCCCATTTACTGACTTACCAGGGAGGAGAAAAGCTGAGACAGCCGCCTCGCAGGCTCATTTTTAAAGGGAGAGGATGCCCAGGCCCTTGCCGAGGGGCCACCGAGCTGCCTGAGGGGCCCTGAGGGCCACTGGGTGAGGTGGAACAAGCCACTCTGACTCCCAGGCAGCCAGGCCTGGCCGTGCCTTAGAGTCACCTGGAGAGCAATTTAAAACTGATGCTTGGGGGCCTCCCTGGTGGCACAAGGGGTTAAGTCGCAGACTATGAAGCTGTCTGCAGGCCCTGCAACACGAGTTCGATCCCCGGCCAGGGAGTGGACCCACACGGCACAGCAGACCTCTCCTGCCTCCCGCTGCTCCTCTCCGCAGTGTATTTTGGTGGATCTGCCTGTTCTGCTCCCTACTCTGTCTCTGGTGAATCCCCTCACCCCTGCACTTCTGGCCTGCCCCCCAGTTCTTGTATGCATAAATAAATAAATCCTAAAAAAAAACCCAAAACCTGATGCTTGGACCCCACACCAGCCCAAGGTCCAAGTTCACTGGTCTCAGAGAGGACCCAGCATGAGTGTTACTTGTGAGTCTTCCCGGAGAACCAGCCATACATCATGCGGCCGGAGGCGAGGCTGGACTGGTGGGCTGGCTCAGGCCACACAGGCTCATGTGAATGTCCTACTGGACTTCCCGCCCAGCCCGCACCCTACGCTTGAGGACAAGCCGCATGGCGGGGGGCAGTGTGGGCAGGCAGGTGGTAGGGGCTGGGCACAATGTTGTAGACAAGAAAACACCGCGAGACTCAGTAGGACCATGGACAAAGGCACTGCAGGAAGGCAGACCCAGATCACCAGGTGCACGTAAGTGCCCCAAACCACACCCACAGCAGGGCCCCCAACTGAGGACGCTACCCCTTGTCGCTGGAAAAGATGGGGCAGAGGGGGCCTCTCTCCCTTCACTGCAGAAACATGAACTGCTACTGCTTCTGTGGGAGTTACAGAGGTAGATGTGGATAGAGAGATAGAGGTTAGGTAGAGACAGACAAAATTGTTTGACCGTGGAGAAAAGTATGGAAAGATCCATATTTAGTGGCTTGCATATGAGCTGCCTGGAAGATGAGGCTGTGGTGTGTAGGGAGATAGGGTAAAAGGAGAAGGTGGAAATGGGAAGGAAGAAAAGACTACAATAAAAAATAGCACACATGGGGCCCTCCCTGGTGGCGCAGTGGGTTAAGCAGCGCACTATGAGGCAAACCGCAGCCACTGAGGCACGAGTTCGATCCCTGCTGCCGGCCAGGGAGGGGACCCACATGGCATAGCAGACCCGCATGGCATAGCAGACCTCTCCTGCCTTGCCTGCTGCTCCCCTCAGCAGTGTATTTCCATCAATCCACCTGTTCTGTTCCCCACTCTGTCTCTGGTGGATCCTCTCATGCCCCCCCACACACACATCTCTGGCCTGTAGCTCTTGTATGTATAAATAAATAAATATTTAAAAAAATAGCACACATGATTTCATCTGTATATTTAAACATCATGCGTGATTTCATTTGTGCAATTATTAAACAACACGTGTGGTTTCATTTGCATAAAAGGAATTCCTATTTCTGTTTGTTTATTCCTATAACATTACATGTATATATATATGTGTGTTATTTAAAGCAAAATTTAAAAAGCTGCTCAGCAAGACAGCCAAAGCGCTTCTTTTGTGTGTTGTGTATGTGTACCTGTGGTTACGTGCGGCCTGGCGGCTGGGAGGTTTTCCTGAGCAATGTTGCAGTTTCTGCCCGTCTTTCACTGGCACCCAGCAGACCCACCTAATTCACTTTACTCGTTGAACAAGTTTCTTAAAGTCTCTGAACCTCAGTTTTATCCTCTACAAAATAGAGGTAATCACATCTTACGTACAGAATTACAGTGAGAATTAAAATAATTGAGCACCACTGTTCCCGAGAGCCCTGAAGAAAAGCAAAGTCCTTCCTGTTTCAGCTCTTCCTCCTTGCGACCACCTCAGGGATGGGGACGAGGGCGACAGAACAGCTCCAGAGAAGCTGGCGGGGCTGGGACGTATCACTAGACTTTCGCAGCCTCGTCTCTTGGCTACACAGATAACCAAGTCTCTTGGCCTGTTTTCTTAGCTGCTAACAAAAACTCGTTTCTCCATCTCAAGATCAATTGGTAGGCCCTCCCTGGTGGCGCAGTGGGTTAAGCAACGCACTATGAAGCAAACCGCAGCCACTGAAGCACGAGTTCGATCCCTGCCGCCGGCCAGGGAGGGACCCACAGGGCGCAGCAGACCTCTCCTGTCTCCTGCTGCTCCCCTCAGCAGTGTGTTTCAGTCAGTCTGCCTGTTCTGCTCCCCGCTCTGTCTCTGGTGAATCCTCTCACCCCCCACACCTCTGGCCTGTACCCCAGTTCTTCTAAGCATAAATAAATCTTAAAACAAAACAGTGTCCCCAAACCCGCTGCGGGGCAGGGACAGTAAGTCAGCTACCCCTCCCACGTGGCCTTCCTGAGGTGCGGGGTGTGTCTGCGGGCCGGGCCGCCATGACGGCTCACCTCGGTCAGGTACACCAGGGCCGTGAAGTGGTTGGTGTAGTCCTGCTTCTGGAGGGCGTCGATGAGGACAGTGAAGACGGGGCGGTTGTGCCAGCAATTCCTGATGACCATGGCCCTGCGGTGACAGCACGGGCACCCGGCTCAGGCCGGGCTGCGTCGAGGACCCGCGGGGCAGGAAGGCCCCAGCAGGGGACCTGGTCCCCGACCTGGCCAGCAGAGTGACTCCCTCGTAGTGTCTTTCAGGATTGGTGAGCAGCTCCCAGCCCCCAACTTTCTGAACGTAAGACACGTGGTCCCCATAACCCGCGCATCGCATCAGCGTCTTCAGGGCCTCCACGGTGCAGCTGCAGGGGTGCGGAGAAAGCAGACAAGAAGTCACCCCGGCCTGCCCCCGCTCCTGTGCCTGCCTCTCGCCCACACACCCTGGGAAGCAGGGACCGCTGGGGCGGTGGGAGAGTCCTTCCCCGGGCTAACAGCTCATGCCGAGGCAGCCACGGCCAAGAGCGGCGGGCTTCCCGGGAGCCGTGACACGTAGGCCGCGTCTGAGGCTTAGCTGGGCTTTTCTCTGCTGTGCTGATCTCCCTTTGGGTTAGAACCTCAGCGTCAGCCACAGTTAGAGTCTTTGCGAGAAAGTCCAGTGACACTTGTTGAAACGCAAGCCCTGACGAGGCGTAGAGAAGGGGTGCCTTTGCACACCACGGGCAGGAAAGCAAATTGGCGCAGCCGCTTTGGAAACAGTACGGAGGTTATTCCTTTTTTTCCTTTTTTAATCAAATGCCAGATGATCTGGCTCTTTTACAGCGTTCTAGGGATCTAGCTGAAGCCTCAGGCACTGCGTGCTCACTGCCGCATACGCACGCAGCCAAGCTCTGGAGACGCCAACGTGCCCAAGGACAGGTGGGTGGATAAATGAGGCCTGTCCACCGATCGAACACTACTCAATTATAACAACTGAAAAGGGGCTCCCTGGTGGCGCAGGGTTAAAGCCTCAGTGTTATCAAGTTGTCTCCAACCACTGCGGCATGAGTTCAATCCCCGGCCAGGGAGCGGACCCACATGGCGCAGCAGACCTCTCCTGCCTCTGCGCTGCTCCCCTCAGCAGCATATTTCAGTGCATCTGCCTGTTCTGCTCCCCACTGCGTCTCAAGGTAATCCTCTCATCCCGGCACCTCTGGCCTGCACCCCAGTTTTTATATGAAAATAAATAAATAAAAATAAAATATTTTTTAAAAAACTAAGATGAACTTTTGCCATTTGTGACAATGTGGCTGGAACTGGAGGGAATTATGTTAAGAAAACAAGTCAGAAGGACAAATACCTGAAGATTTCATGCATGTGGAATATAAAGAAACAGAACTGAGGCACCAGAGGGGAGGCGGGAAGGGGGGAGTGTAGGGGTCCCAGTGGATGGTGCGGGGGGACATTGCTGCTTCGGGGGGGTGACACACACTGGAAGGGGTGGGACCCTGTGCCCCTCAATCATGCACAGTGATATAAACCAGTGTTCCCTTAACAGGAACAAGAGTCGTGCTGAAGGGTATGTGGGAGGTGCGAGGAGCCAGAAGGGGGTTTGGAAGCCGTAGGCTGGCTGGGACCTGCGGTGGCTGGGCGCTAAGCGGTGGGCCCGGAGCACCATCGCCGGCAAAGGGCTGAGGCACCTGACTGGGTCCATCCGCTCAGTCCCCTCCTGCTGCTCCTGGAACACTTCAGCGCCCGCTTCGAGCACGAGGAAGGAGATCCGGAACAGCAGCGCCATGAACAGGTTGGAGAAGAAGCTCTGTACCTCCATCCGCCGGCTGGGTTCCAGAAGGAGCTCGTGGATGGCCCTGGTGGCCTGGGGGAGGACAGCGGGCACGTCAGCACCTCTCTCCGGCTCTGGCGCCCCGTGCCTCGACGGGCTGCCCAGCGAAAACACCGACGCTGGGGCAGGTGTGGGCCGAACTAGCGAGCCAGGAACCCCAGGGCAAGTTCTCGAATAGCCAGGCCCCTTATAACCGCGGCAGTTACTCCATGGTCTCGCCTTCCTTAAGAGCTAACTTCTCTTAAGAGCTGCTTGCCCCCCAAGCGTCCCCAGAGAGACGTAAAATGCCAGTCTCCAAGAAGACAGAGTGAACTAGAGAACCCGCCCTCAGTCCCACCCCAAGCTCTGTACTCAGAGTGTACAACCAAACACCGCTTGACGCAGAGGGTCTGAGCGCTCAGGACAGCTGCGGACAGGCCCCGGGCCCCCCACCCAGCCCCAGCCCCCGCCACGGGCCCCTCCATACAATCAACGGGGAGAGCTGCGTTCTGGGGTACAGATCCTGCTCCCTCAGGTCCGGGTGCGGAGACAGCCTCTGCAGCAGATGTTCCATGATCACTTCGTAGCCTTTGGGGAGAGACGCCAAGATCTCCCAGGGCTTGCGAGCCCCTCTGTGGAAGGAGAACCCCACCTTTTACCCTCCATGGGTCAGAATGTGCCAGGAAAGGGGCGCTCGGCAACTTTCCTCAGTCCTCCAGCTCCCCCGCTTGCTGGCCTCTGTCCTCGTCGCCCCCTCTCCCACTTCTGTTATTCTTTTCATCATTTGGCGCTTCTAGCTTCCCTGGTCTCTGTCACCTCATACCTTTAATAGTCAACTGCTAGAGGGGCCTCCCCTGGTGGCGCAGTGGGTTAAGCAACGCACTATGAAGCAAACAACGCACTATGAAGCAAATCGCAGCCACTGCAGCACGAGTTCGATCCCTGCTGCCGGCCAGGGGGGGGACCCACATGGCGCAGCAGACCTCTCCTGCCTGGCCCGCTGCTCCCCTCAGCAGTGTGTTTCTGTTGATCTGCCTGTTCTGCTCCCCGCTCTCTGTGGTGAATCCTCTCACCCCCCTATGCCTCTGGCCTGTACCCCAGTGCTTGTATGCATAAATAAATAAATCTTTAAAAAAAAAAAATAGTCAACTGCTAGAGCTCAAAAACATGGGGAGAAAGAAGTCCCAAAAATGTAAGCAATTTCACCCAAAATTAAAATACACATAGAACGAACAGGTTAGCTCCGTAGACTGAAACTGTACAAGAACGCTGCAAACATCAGGGGCGATCTAACAAATGAGGACACTTGGCGTGTCTGTGGAACAGGAGGCTCGGTGCTGTGGAAGCATCAGTTCTCCACATACCTATCGAGAGCAGCAACACCACTCCGATAACCATATCTCAGGGTTTTTTTTAAAGAAAGCAATACAGTGCCACATAAACATGTCAATGCTATATGGAAAAGCAAGGGAACTAGTATTGTCAAAATGATTTTCAAAGAGTTAAAAAATGGGGGCCTCCCTGGTGGCACAAGGGGTTAAGCACCGCACTATGAAGAATCTGTAGCCGCTGCAGCACGAGTGGGATCCCCGGCCAGGGAGGGGACCCACATGGCGCAGCAGACCTCTCCTGCCTCACCTGCTGCTCCCCTCGGTAGTGTGTTTTGGTCAGTCTGCCTGTTCTGCTCCCCACGCTGTCTCTGGTGGATCCTCTCACCCCCCACACCTCTGGCCTGTGCCCCAGCTCTTGAAGGCATAAATAAATAAATCTTTAAAAAAAAAAAAAAGCACAACGACGGGTTACTACTTACCTGCTAGGGTGGCCGCTACTTTTTGAAATAACAATAAAAAAAACTTATAAATTGAAAATAAAAAAAGAATTTAGCTAAAGACTAAACTGGCAGCGCATGTGGATTTAAAAAATAAAATCAAATAAAATAACAATACCAAGTGTGGACAAAGATACAGTCAATCAGAACTCTCACTGTGTTGCTGGTAGGAATTCAAAGGCTACGGTGGAAAACTCTCATCACTAAACACACACTTCCCATATTGCTGAGCAACCCGATTCCTAGGAATTCCCCCCAGAAAAATGAACTGAAGTTCATACAATAGCCTCTATGCGAATGTCCCGCGGCAGCATTATTTGTAAGAACCCACCACCGGAAGCAACCTTACAAGCCGGGGTGCAGCCTGCAGGGGGCGCTGGTCAGCAACGGAAGGAATGAACTGCCGATCCAGGACCTCCTGGACGAGCCATGCGTTACTCAGAAACCTTTATGGTATAAGACTCTGTTTTTTTAAATTTAAAAAAAAATTTTTTTAATTACACTATGTTTAATTAACTTTATTTTTTTCTTTCCTTTTTTAAGATTTATTTATTTATGCATACAAGAACTGGGGTACAGGCCAGAGGTGTGGGGTGAGAGGACTCACCAGAGACAGAGGAGGGAGCAGAACAGGCAGGTCAATCCAAATACGCTGCTGAGGGGAGCAGCGGGGAGACAGGAGAGGTCTGCTGCGCCCTGTGGGTCCCCTCCCTGGCCGGGGATCCGACTCATGCTGCAGTGACTGCCGATGCTTCATAGTGCAGTGCTTAACCCCTTGCGCCACCAGGGAGGCCAGTAAGATTATATTTATATGCATCCTGGAGAAGCCCAAACTATAGGGAAAGAGAAGCCCTCAGTGGTGCCAGGGTTTGGAAAGGAAGGAGTTGACTGCAGAAGGGCAGCTCCAGGGAACTTAGGGGAGCTGGAAATGCTTTGTTTCTTGAGTATGTTGGTGATGATGATGACTACGCATTCAAGAAAATTTGTAGAACTATATAGCAACAGGAAGAATTTTACTGCATGTGAATTAAAAGATAGAACAGAGTTTTTAAAAGGAAATTATAACACAGTATATCCAGACCACATAATATTAGGCAGTCATAAAATTATGCTTACAAGAGCATTTTAACTTGGGAACAGGGTATGATGAAATGTTGAGTAAAACTGTGCAAGAGCTTAATTATACATTTTTAAAAACCATTTCTATATGGAACTCAAATTGTAAATTATAGCCAAGTGGCAGCAGAGATTGCCTTTGGGTCGGATTTAATTTTTTTTCTCTTTCAAATTTTTACATGCTTTCTAAATTTTCTACAATAAACCCATATTACTCATATTACTTTTAAAATAACTCACCCCCCCCCAAAAAAAAGGTAAGAAATCTGCTAGTATTAAAAACTGGAGGGCCTCCCTGGTGGTGCAAGGGGGTGTCTCAGCACTATGCAGCTATTGCAGCCACTGCAGCACGAGTTCAATCCCCGGCCAGGGAGGGGACCCACATGGCACAGCAGACCTCTCCTGTCTCACCCGCTGCTCCCCTCAGCAGTGTGTTTCAGTGGATCTGACTATTCTGCACCCCACTCTGTCTCTAGTGACTCCTCTCACCCCACACCTCCAGCCTATACCCCATTCTTCTACGCAAAAATAAATAAAAATAAAATGACAATACTAATAAAACCCAAAGAAGACAGGTGGGGCTTGTCAGTCTGGAGCTGACTGAGTCACCTACCTTTGCGACTGCTCCTCCATCCTAAACAGGGTTAGGATAACCTCATCGGTATAGGAGTGGGCCAGCAGGTTGAAGACCTTCTTTATGGTAGACTGGGCTACGAGGTCAGTGACGGTGTTCATGTTGTCGTAAATGAACTGGATGATGTCCTGCACCTGCGTGGGGGAACGTGCCCTTCAGCTCTGAGCGCTCATTCAGTCTGCTCCGAGGCAGTCACAGGGCCCTCCAGGCCCCGGCTGTGGAAAGGGGAAGATCCAGGCACCACTCAGAGACTCACGCTGGAGGTGGCATGGGCAAGGTAGAGGAGTGGGCTAGGCTGTTAAAATGAGTGTGAATCTGACAGTTCATAAAGATCTTCAAAATGATATGATAAAAAGGAAAGATAAACATAAATAATGCTGGGGCCTCCCTGGTGGCGCAGCGGGTTGAGTGCTGCACTGTGAAGCATCCACAGACACTGCAGCACAAGTTTGATCCCCAGCCAGGGAGGGGACCCACATGGCAGAGCAGACCTCTCCTGCCTCGCCCGCTGCTCCTCTCAGCAGTGTGCTTCAGTCAGTCTGCCTGTTCTGTTTCCCACTCTGTCTCTGGTGAATCCTCTCACCCCCCACACCTCCACACCTCTGGTCTGTACCCCAGTTCTTGTATGCATAAACAAATAAATCTTTAAATAAATAAATAGATGATGCTGTCTTATTTTGACTGAAAACCAGTTTAACAAAGCGACACAGACCAGAGTCTTTGCATTTCAACTCTTATATGTCAGTGTCTCATAAGGTCATATATGTATGCATGTGCATGTATGTGCTATAGACATGTAAAATATGTGGGCTCTACACCTTTGTTTTGACAGTGCATTCTTTCTCCTATCCGAATGAAGAAGACACCCACAGATCTATACAAACTGTCTGCAAGCAAGAGGGATGACCGTAGTCTCTCCTGGTGCTAAGAGTCCAGAATGTTCTCGATACAGCTTTGACTCCACTCTCCTTCCCTTCCTGGTTGAGACGGAGCCAGGCGGCCAGCCCTTCTAAGGAAGGGCCTTTTATACAACTGCAAATAGCTCCTTCATTTAACCTTCTCTGTTCTGGGTTAGTTAATGGATTGTGAATCTTTAAGCCCAAACGGGAGGAAATAAAACAGAACCAGCCCCGAAATAAAAGCTGGGAGGACTCCTTAGGTGGACCTTGACCATAAGTGCCTCGGGGCTGCTACCTTCCCGATCTCGGGTACAGAGCGCTTTGTGATCATCTTCAGCATCTTGGAAGCTGCAAGCATGTCCTGAGTGTTGGCGCTGACGATGGTCTCCAGTGACGTCATTATCAAATCTGCTCTCTCGCTGGGGGTCAGGTATTTCTTGAAGAACTGAAGAAAGAAGAACAACAGCTCTCTGCAGTGTCGGTGTCGAACCCGGCACTGCCCAGAGCCTCTGGTCACCAAGGACGCCCGTCAGCCGGGGTCTGGTGCGGACTGACCGGTTCCTGGCCAGCAGCGGCTGTTCTGCGGTATGAGACTGAGCTCTGGAGCGTTGGGACCCCAGTGCGGTGAGTCCACTGGAAATGAGTTCTGATGCTTAGAGGGTTTGGAACAGGGTGGTCCCCAGGAAAAGTTAAGTTCCAGGGTCCCTGGAGCGTGGAGCTGAGCAGGGATAAGAAGAAGCTGGAGAGGAGACTGGAGAAGAAGAAAGGAAGGAAGAAAGGAGGAAGCAGGATGGAGAGCAGCAAGGAGACCTGGAGGAGGCACGTGGAGCAGAGAAACATGTGAAGCTGTGCTTGCTTTTTGGTCCTGGACTGGTTGGAACAGATGTGGGTGAGAGACCCACGGGGAGCTTAATAATGGCAGCTTTTATCTTTGTTTTGAGTTTGTGCTTTTCCTCCCAGATTTGTCTGACTCTTTCTGACCCTTTTCTGTGTGTCTCCACCGAAAGGTCCTCTAGACGTGTGGCAGACTTTTGGGCCTTGCTTTGGGCCAATTGTATTTGGCTGGGCTTTTACCCTCCAGGGGATGGGTAACTTTGGGTGCTTGATTTAGTAACTATATTCTTTGTCTTTTTGTTGTCTTCTTTGTTCTGTATTGTTTACTAATTGTATTAAAGTTCCTTCCCATTAAAGGTCTTATATGTTTGGGGCCTCCCTGGTGGAGCAGTGGGTTAAGCAACGCACTATGAAACAAACCGCAGTCACTGTAGCACGAGTTCGATCCCTGCCTCCGGCCAGGGAGGGAACCCACATGGTGCAGCAGACCTCCCCTGCCTCGCTTGCTGCTCCCCTCAGCAGTGTGTTTCAGTTGATCTGCCTGTTTTGTGCCCCACTCTGTCTCTGGTACATCTTCTCACCCCAACATCTCTGGCCTGTACCCCAGCTCTTGTGTGCATAAATAAATCTTAAAAAAAAACGACTCAACAACCTCAAAGTTCAACCCCAGTGCAGGTAGGGAAATGGGCCTACACCCCATTTTGCTGACTCTACGACCTTGAGCTTTGGGGCGTGTCCCTCTATGGGGGGATTATTCCTCCCCAACAAGATCCCGATCCTCTTTCTCCACACCACAGCCCACCCCCGTGTGCCCCTGGGCGTGGACAGGGAGGGTTACCATTGTGAGGTCCTGCAGGTTGGCAAACCATTCTCCACGGAAGTGCTTCTGCAGGTCCTTCAAGATGGTCTCTGTTTTCTGTTTCACACCTCCGATTCAAAAGCAACAGTTAAGCCTTAACAGGGAAAAGGGAAGACCCCCCCCCCCACTCCCCTGAATCCCCTCCAGCGATCAGTAGGTGTTAAGGGTGGAATGAAGTCTGGGCAACAGAACAGGCAGAGGTCCCTAGCACAAGGCGGGTGGGAGGAGAAGGAAAGGAGCTGGGGCGTCGTCTGGCCCATGCCCTTCCTGCACCCCGCGTCCTGGCCCTGCCCAGCTGGGGTACACCCTCTGGGAAGTACCCACTACTGAGTCACAGAACGCCAAGGTTTCTGAAGCTCCCTTGGGGGGATATTTGTAAATTCCCCTGGCACTCCTATAAGTGCATCTGGTCATTGTTCCTGGGGCAGAGAAGGTGCACGTCAGGGATTCCCAGATGCGTTCCCTGGGACATGACGTTCATTTTCCTAGGCGTACTGGGGCGGGACAGTGGGGACAGGAAGTGCTGGGCCCCAAGTCCATCTGAGAGGTATCTGCCAACCAAGTGTCCTCTTTCCCTGGAGAATCTCCTGGAATCTCTCAAAGCAGCAGTGAGCTTGGAGTCCGTCCAGATAAAGCACAGTTACTCCAGTGCCCGCAAGAGAGAACCGCCCTTTGGCGCCTGGCACGGAGCAGGCCGCACTGCCTGGCGCCCATTGCCCTTGCCGCAGCGGTGCCCCAGGCTGTGGCCACGCAGCCGTCGGACGTTCGGCACTTACTTCTGTGAAGCACGAGGATTTTGAACAAGTAATGCAAGGTTTCTGACGCCCCAGAGCTGGTCTCAGTGCTGCGGTTCATGCAGAAGATGCCCAGGATGGCCATCAGCTTCCCGCTGATGGAGAAGTCCTCCATGTGCTGCCAGGAGGACGCAGGGGCCTGAGGGAGTCGCCCCCACCAGGACCAGCTCCCGCCCTCCCCCACCGGCCCCTCCTCCCCACAACACTACGTCACTTGCCTACACGTGGGCCCTCACCTCACCCTCTCCACACTCTGTCCTGGCAAAGAGAAACCTCCCAAGTCAGTGCCCAGAGGAGCGGGGCAGCCAGACCCAAAACATGCACGCCAGTGGAAAGTCGTGAAGCTAGCCGAGCTCTCGAGGTCCAACAAGGCTGAGGGGCGTCCAGCCCACAGGAGCGCCCCAGGCCAAGGGCACTGTCCCAAAAGAACAGACAAGAGGGCCTGCCCTGGTGGCACAGTGGGTTAAGCAACGCACTGTGAAGCAAACCGCAGCCACTGCAGCACGAGTTCGATCCCTGCCGCCGGCCAGGGATCGGCATGGTTCGGCAGACCTCTCCTGCCTCCCCGCTGCTGCCCTCAGCAGTGTGTTTCTGTCAATCTGCTATTCTGTATCCTGCTCTGTCTGGTGGATTCTCTCACCACCCCCGCACCTCTGGCCTGTACCCCAGTGCTTATCTGCATAAATAAATAAATCTTTAAAAAAAAAAAGAGCAGACAAGAAACTCAAGCAAAGACACAAAACCAGTGCCGAGACTGCCCTCCGGTCGCCCCCAGAACAGCCTCAGGCTCGGCCAGGTGCCCCCCCACCCCCCCACCCCCCCTCACTCCCTGGCAGAGAGCAAGGCGCACCGGGGCCTGCTTACCCCTCCCCAAGCTCTCACCTTCAGTTCAGGGAAGTTGCAAATAAACCTCAGCAGACGGGAAATGGTGCCCAAGGCCCGGGTCTGTTCATGCTCTTTCTGTGACTCCGTCACCCACGGCAAGAGGACCTGGAAAGGGAGCACAGCGACTCCAGCACCTTCTCTGGGCGCCCTGGCTGTCCACCCCGTCTGGATTCCACATCCCGACAGCAGAAAGACAAGCAGGTGGGAGTCGCGGTGGGTGCCGGGTGCACGGCCCATGAACTTGGCAGAGCAAGGGCGTGTCCGAGGGTCTCCGGTCCTTCACCTACTGCCCTGAGCCTTTCCTACAAGAATACTTGAGGACATGCTGCACCTTGAAGGTTGGAAGGCGAAGCAGAGGGTGAGGGGAGCAGGGGGCAGATGGCGGGAAAGTGTCTGAGACGGCATTGAAATCCATACCCCTCCCACCGAGGAGAGAAACACTCTCTCCGCCACCCAAGTCCAAGAGCTCTTCATTTATCTGTAACTAACATCTCGCTTTTCCTTGCATCCCAAGGGCAAAGGGTCTTGCTGTAAAGATATCTCAAGACAAAGCCAGGCACGGACCGATACAAGAAAACACCAGAACTGCTGCCCGACAGAGGTGATGGAAAGAAGCCACGGGCCACTCCTCACGAGACCAGGCAGGCTGACCCAGCCCACTGCATGTGAGGGGGTCTTGCTAAGTGAAGACACAGCTAAATCAGAAAGCGAAAGGCAAGTGCTGTGTGATTTCATTCCTATGTGGAAGGTCAGGAAACAAACAACCAACCAAACCAGCCCCCTGGTGCTAGCCGTAGAAGGTGGGCATCAGAGCGGGAGGCTGTGGGTACAGCAGGTTAAGGGGCCAGTGGTAGGATGTTGGATGGAAACTAGATTTTCGGTGGGGTTGTAATACTATATACAAGTGTTGGAGTAGGGCCTTCCTGGTGGTGCAAGGGGTTGAGCACCGCACTGTGGGGCTTCCTTAGCCACTGCAGCACAAGTTCGATTCCCGGACAGGGAGCTGACCCACATGGCACAGCAGACCTCTCCTGCCTCGCTTGCTGCTCCCCTCAGCAGTGTGTTTCAGTTGATCTGCCTGTTCTGTGCCCCACTCTGTCTCTGGTACATCTTCTCACCCCCAGCATCTCTGGCCTGTACTCCAGTTCTTGTATGCATAAATAAATAAATCTTAAAAAAAAAAACAACAAATGTTGGAGTACAAATCTGTACGTCTGAAACCTGTATAATGTTAAGAACCAATGTTACACCAATAAAAGTTTCAAATGAAAGACTTCCCGAATCTGGGAGGTATGGGGGAAGTCTTCACTATTGGTGGAAATCTAATTTGGTACAACCTCTATGAGAAATGATACGGAGGTTCCTTAAAAAACTAACACTAGAACGCCCATATAGCCCAGCAATACCACTCGTAGGCATTTACTCAAAGACTATGAAAGCACCTATTTGAAATTCTATTGCACCCCTGTGTTCATAGCACCATTGTTCAAATAACTAAGACATGGAAACCACCTAAATACACATCAGTGCGTGATTAGATAAAGACACTGGCACGTGGATACTCAATGAAATACTACTAAGCTGGTAAAAAGATGAGCCCTTGCCTTTTGCTACAACATACATGGAGCTATTTGATGCTAAACTAAATAAGTCAGAAAGTGAATGACAATTTGACAATTACCAGATGGTTTCTCTCATATGTGGAATATAAATAACTAAAGCATATAAACCAACAAATCACGACAAAGATGAACATTAGATGATGTGAAAAATAGAATGGTTACTAGAGGGGCAGGGGCGAGGGGAGAGACAAGGTAGAGGCCTCAGCTGATGGTAGAAGGGCAGAACTCAGTGGGTGATGTGGGTGGTGGGTGAAGCTGTTCTCCTAAAAATAAGACAGTATATAACATCAATGGTAAATCAATAACATTTCATTTAAAAGGAAATGTACTCAAAGAAAGCCTGTATGAACATATTTATAGCGGCTTTATTTATAGTCACCCCAAACTATAAGCACCCACATCTAATGTTTTATTCTCAATTATATTACCGTAGTCAATTACCATCTTCATGACAGTTGGTTCACGTGCCTCTTGGCTATTTCTCCAGCTCAAACTCACCCTAAGTGTATCATAAGACTATTTGAAAGAGGGCCTCCCTGGTGGCGCAAGGGGTTGAGCACCACACTATGAAGCAAACCGCAGCCACTGCAGCACGAGTTCGATCCCTGCCGCCGGCCAGGGAGGGGACCCACATGGCGCAGCAGACCTCTTCCGCCTCACCCGCTGCTCCCCTCAGCAGTGTGTTTCAGTCGATCTGCCTGTTCTGTTACCCACTCTGTCTCTGGTGGATCCTCTCAACCCCCACACCTTTGACCTGTATCCCAGTTCTTGCATGCATAAGTAAATCAATCTTTTTTTTTTTTTTAAAGAGTATTTGAAGAGCCTAAGACAGCCCAAAGGTGGCGATGCCGGGGCCACCTGGGGCAGCCTTCGAGAACAAGAAAACGGAAGGTGGGGAGCCCGGAGGTGCCGCTCAACAGAGCGAGTAGGGGCTGCAACGGGCAGCAAACGTCTGCACAGACTAAATGCTGCTGCTGCAGCAGCCAGACACCCAGACTCTAGCAGGAAAGGCGTCCTGAGCTACGCGGCTGAGGTCCTCCAGATGCGGGTCACGGAGATACAGGAATTTGTCCAAGGTGGCTCTTACCCACTCTGAGGCTTGAAAGCCATGGTGTTTGGGCTAAATGACACCCGAGCACCCTAGTGCCCTCTGCTTTCCTCCCAACATACCACGTGACCCGCAGCTCCCTGATGCCCGCGGCCACTCACGTCCAGGAAGTTCTGCAGCGCGATCATGTCGGGGTCCATGTCCTCCATCACGAGCGCTTGTAACAAGTCGTCCAAGGCCTGGGTGGTCTGACAGTGAGGGGTGGGGTCAGGCATGCACAGCCATGTGCCAGCTGGGGTTCCTGGGCACTCCCCATGCCCCTGTGGACCCTTCCTTGGGGGAGGGGAAGCGAGGGCCACCCAGCTCTGCTGCCCTACGACCTCTTCACCCCGCAGCTGCACTCTGACCCCCTCCCCAGTGCTGACCTTTCCTGACCCCACTGAAGTCTCGTCAGAGTCAGCCCCAGTCACAGGTTAATAGTGAAATAGTGAGCAGTTCTCCCCCATGCTTACAGCCCCCGGGGATGCTCCCCCAGAGAGCTGTTCTTTTAGATTAAAGAAACTTCTTTCAGGGGGCCTCCCTGGTGCACAAGGGGCTAAGCACCGCACTATGAAGCATCCGCAGCCACTGCAGCACGAGTTCGATCCCGACCAGGGAGGGGACCCACAGGGCGCAGCAGACCTCTCCTGCCTCGCCCACTGCTCCCCTCAACAGTGTGTTTCAATCCATCTGCCTGTTCTGCTCCCCAATCTGTCTCTGGTGAATCCTCTCACACCCCAACACCACTGGCCTGTACCCCAGTTCTTGTGTGCATAAATAATAAATAAATCTTTAAAAAAAAAAAAAGGAAACTTTCAAAATGGAAAACTTGAACCTCCCTGGTGGCACAAGGGGTTAAGCACCGCACTATGCAGCATCTGCAGCCACTGCAGCACGAGTTCGATCCCCGGCCAGGGAGGGACCCACATGGTGCAGCAGACCTCTCCTGTCTCACCCGCTGCTCCCCTCAGCAGTGTGTTTCGGTCAATCTGCCTGTTCTACTCCCCACTCTGTCTCTGGTGAACCCTCTCACACGCCAATACCTCTGGCCTTGTATGCATAATTTTGTATGCATAAATACATAAATCTTAAAAAAAAAACAAAAACTGGAAACTCTTGGGATGACTTGGTGAGTGGCTGGCTCAGCCCTTGGGTTTTCTCATTAGACCTTTTCCCCTGAGACTCAGGCTGTCACGGAGTCAGAGGGTGTGAACCTGAGTGAGAGACGGGCATGAACAGGTGGTGCCACTCGGAGCACCAGGAGGCCCAAGGGGCTACGGGCTCCAGGAGGAGGTGGGGACAGCAGAGAAAGGGGCTGAAGTGCAGGATCGGGTCTCCAGAGAGAGGTCCTCCCTGGTGATCCCCAGTGGGAGGCAACTCCAGGGGTTACCTGGATGTAGAGACTGACTTTCTCTTTCTGGTCGAGCGAGGGGATGGTGAGCGGCAGAGGGAAGATGCTGGTGATGGCAGTGCTCACCAGGTTCACTTTCTGGGACAAGTAGAACGGTGGGTCCACCTGGCTGGGGAGACAGGTGAGGCACGACAAAAGAGCTTTGGAGGGTATATGTGAGGACTGGGGTTATGTTTCTAGAACATTCTCTGCTGCTCTTGGAGGCACAGGAAACAGTGGCTGCACCCACAGATGCTTTCAACAGCTTCCCTGATGGGGAAGGGGGGCTCTTGTTCTGTGGGGAACCTTCCCCACACTGGATGTTCAATAGGTTTCTAAGAGCAAAACTGGGGCTACCCCACCACCCCTGGATGTTGGTGGCTGAGGGGACCATCACGGGACCCTACCACCTACAGCTCAAAAACCAAGACCCCGTATCTGGCCCATCTCCCGACCCAAGTGTTCTCAGCGTCAGAGACGCAGGGGCCCAGAGGGGGCGGACAGCAAGGAGGAACCTCAGGGCCACAATGCAGAGCAGAGCTTTCACGCGCACGCTGCTGACCAAGACCTCAGTGGACTCTTCGAGGAGTAATGTCTAGAAGGACCAGGAAGAAACGAGAATGGCCCTGAGACAGATGCCACCGGCTTCAGGCCTGGGATTCGTCATCCTCATCCCTCAATAACCCGCTCCCCAAAGAGCCTGGGTCTCTCTCACCTCGATTCTCCTGGCCAGAACGATTTTGGGAAAGTAATCGTTCATATTGCCACGTGCCTGGGCGTGAACCGCGCCAGTCAAGATCTCCACAGCCCTCAGGAACTTCAGCTTGTCAAACTCAGACTAGGAGACAACACAGACTCCAGCGTGAGCCGGCCTCGGCCCCGAGGCCTCCTCCAGGCCACGCCCAGGGCCTGTGCCCAGGCACTGCCTCTCACACCCAGCCCAAATGTTTCTTCAGCACAGTCCCTCCGCCCCCTGGACTGGATCTCACCCTTGTCCTGGGCCCACCATGTCCCCTGTGAACTGTGGGACCAGAAATCTATGAGGAAGACCCTCCGTATAGGAAGGGAGCTGGCAGACACCCTCTCTGGCAACCTGGCCACTGAGATTGCCGAGGTTAGGAGGAATTGCAGGTGACTTCCAAGCCACAGCAAGGATTCAAAACCCAAGGAAGCCTGAGCTCTCTTTTATCCCCCCTCCTTTGTTCCTCAGTTCTTAAAAAGTTCCAGAGAATTCCCGTACCACGTATTGTTGAGCTAGAAATTCCAAAATGAGCTGGCAGGCTTCTCTTTCAGATTGGCGCAGTCCTGCAAAGAGAGGCAGGCAGGCAGCAGGAATTTGGCTGATTCCGAGATGCAGTAAAAAAGCACAGCCATTCTACCGTCATCTGCCCAAAAAGGCCCAGAAACCACAGCATGCTGTGCAGGTGCCCAGCTCCAAAACCCAGCTTCTCTAGGCCTGTGGGCCCCTGGTGTGGCTCTTGGAAGCCAAAATGATCAGGCAGTTTCCTTGAAACTTAGTTTAGTGACTTTTAGCATCGGCCATGGCCATGGTTGGAAGATTAGCCATGACACCCCAGAGGCCACAAGTTAGTGGCATTGTCCTGGAGAAGCTCTGAAACCCCTGAATAGGAGTGAACGGGAAGCCCCAGATCCACAGTGGAACCTCCCTTCCCAGCTGGGCTGGTCTAGCCCTCTGGGTGGTTCTCCCTAAGCAGTGACTCGGGTGTAGACACAGAAGCTGGTGGGAGGCTAAGAACAGAGACTGTTACTCCCAGGGGTGTGGATAAAGCAAGAGGATAGTGAAAGCGGGCAGCGTGGGGAGCAGAAGCACCTAGGCAATGTGACCTGAGGACAGGGGTCCCGGCCTTTGCACGGGTCCTGCCACTGAGCACCCGGGGGCGGGGCCCAGCACTACAGCACAGCAGCGAAACATTCAGCCGCCGGGGTTCAGAGCCCTGTGACCATGCTCACAGACTCTGTCACTGTTGTTGGGATGAGGCTTAAATGAATTCGTTCATGTAAAAAATTTAGACTCATCCCGGGCTCGCAGTAGGAAGTCAGTCACTCCATTCCCAGAGGATGAACTGAGCTCCTTCACGTAAGGGGCGTCTTTCCGGGTAGAGCTTCCAGGCAGAGAGCCCACACGCCAACGGGTCCTTCCCGGGAGCCACCGCTGCACAGCCTCCTTCTTGCGCTCACTCATGCAGGTTTGCGTGCCCACATGTGCAGGAGGCCAGAAAACGATCTCACTGACTTCGCGTGGTCTTGAAGGACTGAGTCAGGTAGGTATTTAGGGAAAGAGCGTTCCAGGCCAAAGGCACAGTAAGTGCAGAGGTCTGAGCCAGGCCGGGCCTGACGGAGCAGCCGGAAGGAAGGCCTGTGCCTACTGTGGAGGAGCATGGGTGCGGCAGGGTGGAAGGAGACAGGGCGTGAGGGCCTCCGGAGGCTCCCGGGAGTGTAAGGGCTTTGGCTTTTACACTGACTGGGGTTAGAGGCCTGGGCGGGTTTCCGAGAAGAGTGGTCTTGACAGGGGCTGGGCGGACGGGAAGGACAGCAGCCCCGGACCAGGCTGTGCGCACACAAGCCCCACAGCCTATGTGACTCATGTTTTCTTTAAACTAAAACGCTTCCTTTGACCTGAGATTCCCGCACCGATAATGCCCGGATGAGTGCTGGGCTTGACGTCATCAGAAATTAGCCAAAGCAGGCCAGGATGTACCAAGGTCAAAATAACCAGGAAGCTAATAACATACGCTGGAGGCTGAACGTGACGATACCAAAACATCAGCTATGACGCTGTTCTGATAAACTGATTCAACTGTGATGGGCCCTTTTGACGGGCTGTTTGCTGATGACTGTTCTTATCTAACTCGTCATAAAAGGCCAGCTTGAGAGGAGATGGCAGAACGGCCTCCTCAGGGCGCTGGGCCCTCCGTTCTCTCAGAGCAATGGCCAGGACCGGAAAAGGCAAAGCACGTGACAGAGTCAATTCTTGCTCTGCCTATTGGCTTTTTGGTAGTGGCAGGAACGGTCTGATTTGCTCACCACAACTGCTCCCGCTGGTATTGGGCGGTAGCTCCGAGGTGGAAGCGGAGTGTGGCGGGGCACGTGACCTAACCCAGGGAGAGACGGCCGAGGCCCAGACTGGCGCAGGCGGGAGCAAGTGGCCAGATTCTGTCCCTATCCTTCAAGTAGAACTGATGGGAATAGAAAGGAATTAAATGGAGTCCGAGAGGAGTGAGAGGAAGACAAGGTATGTCAAGCTTTTAGCCTGAGCAGCTGGAAGGACTGAGAGGTCATTAACTGAGGTGGGGGCCGGCTGGGGTTGGCAGTGGAGGCAGGAGTTCATACAACAGACTGCTGGATGGAAGAGTCTGGAATTCAGAGATAGGATCTGGAACACAAATACTGAGTGCGGGTTGCCGCACGTGATGGCAGCAGAAGGTGGGCTCGCTCTCCTGGCTGAAGCCCTAGGCAATGTCCTGGGCCCCACCGACTGGACTTCTCAGAGCCCTTCTGGACGGGGTGGGGGTGGGCAGACACAGAGCTGCACAGGGGCACCCAGAAGCAGGCAGCCCGCCGCCCACCCAGGGACCCCTCGAGCGAGAGCTGGGCTCGCTGTCACCTCTGAGCTGGTGCAGTGAGCTGAGACACAGCCGGCGCTTACCTGTCAAGTCAGGATTCCAGGCTTCATGGTCAAAGTAGTGCGCAAAGGTGACTCTGTTGGATTTCTTCTTCTTAAGCTGTTGACTCATCTGCACGCTCCAGGCCAGGGGTGAGCTGCTCCCCAAGGGCGCAGCCTCTCCGCTGGGGTGAAGCTGTGGGACGCGGGCCCTGGCCACAGGAAAGGGCCTGGCTAAGCAGCACAGGTGCTGGGTCTGGCTGCCAGCTCCCCTTTCCACGCACCTGGGGGACCCTGATGCACCCTGACCTCCCAGGAGTCTCATTTAGGGCGCTCCCTTCTTGGGGAAATTTCAACTCAGATCTGCCCCTGAGGTCACGTGCCCATCCCTCTGCCTCTGGGAGGCGCACTGCTAAACCCTAAAGCCCTTTGTACCCGAGGCTGTGCCCATTTCCCAGTTCACAGGGTCACTGTGGGAACATGGAGTCCCCACAAGTCTGCCTCTCCCAGCACAGCCCAGGGAAACCAGCAGCAGGTCACTGCCCGGTACCGTGGGCCCCAATCCCGGTATCCCACTGGACCCGCCCTGCAGCCTCCCCCACAGCCCCAGCCCCAGCTGTTTCCTCCCCCTCCTCTTGGTGGGTCCCCTCTGTGAGGCGCTTCCTCTCAGACAGGCACCCCTTAGAAACTTCCAGACACTGATCAAGGTCCCCCCCAGGTCAAACGCATCACAACTCCCAAACCCAGAATCAGGGCCGCCATAATCTGCAGTCCAGTCAGGTTAAAGAGGTCAGGGCGCTGACTTCTTCAGAGCCCCCTGGGGTCGTCTCTCCTCCCAGCCCTCCCTCCAGAAGGGAGGGAGCCAGGCCTGAGTGAGCCGGCCCCTGAAGCCACAGGCGCCCCGAGTCCCCAGGCTGGGCACTCAGGGCAGGGCTGGAGTGGCCCTTCCGCTGTTCTCTCCCAGACCCAAGGCCCTGCCCCTTCCTTTGCAGTGGAGGGGCCGCCCGCAGGGACCCCTTTACCTGACACGCTGGCTGCCTCAGCCAGGGCACACGCCTGGTGGCTCCAGGGGGCGCTGTGCTCCTGGCTCTGGGCGGCCCCTGCAGGCCGACAGGGAGGTGGTCCCAGCTCAAGGTCCCACTCCGACTCCACCCCTGCGAGGCTCTGAGGAGGGAGGGGTTGCAGGCAGCCCTGCCCAGAGGTGCAAAGAGGCCTGGCGGGGAGCAGCTCCCCCACGCACCTGGTCATCCAGCTACAGAGAAGCATTTCTCACTGGGGCACTGGGGCGCTGGGGCACTGGGGCTGCGAGAGCTGCCCAACAGGAAGACCCCGAGCCACACTTATCACCAACCACTGCCCTCAGGTTTCCACAAAGTGCCCTGTTCTTCTGGCCGTGCCCCCAGAGCACACCTCCCAGCCAGGAGGAGGCCTGAGAGCTTTGGGGAGAGGGGGGCTGTGCTCGCTTCCACCCTGTCAGGGAAGCAGAGCCAGAGTCTCCCCCTCTCCCCAGTGCCCAGCGGCCTGGTCAGAAGGCCCAGAGGCCAGAGCACTGGGCCACACTGGGCAGGAAGCCTGCAGCCCGGTCAGCCTGGCTCAGCAAACGTGGCACAAAAGAACCTTCATCGGTTTGACCAATCACAAAGGACAGACTTTATTGAAGTATTTGGCACTAAAACCCACCCAGTTCCAGCCCCCTGCCAAGTCCACGCCCATCGCACAGGCTTCACACAGGACCAATAAGTTAAAACGCAGGACACTGGGGTGTAGGGGCGCTCGGGTGCCTCCTGGCCAGAGGGCTCTGGGCTGCCGGGAGGACGCTGGGAAGGGGCTTGGAGACAAGGGGGGCGGAAAACAGCATCAGAAGTAGAACATTCAAACATAAGGGGGTGACTGCAGGAAGTGGTAAGAGTCCTGTGAAAGAAATGCAGGGGCCTCCCCGTGGGCTCCCCTCTTCTCCCCCCAAGTCCCTGTTGGGCCACCCGGGTGCCCCCTTAGCACCCCTGTGCAGCTGGTCACACGGTTTTTCGTCCAGCTGGGAGAGCTGCCCCTCGATCAGACATCCAAATGACCGGAGCCTTAAGCTGCCCTCACGGTCACATCTAAGTCAGGGGCACTTCGAGAGGCAAGCGCAGGACCTAGCTCTCCCTAACCCTCCAGCCTCCACCCAGCGGCCCTCTCTCTGAAGCAGGGATCGGACAGCAACAGGGCCCGGGATGAGAAGCTGGGAGCTGCCAGTGGTCACAGAGCGGGCAGCCTCCGGCCACTCACGTCGCACAGCTGGGACAGCTGACGCGCACCCTCAGGAGTTGTGTCTGCAGACACAGATGCGCCCCCATCATGGAAACCCGCATCTCGGAGCAAAAGAGCAGCTGCATGGGGGCAGCAACCCCACCCCCCTCGGAAAACGTGCCACCAACGTGGTGCCATTCAGAAGTACAACTGAAGTATTACTGGATTTAGGACGATGGAACGTCAGGGTGCCAGAGCTTCAAGCCTCCATGGGGCCCAAGGATGACCCCAGGGTAAGCCACTCGCCAGCCAACACCCAGCCCCTCCCCCCACCACCGGGCCTCCGGAGCTGCCATCTGGGGGGCCTCGAACTCTAGGTTCGAGGGTGTGCTGGGAGGGGTGCTGGGAGCCCGCAGCAGAGAGAGGGAGTAGTGACTGGGCCCTACTGAGGATTTCAGGGGCGGGAAGGCTTCCACCGGGGCATACTGACCTGTAACCTACTTGGGGTGTGCATCACAGAGCACGTCATAAAGGGCGAGGAGCTTCTCCCCCAGCGGGGGCACCCTACACTGCCAGAGACCTGGGCATGGGTGATATGTGCGCACAGGGCCAAAGGGGCAGAGCCGTCTTCCAGAAAGTTCTTGGAACCAGGGGCAGGGGCGTTTGAGGAATCCCGCGTGGGCACCCCGGCCCGCCCACCCCAGCCCACTTGTCTTGCAGAAGGAGACAAATGCGGGCGGGCAGGCCAGCCCTCAGGCCCAGCGGGCCAGGCTCTGGGCAATAAAACATTATCATATTACAGGGATCTTGAGGACAAATCACAAATATAAATCCTCAGTCCAGGACTTTCAAATAAAAACTGGTAAAAAAAACAAAACAAAAACAATTCAGCTCCAGGTCATCGACCTGCGATGCGGGAAGGGAGCTGAAGAAGGCACTTAGGGCCCCAGCCCCACTGAGACAGTCTTTCCAGCAGCTGGGCCGAGGCACTTGGAGCACAGGTGACCCTGCCTTGGTCACACCTGGCTGATGATCTCGCCATTCTCAGGTACGAAGACTTGCATGGGGGCCCCCTCGGGCGATCTCCGCAGCACACACACTGCAGGTACCTGCCGGGGTCAGAGAGCAAGGAGGTGGGTGAGCAAGCCAGGTAGAAATGTCCAGACAGCGAGCCCAGCAGCACCCCCCCGGCCCTCAGGACGCTGACCGGCAGCAGCCCCTGCCTCTCCAGAAGGCCCTGCCCCGCCCCCCCAGCACCCGCCACCCCACCCCCGTTTTCCTGGGCTCACTCCCCATCACCCTCCCCGTCTGGCAGGTTGGGATAGGCTGCACCTGGGCCAAGGACAGGCCCAAGCTCGCAGGAAGGGAAAAGCATGTCAGCTGGAGGGTGCGGCTGGGGACTGGGCCAGGGTGCCAGCTGCAGCCCAAAGGACTGGGGGTGGGGGAGGAGCATGCAGCTGGGGAATCTCTGGTCTCAAAGGGGCAGCCTGTTGGGGCTCCTGGTCCCCTACAGAGCCCTTCGGTCCTGGGAGAAAGAATGAAGTAAGGGGGCTGGTGTGTGTGTCATCTCTGTTTCCAGAACGAGGACACTGGGCTTCGGAACGGGCCACCTGTGTCAGGTGAGTGCGCCACCAGCCTGCTCCTGCTGCTGGGTCCCAGGTAACACTTGTTGGCACTCACCCTGCAGCAAGCTAATTACTTTACAGCACTGATTTATTTACAGCTCCAGCGACCCTATGGGATAGGCGCTTCACTACCCCTGTTTCAGAGGCTGTGGGGAATTGATTAACTTGTCCAATCATGTCTCTGTGAGGGCAGGTCTGAGACTTGAACCTGACCGTCCAACCTCAGGATCTGTTCCCTAAACCAAAACGTCATCCCGCTCCGCGCCTGGCTAGTGGGGGCAGGGCAAGAACTGGTTTCTGGCACACGTATCCAGACCGACCCTTTGTTGTGGGTCCCCAAGTCGGGATATTTGGGGGTGCATTTGGACTTTTGATTATAAGATCAACTATGGAATTATTAGAGAAAAAAGTCTCAGCTATCTGGGAAGCTCATCTCCAGCAACGTGTGTGGGTACGTGCGCTCCAGCTAGAAGTGGCAGGCAAAATTAGGAGGTGCCCCGGGGGAGTGGGGCGTGGCCTGCACCCGAAGAGGAAATGGTTTTTCCCCTGTTCTTCCGAGCTGGAGATCACCCAGTCACTGAAGACTGTGCGTCTCTCAGCTCTGGGCCCTGCGAGAGCTGCGGCCCTTTCCCCGCGGGAAGGCCCGGACGGCCAGCGGCCATACCTGTGTCCGCGGCCCCAGGGCTCTCGGGAAGCCCTCTCTCCCAGGCGGCAGGCTCCGGAGGCGGAAGGCCCCCTGGCGGTCCAGCGAGTGGGGCCGGGTGCTGCGGCGCCGGGCGCGCTCGTGCCAGGACTTGAGCTCCTCCGAGACGGCGGCCTTGCTGAGCCCGCGGCCGGCGGGGCTGTCCTTCAGCGAGGGCGTCCGCACCACGCGGCTGTGCGCGGGCACCAGGCGCTGGAAGCGCAGGGCCGCGCCCTCCTCGTCGTAGGCCTGGCCCAGCGCGGCGCGGCACAGCTCCCACTCGGGCGGCAGGAGGCTCTCGGCCACCATCACGTAGCGCCCGGCGGGGAGGTAGCCGGGGGGCAGCAGCAGCTGCGTGGGGTGGGCGACTGGGCCCCAGGCCCCACGATGGCGCGGCAGCTGCGGGGGCGACAGAGGCCGCAGGAAGGAGATGTCGGGGCTGCTGCTGCCCGGCGAGGTGGGGTGGGAGACGCTGGAGACGTCCGAGCCGCTGTCCTCCGAGCAGGAGTGGTAGGCGGGGTGCGGCAGCGGGGGCTGGGCCGGAGGGAAGCAGGACGAGGGCACCGTCACCGTGTAGTGCGTGGGCCGGCGTCGCGGAAAGGCGCTACGACCTCGGCCCTCGGGTGCAGCCCGGAAGGACTCCATCCTGAGGGAGCAGGGAAGACATAGTCGGGGGACCGAAATGCTATACTCCCAGCCCAGTGTGTGTTTCAGGGCGCCCCCCTCGGACAGTCCAGGCTAGCTCCCACCACACCTCAGTGCCTGGGTAAAGTGTGACTTCAGTGCACCCTGCTCAGGTATTGTGGTTTCACTGAGTGCAGTGGCATTTCAGCCACAGAATTTGTTCAACTGGAAACTGCCAGGTGTCTAAGGGGAAAGCAGGAAGCATCACGTGGTACGGAGGGACTGCGTGTCCAGGAGCTGCAAGGAGAGGCCTCAGAAGAAATCAGCCTTGCCAGCACCTTGGCCTGAGACCTCACCCCCAGAGCCGTGGGAGACCTCCATGGTGGAAGCCACTCAGCCTGTGTGCTGTGCTGGGCAGTGCTAGCTGAGGGGGGCGGCAGCTTGCAGCCTGGCCTCCCACAGGGCACAGCCAGGCCCAGCTGAGCGGAAATCCGCCTTCATGTCCTCCCCATGCCTTCATGGGGTGGCTTTGCCTGGGGCAGTGGGAGGTGGGGTGGGGGGAGAGGTAAGACCCAAAATGCACTGCTGGACTTGAGAGCGTTTGTCACAAGTCACATCCTCTCTAGTGCAGGCTGACGAGGGAATTCAAACTGAAGAAGAAGCAGGAACGCCTTGGCGGTGCCCAGGGCCTCCCTGGGCTGTAGCTGACATGAGCTGTGCTAACTCGGTCACGTGAAGCTACTACCTAATAGCAGAGGATTTGGAGAGTAACCACTGTCATCTGCATGGAATCGGTATTTGCCAGTTCTCCTACTGATGACGTTATTATCGAGAACCTCAAAATCGACACGGCACTTCCGTGGTCATTTGCAGACATGAGTGAGGTGATGAAAAATAGGAGCTGCCTGACGGGGGTGTTCTCAGCTGAGGCTGAAGAAGGCTGTTTCCGCTGTCGGGCGGTAAAGAAGTGTCTGTTCCAGTCTGTTTGGTGTCACTTTTCCCATATTTGTTTCATGTTGGTGATTTTACTGGTTAAAATGACCCTAAATGGGGCCTCTCCAGTGGCACAATGGGTTAACCAACACACTATGAAGCAAACAGCAACCAGTGTATTGTGAGTTCGATCCCCGCCCAGGGAGGGGACCCACAGGGCGCAGCAGACCTCTCCTGCCTCACCCACTGCTCCCCTCAGCAGTGTGTTTCAGTCCATCTCTCTTTTCTGTTTCCTATGCTGTCTCTGATGAATCCTCACTGGCCTGTACCCCAGTGCTTATATGCATAAATAATAAATCTTTAAAATTAATTAATTAACTAAATGTCGTGCTGAAGTGGTTCCTCAGCCAATTTAATCTGACAGAAGGATACGATGTGCCTTATGGAGAAAATACGTGGTAGACGAACTTTGTTCGGGCATGTGTCTCTAGTGCCCTGGCCAAGAGTTCAACATTAATGAGTTCAAATTCTATATCAAATAAGGTGTCTTTAGCCAGGAACTCACATAAGATAAGGTGATGTAGTCATCAGCTGACAAAAGTGTTGTGACCCAAGGTCTCAGGAACCTAACTACCCAGGAGTGATGGTTTGGTGTTGACAACTGCAGTGTTAGCGGTGACACAAACAATGGGAGCTGACAGCACATCCATTAAAAAAGTGGATTGTGCATTGTCAGGGACCGATAATCACAATCGCAAACAGTTGCAAAAATATCTGCCAAGACAGTCTCCACTACAAGCGAATGAATGTGGCAGGGGAGAAAGCTGCAGACTGTACAGATAGACAGAACCAGAAGCTTTGGCTTTGCTGGGCGTGACGCAGGCGCAGCCTCCACGGAGAGCTGCCCTGGGGAGGGATCCTAAGGAGAAGCCTTGCACCAGCCATGGGTCACACACCTGGAAGCCACCACCCTCCAAATTAAGCTGCTCTCAACCGGAGGGCCCCAGCATCATGGGGGGGGCTGTCTCTTACCTCAGGGACTGTGACTGGCCCCTCCTCCCCTGCATCTCGGGGGTGGCCGGGGCGCTGGTCCGGCCCTGCCGCTGGCTGGGAACACTGCAGATGGGAACCAGATGGCAGGAGGCAGGATCCACCAGCCACAGGCTGGAGGTGCAGAGTCCCTCCTGGGGGGTGGTGGCCGGGCTGCTGCACGAGGGTTGGGGACAGGTCAGTGGCACGAGGACCAAGATATACAGAGGGATGGGCACAGTGGAAGGGGACTCCAAAGTAAGTGGTGCAAAATGCCAGCATCTGGAGGAACTAGCAAAACTCGGGTCTGCACCATCACACAGCTAATGGGAGGGTGGTCTCCACGCCTGGTCTGTGGCCACCCAAACGCAGTTCCCACCTGCCCCACGCCCCCTTCCTCCCCACCCTGACCTGGACTCGCTGTTGGGTTCAGAAGACTTCCTGGGCTTCTCATAGGGGTGATCCAGGCTGGTCTCCTTCCAGGGGCTGTTCTGGATAGGGGCGCGGTCCAGGCCCCCAGGCTCCAGTTCCACTGGCTGCAGCCCTTCGAGGCTCTGAGGTGGGAGGGGCCCGGAAGGCAGAGCCGGGGACTCTGGGGGAGGCTTTGGCACTTGGCATTCCTCTGCAGGGGTAAAAGAACCTGTGAAGGCAGTGCCCGAGGAACCAGCCCAACAAGAACCCTGGCTGCCTGAGCCCTCCTGCCCGTCCCATCACCCCAGGCTATGGCTCCAGACCCAGATATTCAAAAATGTTTCCCAATACTCTGGTTTCTCTTCAGATCCTATAAATCTTTCGCCTTTTACAAAAATGTTTCCCTCTCCTCTGGGACTGCCTCCCTCCCTCCAGCCCTACTTTACACCTTCCTCTTTCAAGAGGTGCCCCCAGATTGACTCTCCTCGGCTCACCTAGCAGCACTCTGCCAACCCACCTTCTAGCCTCCCCGCCCATGCCATGTCTGCAGTAACCTGCGCACCTATTTTTCTTGCTCATGCCGTGCCCACTGCCTTATTTCCCTGTTGGCCTGGGCACGCCTCTGGGCCGGACTGCACCAGTTCCTGGCCCACTCTGACTCCCGTGGGTGTCCTCGCCCACTGCTACCGTCTTTAAGAAGGGCAGTGACTGTGGCCAGATGGCTCTTGGGCTGTGGCAGGGACACAGTGGAATAAAATCCAAGGGCGAAGGCAGGGTCTCCTGGGGCCGACAAGCCTGCCAGCGCTGGTCCTCCCCTTCCCTGTCAAAATGGCACGAGAAAGAGCCGGCACCCGCAGTGGTGGGCATCAAGCAGGAGCGGCCGCACTGCCTTCGCTCCATCACCCCAACCTCACTCCCCATTTGAAGTCCTCCTTGGCAATCTCTGCCAAAGCCCCAAGGTCTTGCTGAAGGAGTGCAGTCCCGGCAACTGTCCCAAGAGCACCATCTCACCTTCCTCTAGGAGCAGCCCGTCCGACAGGGAGCTGTCATCGGAGGCACTGAGCTCTGGGAAAGCAACGGGGAGAGAGAGGCAGTAAGGAAATCGACCCGCAGAAGCGGGGACAGGCGGTACCGGGCAGCCAGGCCTGCCCTTTGACCCTTCCCTGACAGCACACCTTACCAGGAAATACCCACTGTGTGTTCAGTGCTGCACTGGCTGTGAATTTACTACTCAGAAAGTCACAAGGTAGAAACTCAGAGACAGGGAACCAGAATTTCACCCTGGCTCTGCCATTAGCTTTGCATCCTTGAATAAGTCTTTTCCGTGCTCTCTGGGCTGCAGTTTCCCTGCTGCGAAAAGAAACCAGGGCTGCTCCTAGCAGAGCTGCTGGCAGGGAACGGCAGAGCCATTCTGGAAGGCCCTGGTGGGGAAAAGGGCTTTGCTGATTTTCTATAATCTTCTAAATATCCTAAATACAACCCACTCTAAGATCCCAAACCTTGGCAGCATGAGAGGAGTGCATGGCGGGAGGAGAGGCGTGCATGGCAGGAATCTAACCACGGGGTTATGAGGTCAACCCCTCAGGGTCTGGCAGCCTGCAGGGGGAAGGCCTTCCCATGGGGATAAGGCACGTCCCCTGAAGAAATGGGGGTGCGGCATCTCTGGCTGGGACGGCAGCCTCTGGGACCCTTTTGCCATCATCCTTGAGCAAACCAAACTCTTCAGATCTTGAGAATAAACTTAAGGTGACCCGGATGGAACTCACAAAGCATTTCCCATTGTTCGAGATCCAGATGCAGAAAAGTGAGCAACAGCTATTATTTCTATGTGCCAGTGCTTTTCTAAGCACACGCGTGTAAATTCACGTCATCCCCATAAGCAGCCCTGCAAGGTAAACACCATTATCATCTCAAGTAACCATCCAGGAAGCAGAGGCTTGTGGGCACTGTGGCCCAGGCCGAGCCACCAGCAGGCTGCTGAGTCACAGTTCACACCTACAGTGTCTGACCAGTCAGGGTTAGCACCTTCACCAGCTCCCCTGTCAGCGAACATCCAGTACACAGGAAATTCTACGAAGAATAAATAATCCCAAGTATCTCAAAATCCTTTAAAACTGGAATCGGCAGGGGCCTCCCTGGTGGCTCAGTGGGTTGGGCAACGCACTATGAAGCAAACCGCAGCCACTGCAGCACGAGTTCGATCCCTGCCGCCGGCCAGGGAGGGGACCCACATGGCGCAGCAGACCTCTCCTGCCTCACCTGCTGCTCCCCTCAGCAGTGTACTTCAGTGGATCTGCCTGTTCTGCTCCCTGCTCTGTCTCTGGTGAGTCCTCTCACCTCCTGCAACTCTGGCCTGTACCCCAGCTCTTGAAGGCATTAAATAAATAAATCTTTAAAAAAAAATTTGGAATCGGCAAACTACAGTTTCCGTGGGCCAAACCCAGTTAATGGGCTGTTTTTATACAATCTAGCTGAAAGGCAGCTATGGATTTGTTTACATAGCATCACAAAGCCTAAACTATTTCCTCTCTGGACCTTTCAGGAAGTTGGCCAACCTTTGCTCCACCACTTAAATGAAATAAAAAGTTACATGATTGAAATAGAAACTCCCCCAGCACAGCTCCTAACTCGCAGGGCAGACGGCGCAGGCCGGCGCTCTGGGGTGCGGCTGAGATGCCCCCGTTGAATTCGGGCTCGCTCCTCCGACCTTTTACAAACACCTGGAGAATTAAGACTTTGGTGCTGCAGTCACAGCTGGTGGGGCTGTGGCCTCCGTGCGCGGGGCTGGGTGGGCCGGGGCTGTGCGCGGCGGGGTGAACGAACGTGTGGTCCGCGAGGCCCCCACCACCCCCAGCCGTCCCCAAAACGAGCACGTCTGTTTCCACAGGCCAAAGGAAGAGCAACACAAGGGGGAGTCGGGGTCCACTGCTTTGCAGAGGGAGGGGCGGGCAGGGCGCGCGTGGCCCAGGGCTGCTCCCTGTCCAGGCCATGCTGCCCCGCTGCCCCGGGCCCAGCAGCGGCAGATGCCCAGGTGAAGGGGTCACCCCGAGCATCCGCAAAGCCGCATCTGAAACTCAGCTCCTCGGTGACATGCGGCTGGCGGTTACCAGCACGGCCTGTGCGGGTCAGCGTTTCCTTCCTCCAGTGCAGACAGCCTACCAGGCAGCGTGGGCGGGCCTGCCGGCCAAAAGCGCATTCTGGGTGCCCCCGAGACCCCAGGTGTGAGGGGGCCCCCCAATCGCACCTGCTGCCTGCAGACCCCACTCACTGCCCTCCCCGGGCACGACACAGGCCCCGCTCAACGACCCTTTGTGCGGGCCGGGTCTGGTGGCCTTTTGCTTTTCTTTCTTTCTCTTTTTGGCTTATTGATTTTTGATTTTTTAAAATGACAACACCGTCCAGCTCCCAAACACTAACCCCCTCACCCCTCCTTCTTACAGGGAGTGCACAGCTGGGCGGGGGTGCCCGAGCAGCACTGAGGCGTCCAGAGCTGCTCCTCCTGAGCTCCCCAGGACCTCAGAGCTCCCCAGGACCTCAGGCTGGCGGCCACCAGACAGGTTTTGCGGGTGCAGAGAGCAGAAGCTATTTCTCCGATCTGAAGGTCAAATGTCAGCAGCTAAGCCAGCTCTCCCCAGCTCTGGCTTCACCTGACCGAGTGCCCGGCTTCGAGTCTCAGCCTTTTACCTCCCACAGAGGGCTAAGCCCAAGCCCCGGGCACGTCCCGGCCTGTCCCCTGTGCCAGCAAGAAGCACTCCGGGGTCAGGCAGCAGCATGACACCCTCACACCCTTGGCGCCCCCAGCACTGTGGCCCATGGACAAAGGAGGCTGCTGAGTGGTGGAAGGTTGCTGGGGACACAGGAGGGGCTGGCTCCAAGGGGGGCCTGGGGTACATGTCACCCCCCCGTGGTTCCCTCCTGTACAGAGCAAGACCACTCTTGGGACATCATGCCCACACCAGCAGCTGCCTTACATGGGGGATTGGGGGGACATGCCGTGGGCCCCAGGGCGGAGAGGGAGGATAGAGACTTCTCCCCCATCGGAGCGCAGGGCCAGAGTGCGCAGCCAGGCCAGGCCGAGCCAGCAGCAAAGCGAGTGCTCTGGGCCCAGGCAGCGCCGCGTCTCCTGCACTGACAGGGTCAGCTGTCCCGGGGGTGGCCTGGAGGTGTCGGCCACACCCTTTCTACCCCAAACCAGCGACCAGTGGGGTCAGGGACTCCTGAGACCTCATCTGTCCAGGTAATGGGCCACAGGGGCCAGGAGGGGCTTCTGGGGCTGTACAAGGGTCCAAACAGCCGATCTGAGGTCCCGGGCTCAGAATCCAGGCGAGCGGAGAGGCAGACAAGGCCTCAGAATCCAGTTCTTCCCCGGGGCCATCTTTTCCCTTCCCTCATTCCCTCTTGTGCAGCCTGGAAGGTCTGGGGCTCCTGGGATCTTGGTGGCGGGGTGCGCCCTGGGCGTGAGGCTGAGTCCCGAGCTGAGGTGGACATGGGTCAGGAAAGAACAGAGCTCGGAACCACTTGTTGGAGCTAACGTGGGCGGGACACACTGACTGATGCCCACGGCTGGCTGGTCCTGGCCCCGTGGCCACTGGTCTCTGGACCACGGGCTACAGAGCTAGACGAGGGTGCAAAAAGGGCAGAGAACAGACGGAAGAACTTCAGTCCGACCAGGGTGGGTCCAGATTCCTACTAGACTGTGGCCCTGGCCCTGGCGGTGCTGGATCTCAGCCTCAACATCCCCAAGCAGCCGAGGGCCCTGAACTGTCGCACGGCAAGGCGGTGACTGACTGCAGCAGGGGACCGTGCTCAGGCCCACCCACCTCGGCTCACACGAGCCTCCCAGACAAGCCAGCTACCGCTCCTGTGCCTGGAGGCCAGAGGGCAGACCTCAGACAGCCGGGTCCATAAACCCCTGGAATGAACCAGAAGCCCACCGAGAGAGAGCCTCTGTCCAGAAGTCAAGGACGGTGTCCTCTGAGGCGGTTATGGAGGAAGGGCTGGGGTGCTTTCCTAGAAGAATCTCACAGGCGTTATGCTAAGGCTTGTTGGGGTAGCAGAGAGTAAAGCTGCGGGAAGCAGAGGCCGATGTGAGCAAACGCAGTGCCTCAGGAGCCACCATCCACCACCCCACAGAAGCCTGCATGGGGCCGGCCTGGCTCAGGACAGGAGGCCTCGGGGCTCACCTGGGCTCAGGTGGCGGGCAGGGGCCGGAGGGGGCCCGCTGTTGCGCTGCTGCTCCCCCAGGCACCGTTCCAGCTCCTGCAGCTTCTTCTCCTCCTGCAGCATGGCGTGCTTGCGCTGCCGGCGGGCCTGCCTGCTGAGGTTCTCCTCCTTGACCAGTTGACGCAAGGCCTCAGTGATCTGCAGCTGCAGGGCCACTTGCTGCTCCAGGCTGCTCAGGGGGTCCTGCGGGAGGGAGCAGAGTGAGGCATGGGAGAGGCAGGTGGCCCGCCGAGAACAGCCCTGGACCCTGGCCCTACGCCTGGGGAGCAGACGGCGGCACCCGTGGATGGACGCGAGGCGGAGGGTGGAGTGGTGGCAGGTGCCCAAGAGCAAACCCGTCGGCCTGGAAAACTGGCACAGGGACCCACCCACCTCCTGCCCGCTGAGCCAGGCAGGGAAGGAACCACAGTGGGACACTTTCCCTCCTGACCCCAAAGGCCTAGGCAGGCCAGCCCAGGGGGACGGCTGTCATGCCAGCCCCACGCCCTTCTTCTATGCCAAGAGGAGGAGGACAGCCCCGAAGGCCAGAGGAACCTGTCTGAACAGGCCGCAGCCTCTTCGGGCTGGTGGCCGGCTCTCCACTGATCTTCTGCCCAGTGGAGACCGAAGCCAGTCTCCGCCCTGGAGGCCCAGCCCTGGGTCCCTGGCCATTCGAGCTACACATGAGTGAGCACCCCTTGGTCGATGCCAAGCCCAGCATCCCGTTGGGTGTGGCAGGGTAGAGAGGAGGCGCAGGACCCGGCAGTCCGCCTTTGGGGAAGGAGGGCTGGCCTCGGCTCCCCGAAGCTCCTCACCTCCCTTTGCAAGGCCCGCTCGTCCAGTTTGTAGGCCGCTCCGATCCTACGGCGAACCTTCGGGGCCTTTTCCCCTGGTTTGAGGGGATACTCTCTCGGCAAGATGCCCGTCAGCTCCTGTGGAGGAAGTGGGGTCAGCCAGGCCCCTGTCCACTGGCCCAGCCCCTGCCCACCCTCCACCTGTCCTGCGTCTTCAGGGCCCCTCAACACCCGGTCTGTGTTTCCCCTCAAGAGATCTATTCTGACCTCCATGCCCCCCCAGCTCCCCGACCCCCTGCAGTGCTCCCCATCCTTATTCCTTGTGCCAGAACCTGGTCAGCTCTGCCCTCCCTGGGAGGGCTAAGGCCACCGCTCACACACAGGGAGGTGCTCTAGGCACCTCCAGAAGGACACCTGCTCTCCAGAACTCCCCCGGGAATGGGGTTCCCTTCTCTCAGTGCAACATCCCGGAACATGGCTCCAGGGCTCCTCAGCACCCCCCGAGTCTGTGTGGCCAGCTGGCCCCGGATCTCACCGCCTCCCTCACGCAGAGTCTCCTCAGCTCCTCCAGGCAGGCCTCCAGCCGCTCCTCCAGGGCCCTCTGCTGCTTGCGCACGGCGTGGGTGAGCTCCTTCACCGGGGACACCGGGCTGTCGGGGCCTGGGGGACGGTAGGGGCGCGGGCTCAGGCGCTGAGGCCCGGAGCCTCCCCCAGACACTTCATGATCGCCCCAGGCCAGCACACAGCGTCCTGCCAGCCCAGTCGGCAGGCTGTGGCCTGTGTCGTGACCACAAAGAGCCACGTCTCCTGGCTGCCCAAGATGGCGACACCTCAGCTCAGAGGGACAGGATCCCACAGGGGACCCGAGTGGGGGAGCGCAGCCACTCCCTCCCCACCCGCTGCCCCCTGCAGAGAGCTTCTTCCTCCTGCTGCTTCCCCCCTCCTACCCTACCTGCCCTGCCTCCCCCACAGCCTCTCCCCAGCTCAGGCACACCCACAGGCCTTCCCCTCTTCTCCCCTGCCCAGACCACGCCAGACTGGACCAGCAAGCTCAGGTCAACCGGAGACTGGACCTTTACCCCAGCCAGATAAGATTCTTCTGCTTCTCAGTTATCATGGGGCCAGCTGAACAAGCAGATGCCTCTTTCCAGATAGACTCAGCCCCCAGGGCCTGCCCCTCCAGGGAGGAAGGCTGCACTTCCAGGAGTCCAGCCAGGCCTATGGGCCTCCCGCCCCAGCTCTGCCCCTCCCTGGATCCTGCGCCTGGGAAGCCAGGGCGGGGGTCAGGTGGGGATCCCCCAGACACTCACCAGACTGCAGGATGATGCCGCTGTCGGTGTCGCTGACCTCATCCTTACTCTCCATGGTGGATTTCTGGGAGCAGGGGGTGCAGCGGGGGGAAGGGTGACTCGGCTCCCAACCTCGGCCAGGACTTGTAGGTGGCCTGGAGCTTCCCCAGCTTTTAAGGGAACAGTAACAGCAAAGCTGTGTGTCAACCTCTTTTTCCCAACAGAGCTAAGGAAGCCACGTTTGGGGCGGGGGGTGAAGAAGTGAGAACCTTGTTTGGGGGGCATTCTGGGGTGGGTGTTCTTGGAGCTGAGGGGGCTTCAGCGAGAAGCCTCACCAGGAAACCCATCCTCCACGGATTCTCTGGTACCCCAGGCCCAGGAGAGACCTCGGCCCCAAGGTGGTCACAGGACCTGGTGAGACTAGGGAGAAAGACAAGGGAAAGAGCAGAGAAGGATGAACAGAGGGGCCAGGAAGGGGTGGGAGGACAAGGCCAAGAAGGAAAGTAGGAGGCGGACACCGTCCTCACGGGACTCGACTGCCCCATGGGGCTGACCATCCTCGGCCTGAGAACCCGGGGGCGTGAGGCCGTCCTGGTGCCCCTGGACTGAGGGCACATCCAGGAATGGCTGCGCCTGAAGCCCAGCTGGCCGTGCTCTGTGGACCGTGCTCTGCGGGCCGGTGGGAAGGCAGGTGCCGAGAGCTGTCCAGCACCCCAAACAAGTCCCAGGCCACCAACTATGCCGGGGAGCCCCTCCAGGGGGTCAGCCTGGGGGCCCTCACCCCACTGTCAGGGGACACCTGTGAGTGTGTGTCAGGCAGGAAATTGCTCAGGGTGGGGGGAGGAGACTAGAGCAGAAGCTGCCAGAGGCCAGGAAGTCCAGCCGTCCTCTGCCTTGGGGCGGGCAGCAGAGGTAAAGCCCGCAAAGCCCGTTGTGTGTCTGCCCAGCTGGGCCCCAGCCACCAAAACAGCACCTGCCACCTGCCCCCGCTCTCCTCACCCAACCCGCAGCCGTGGTCAGGGTCCGGCCAGGGCGGGGCAGGGCTGCAGTCTTGGCTGCAGCAGGCCGGGCGGGGCGGCTCGCTGGGCGGGCTCAAGGAGCCCAGCCACCTCCTCACTGAGTCAGCCCATTGAGCAACAGTCCAAAAGTCCTTCGAGTTTCTGTCTGGAGCTTATCCTGCCTCCCCGGGCATGGCCACAGGGTGGGGGAGGTGGGCTCCGCCCTCCACCTCCCCAACAGAGGAGAAAAGTAGGCCTTGAGAAGGCTGAGCAGAAAGCAGGGCAGGGAAAGGGAGGGAGAGGGAGGAGGCCCGCTGCTGGCCAAAGCCCCCAAAGAGCAGAACAATGGAGGGCCGCTCCAGCACCAGAGGCCACAAGGAGCCGCCATGACAACATGTGTCCTGCACTTGGAACTTCAGCACGCCAAGGAAATCCAGAAAACACTTGGTAGAATTTTTTAGAAGTTCACGCGGGGCCTTTGCAAACTTACCAAGGAGAATCGGTCATATGTCTGGGGATGCAAAAGAGGGAACTTAGGGAGAGTGTCCCCTACTGGACCCAGCCCTCCCCGGCCCCCTCCCTCCACACAGAACGGGAGGGAGGGGCAGGCACCTCCCCCTGCACAGTAAGTAGCTCTCCTTCACCCACCTGTGCACCTCTGACCCTTCCAGATGCCAGAGAGGGCCACACCAGCTAGAGAGCAGGCGGTGTCAGCTGGCACCTCCGCCTTGTGCTTCGGATAAGGGGAGGAGGCCAGGTGGGAGGGGACCCACTAATTAGTCACACTTGCTAATTAATTATTAACCACTGAGGAGTTGCCTTGGGAAGCTGTGACCACTTACCCCTGTTTCTCAGGGGCTCCGTGCCAATGGCAGGGCAGAGTGGGACGTTGAGGGGACAGAGGAGAGGGGGTGCCAGCCCCCTCAGGACGCCCCCCTCTCCTCCAGTTCTTTGGCCCCAGGTCAGCCTGGCTGTTGACCGCCAGGTCAAGGGGGAGGCCATGGCGTTCCGAGGTCCCCACCTAATGTTGGGCCCCTCTGGGCTACCTCGCTGTGCCCATGGGGCCAAAGAGCCCGAGACGGACGGCAGGGGCCCAGATCAAGCCTGTTCTCCCGGCACCCAGTGCCATCTTGCGGAAGTCACTTCGCCCCGCTGGGTCCCTTTCTTGCAGGCACAGCCCAAGCTGGACAGCTTCTGCGGCCCTCCCACCCCCTGGCCTGAATCTGAACCTCTGGGCGCGTCAGGATGGACAGGACACCCCCATAGCCAGGTTGCTGACCCTTACCTGTCCCTGCCCCACCACACTCTGGCTGCGGGACCCTGTCCCAGAGCAGCAGGCGGGGCTCAGCCGCTCCTCCCCGGCTGCTGGCGCTGGTGCTCTGGAGCAGGACAAGTTTCAGGCTCTGCTTTTAGATAATGGCAGTCCAGAGAACACGCCCACCTGCCCAGCAGGGAAGGCCTCCTGGCCCCCAGACCCTCCTCCGGTCTGGTCAGGGGAGGGAGCAGCCAGCAGAGCCCAGTCCTGGATCCGGGAAGCCGTTCACCTGACTGAACGCTGCCCCCAGAAATGGCTGAGCGTCCCCAGCACGGATTTGCCCCCCACCCCCCACCCCCCGTGTCCGGTCCTGGCCCTCCCTCTCATCCTTCCTTTCCTCTCTCCTGTACAAGCCCAGGCCCAGGCCCCACAGTGGCAGGACACACTCGCCTGGGCTCACCAGCGACCCCCTCCTACCCCTGTACCCCAAACACAAGAAGGGGCTATGCTGATCCCTCCAGCCTGGGCCTGACTGCGGCCTGGGCCCTGGTCTCCCAGCCAGCCTGCCCCGTGACTCCAAAGACCCCTCTCAGAGGCCTCACCTGCTTCTAGGTTTTGTTCCAGGCGTCCTGGAAACACCCCCTGCTCCCAAGTCAGGGGGCCGAGGGGCACTGCATGTCACCTCCGGTCTCGGGGCCCCGTGGCCAGCTGCCCTGGGCTCTCGGAGCTGGTGCCAGTTCTCCACACTCTGATGGCCGATGGCCGCCCTGTCCCCGGTCCCGCCCGCCCGCCTCCCAGGCTGCTGGGGCAGGGGAGCCAGGTTGCTTGTTATGACTTGAGTCAGAGGGGAGGAGCAGGTGAGCAAGTCCTTCCCTGAACTAATCCTGCCAACAGGCAGCTCCTGGGCCTCTGCACTTCCGGAGGCAGCGCGGGAAGCCAGGAGAAGGGGGGTCCCTATGGAAGAACCCCAGAAGAAGGCAACAGGGAGCATGTCTTTGTGGCCTCAAGGGGTCCATGTGCAACTGTGAGCTGTGAGGTACCCAAGTGCCCCTGGCCCCTGGCCCTGGCTCTCCTTATTCAAATGGCCACTGTTTTCCTGTGCCTCAGTTTCCCTTTTCAAAAACCAAGGCATGCCAGGGCCCCAGAAGCAGAGTGAAGGGCCCCTGTCATGGAGAATACCAGCAAGAAATTCACTAGTGACCAGATGGGCCATGGCTCCCCCCAGGCACCGAAGTGGAGACCACACCAACGCTCCCTCCCCAGATCAGGATTTAGAAAACCCCAGGCCTGGCAGAGTCGCTGGAACTCCACATGGGGAGGCTCTAGGGCCTCCAGGATTAGACTGTTCTCTCTTTTTCCCCAGTCATCACCCCATAAGCTCAGGCCATCAGTTCCCTGTTTATTATTTACAACCATCCCTCAACAGAGTCCATGGAACTGATCTGTACCCCAGTGCCAACCCGACTCCCCAGAAGGATACTGGGAACCCAGGCTCTAAACCCACTTCCCAAATACATGAGACCAGAGACCAAATGGAACTTCTTATTTACGAAAGCTAAGCCTCCGGGTCTCCCATCCCACTGACCCCCCCAAACAAACTGTCTACAACTCAGACTGCTTCTTTGGGGGAGTGGGCTTGGGTGGCGACTGCCCGCCCCCCCAGCAGACCAGAAACACAGAACTGTGCTGAGGAGTAAAGACTGCATCCCCAAGATGTCATCCATCCCCCACTATGCCCCCTTTCCCTGGCATCCTGTTCCCTCAACTTATGTCTGGATTGCTTCCTCCCCAGCCCTGAAAGGCCCCGCCCCACAAGCCCCATCCTGGTTCCCCTTCCTTGGGGCCAGCGGGGATGGTGGCAGAAGAGCCCCACCAAGCATCTGCAGGGACCTATGTCCCTGACCCAGACCCAGACCCGGCTGCCCCTCCCCTTCCCTTGCACCCCCACAGCTCCTGCTCACAAATCTAGTCCACCTCACATTCCTGTAACTCCCTCTTTCCAAACAATGCTAGCCCACAGTCCCCCAGGTTGACCAACGACTTCTCTCCCTTTACTGGGGGGCCCCACAGGGGAAAACCCCCTCCTGGGAAGAGGACCTCACTCTGGTTCCTGAAAAGCCCACAGTCCTCCCCTCCCATGAACCTACAAGTCTGCCACATTCTTCCAGGGTCAAACAGAGAGGAGTTGATTCTGCACACAGCTGACACCCTTCTCCACCTTGCCCATCCCCCAGCTCCAGGTGAGGATGATGGGAGTTTTCTAGAATCTGCTCACAGCCTATTTTTAATGCATAAAATGAAATTAAGAAAACCGATTATATTGAAAAACAGTTTTAAAAACAGGCAGCACTATATGTGCTTCTTTATTAACCTTAAAGGGATAGGCGCTTTCATAGAAAACAGCTCTAACCACGGCAAGGTGACATGCAGCTACCAAGGAATGCTTCTGATGGCAAAGTCGCAGGTAATTCCTGGCAGTGTTAACCTTCTGCTAAAGGCTGGTGAAAATAAAGATATCTTCTTTTCCCCATCTAAGATCACAAAAACCTTTGACTTCTACCCACAAATGCTTTGGTGCCCAGGGACCCACTTACAAACCCTGCCCTCCACCCCCACATGAACTCTCGAGGGGAGGTCCCATTGTTCGCACTGACCCCCGGGATTCTAATCCACGGGCAACAATTGTCAGGCCAGCAGAATCTGAGGGACGGGCAGACCAACTGGCATCGTCTGGATCTTGCTGTTATGCCAGCAGAACTCAAAATGCAAGGGAGGAGTGGGCATTCCCACTCCTGAATTTGGGGTTCAGTGCCCCACTTCAGTCGGTCTAGGTCAGGGGACTGATGTTCCAACTTTAAATCCCAGGGCTGACTGACGGGTCAGGACAGGGGGGTTCTTCGCATATATTAGGGTAATTAGAATTTAATCTCTAACAGGAGAAAAACCGCCTCTCTTCAGAGTTTACATTTCCTACAGGAAAGCCCTGAATCAGAGCGCTTCAGCACACCCTGCAGTCATCCGCGCTCCAAAACACATTTTAAATTTCTTTTTTAAGTTTAAGTCTCTTTTGATAGAGGAGATCGGAAGTTCCTTGAAGCAACGGCCTCCTTCTGAGGCTCCCACAGCCCCCCGCCCGCCAAGCCCAGCCCCAGGCACTCCAGAAAGTTCACTTAATGTATCAATGAATCAATGACCAGCGCTACAGCCAGAGCCGAAAAAGAAAGAAGGGGCCAGGCCGGCGCCCTCCGGGCCAAAGCGGGGTGGGCTGAGAGACCCTTTCCCGCTCGTCTTCTTCTCCACTCCCCTGCCTTCCTACTGGGAAAGGTGTCCCCCTCCAGCCGGCGACGGTGCGACGGGCTGGGAGCAGGGGGGCTCGGCGATAGTCTGGAATGCGCCCTGCGATCAGACCTCTCGACTCTCCTTAAAAGCCCCTTTGTCCGGTCCACCCTGCTCCCCTCCCCCAGCGCGCCCTCGGCCTCCCGCGGCCCCAGACTTTGCTCCTTTTGTTTGGCTGCGTCCTGGCTTCCCGGAACCTGGTGAGGGGATCCCCGAGCAAAGGGAAGGTCGAAGGAGAAAGGTCGAGGCGTTGGGAAGATGCGTTTTTCGTAGGAGTCTGGAATTCTCACCCCCACTTGAAAAGCATTCCCCCCGAAGAGCCGCCCCCCCACCTTCGCTAGGGCCAGAGACTGGGGTCCAGGGGTTTAACCCCCCCGCCAGCTCGCCCGCGCTGGGTCTCCCGAAGTTTTCCCCCTTACCTGTCCCATGGAGTTCTGGCGCCGCCCGCCTGCCCCCGCGCCCCCCGTTTCTGCCTCGCCGCTCCAGGACCTGCTAGTCCGGGCCTCCCTCCCGCTCCCCGAGTCTCCCCCCGGCCTTCCCTCCCCGGAGGTATTTCATTTAACTTCGGCATTTGCAGCATCCCAAATGTTAAAGATCCCGAGACATCTGTCCCCTGGGGCATACCAAGGCCCCGAGGAGAGGGGGGACCCGTGCGGGGAGGGGCTCGGGATTCCGGCCCCGGAGTCGGGGCGGGGCCGCCCAGTGGGGTGATCAGGTGCCGGCGGAGCAAGGTGCCCAGTGGGGGCGCCAGTCGAGGGGCCAGGCGGGTCTCCGGCCCCCGCTTTCGGACGCCGGCCTGGTGGGACCCCCCCGGAGCTGCAGGTTCGCGCAGCCCAGGCGGGAGGCGGCTCCGCGCTCGGTCCGCAGCCGCCTTTCAGCCGCGCGCTCCGGCCTGCCCGGCCGCCCCATTGCCCGAGACCCCCGGCTGCAGAAATGAAAGGCGCCGGCGGGGCCGTGGGCGCCGCGCCCCTCCCCCCCGGGGTCCCCGTCGCCTCCGCTGTGCCCCGCGCCCTCGGCGGAGCCACCAGCGCGCGGGTGGAGCCGGAATTGCCTCCCTGCACCGGCCCAGCCCGCTCCTCCGGGCGCCGGCGGGCTATGCGGGGCCCGGAAGGGACCGCAGCCCCCAAGGAGAGCGCCTCCCTCCGCTTGCCGCGCCCCGCGCGCCCGTCCTTCCCCTGCCATCCGCCCCACTCATCACGCATCACTCACATGTCCCTGCTTTCGCTTGGTCATTAAACACTTGCTGAGCACCTACGAGTGTCCGGCACGGTCGATCCAAGGTCGCTTCCTTTCCTGGAGGAGACCCCGGTTGGATAAGTCATGCAGCAGCGGCAGCAGTGAAGCAAGAACCAGAACCTGAGTCAGGACAGGGCAGCCAGGGCCAGGCCGAGCCTCTGCAGAAACTGGCGGGAACGGGGAATGCCCGGGAATCCGGGAGCAGCGAGGACGAACTGAAGGTAGCTGCCAGGAGAGGTGCAGAAACTTAATGGCAAAAGAGCATAGTAGGCTCTAGGAGCTGCAGGGAACGCTGGGTGTGGGATGAGGAGGAGGGCAGGGGAGGGAAGAGACCGAGGCCAAAGCGCCAGGCAGGGAGGGGCCTGAGGAGAAACCGGGCAGCTCCAGGTGGGCGTCGGTGTCTGCACTATAGCAGGGCCAACTTCTCCATCCACCAAGCCCTGCCGGGACCCACAGTTGGCTGTTTCTAATGTGTGCAGAGGCACTATGGGAACTATGCTGGCTGAAGAGCTTTGGGGATGGCTAAGGATGTCAGAGTTTTGTCCTGAAAGTGAAAAGAAGGTACCTGTAATAGTCAGGGGTCTCCAGAGAACAGAACCAATGGTTGGTTGGTAGGTAGATAGGAGGGTTAGGTAGGCAAGCAGACAGACAGACAGACAGACAGACAGACAGACAGACAGACAGATACTTTTTATGCAGTTGGGGAAGTTGACAAGCCCCAAAATCTCAAGGTGGGTGAGCTGGCGGGCTAGACCCCCGTTGGTTTGAGCCCATGGGCAGCCAGATTAGGGTCAAGTCAATCCCCTCTTCACCAGGGGAGCTCAGGTTTCTTTCTACAAGGCCTTTAACAAATTGCATAACACACATCTGCTGAATTCAGAGCCTACTGTTTACTTAAATGCTAATCTCATCTAAAAAATACCTTCACAGGTACACCTAGAGCAATGTTTGACTAAATATCTGGGCATCATGACCTAGGCAATAAATTGAAGACCACCAGCCGACCCGGGCAGATGCACTTGAAACGGCTTCTGAGCCATAAGAGAGTAGTTTGCAGAAACATAGATTTGTATTCCTTGCCCCCTCTCATCCACCCTACTCTTTCCCCTGGGTGGGAAGCAGAAACTTCCTGAAGGCTCCTGAGCCTGCTGGGACAGTCCTGGGGGTCTTGAGGTCAAGGGCAGGAATATGGCTTTTGAGAGCCAGGAGAGATCAGTAAAGGAAACGGAGGTGTCCCAGACAGAAGCCTGCTGAGCCTTGCTTGACTGCAGCGCCTGGGGGCCAGGAGAGTGTAGCAAGACCTCCACAGGTATGGGAGTTGGGACCCCAGGGCCCCAAGGTTCTAACTTCCACTGACTTGCAAACCACACACCCAGGCAGCAGGAGCCCTGGGCTATAAGAAACCCCTCCACCCTTCACCCCCAGGCTACAGCAGCTTGGGGAAATCGGGTATCAGCTGGGCCCTGTTTTCTGGGCTCCTCCCAAGCCTGCAGGATTCTGCAGGAGAAAGTGAAATTCTTCTGCCATACCAACAGGCCTGTGACAACGTTAAGTTGAGTTAAAAGAAACAGAGAAGGTGATAGATCTGTCTTGCAAGCCCCAGTTTATAGGTTGAAATTTATAGCATACTATTATCTGCATTCACAGATAAGAAAACCAAGGTCCAGAGAAGTGAAATAACTGGCTTAAAGCCACACAATCAGTAATGACTCACGCAGGAATGAAAGGTCTTTCTGATGCGGTCGCCCTAAAAACTGCGGTTGAAAACCTTCAGATACCTACAGGACAAAGTAAAGGAATGAAGCGTTTCGGGTATAAGGACTCTGCTATTCCTGTGTGGCCAGGTTCAGTCTGCAGGGACACAACTCATCGCTGGCACTGGTGTTTGTTGGGGGGGCAGGGAGCAGTAAGCAGGATGAAAGGGCATGATAGAGACTGGAAAATTCCAGAGCTCAGACTCGATCACTGCACTTGTCACAAGGAGGCTGCGTCTGTCTTCAAAACCAAAAGTGTAAATCCAGATTGTTATCTGCAATCTTCTGACGTGTCTGCCGCAATAATCTTGCTAGAATTTCATAACAATGAAGGAAGAAGTGTCCACATTCCTTAGACTATGGTTGGAGCAGCGGCTTCCATATCTCCAAGCCTCCTGGAGGACAGTCCTGTCAGTCCGGGCAGGGAGCCCCAGGCACCCCAGGCAGCAGGGGAAGCTGGGGCTTGGGAAGCAGATGATATGGAAGCAGAACTGGAGTCTCCTCTGAGTAACCGACTCAGCCTCAGAAGAGGAGAGAGGGAGCTCAATTTGGGAGAGGCCACTAGGGGCTCATCAGTTTCCCCTCTTCCCACTTTGGCCAAAGGGAACAAAGTGTTTGTGTGGGGGCCTCCCTGGTGGCACAATGGGTTGAGCAACACACTGTGAGGCAAACTGCAGCCACTGCAGCGAGTTCAACTCCTGCCTCCGGCAGGGGAGGTGACCCACATGGCGCAGCAGACCTCTCCTTCCTCGCCCGCTGCTCCCCTCAGCAGTGTGTTTCAGTGCATCTGCCTGTTCTGCTCCCCACTCTGTCTCTGCTGGATCTTCACATCCCCCCATCCTCTGGCCTATACCCCAGTGCTTGTATGAATAAATGAACATTTAAAAAAAACCACATCAGATGTTTGTGCATTTGCTTGTTTATCTGGGAGGTGGTAGAGGGGTCTTGAGTTCTTACTTGAGGAGAAAGGGGAGCAGGGTAAGGCCGGGCTGCTATAGCTGAGTGGTGCCTGGGCAGCTGCCCCCCTGAAACACCTCCCCTGGCACTTTGATGCCCACCAGGAGCCTCCAGGTCCTGCTGTTGCGCATCCCAGCGGAGGCCCAGGCGCTCCTTGCCCACTCCTGTCCTTGTCTGGGACTGGCTGAGGAGAGAGGTGATTCTCGAGGTGATTCTCGGTGACCCAGACAGTGCTCTGTAGGTGGCCTGTCTAGAAACAGTTTGGAAATCCCAGAATGACTCGGAGCTGAGGCCCTGCTTCCTCCCCTAACCGCATCCTGCATGAAGCTCAAAGCAGGGCAGAGAGAAGGGGCACCGCCAGTCTCCCCTGCCTCTCTGGCAGAACCCTCTGGACCGTGCAGGCTGAGCGACCTGGGTGAGTAGCTGTGCCCTGTGCGTACAGCCATCTTAGGTAGGCGAGCAGCCAGGGGACTTCATTCAACTGCCTCAAGGGGGAGAATGTGGGGAGGGGTCCAGCACTGAGTCTAGAAGCTGGTTGGGGTGCAGGGGCAGACCCCTACCGGGCTTCAGCTGGGGCTGCAAGGGAAGAAAAGGAGCCTGCTTAACAAGGACACACCCACCCGCAGCCTCCAGGCAGCAATTTCTAAGCTACCAACTTCTTTTCAGAAGTTCCTGCCCCTACTCTCCCCACCTCTCTCTCTCTGCTTCCATTCCTCCTTCACCTTCTCTCCTTCTTCATTCCCCACTCTCCAGTCCCTCCATCCTGGCCTCTGGGGCTCTCAGGGTTCCAGGGACCACAGGACTGCGAATAGGGTTGATCCCCAGCGCCTGGGTTGCCTTCGTCCTCTCCACCCCTGCAGGCACCAGTTGCAGTTGTGAGTGCGCTTCCTGTCTCGACCACCAGGAGGCAACACTTGCCAGCGGATGGTTCTTAAATCTGGCCCAAAGGCCTCTGTGCCCTGCAGGAAAAAAAAAAAATTCTGAGGGAAAAGTGAAAGAGGGTGGAATGGGGTGGCAGGGAGACTTCAACCAGGTCTGGGACTCCTTCTTGCTTCCTAAGGTCCAGCTGCCCCCTCAGGCGGGCAACGCTGACATCTCCCTCACTGCAGCCCGTCTCCCTTCAGTGGAATCTTGCACCGCACACCCTAACACCCTGATGTCACTGGCCATTTGCTCTTTTGTTTCTGGAAACCTGAAGAGACTCTCAAATAGAAGGAAAGACAGCGGGTTGTGTTAAAAACAATACCAGCTAAATACCAGAGCAGGGGAAATGGGCGTTTTGTGGGGCTTTCCAATATGGCGGAAATATGGTCCGGATAGACAGGACCACAGGGTCAGGAGGGCGGCTCCACATCAAGCCCTCCAGTCCAACCCCACCCCATTCCCACGAGGAAAGCCGGTTCCCGCGGATTCGGACAGCGCACGCCTGTCATTGCCTCCTTGTGGGGTGTATGTGCGGAATCCCCAGGCCCCTGGAGCAGACCCTGAGCCTCCAAGAGCCTTGTGGCTGCACCTCAGGAAGGCTAAAGACTGGGCAGCAGACAGGAGGTGGGTGGGCGGGCTGCGGCTCCTAGGGCCTGAGAGATGGGTGTATTGTTAGAACTCTGACAACAGCCGCTTCTCATGGAGAGGTGGTGCGGTTGGCCCGCTCCTCACTTAGCTGGCGGTGGATGCACGGTGGTGCAGGTCCGTAGGTAGGAGAGATGTAAAATGTGTGTTTTGGAGCCTAACAGCCTCGGTTTCTTCATTGGTGAACTGGACCCACTCCTGTGAGGAAAAAAAGAACATGTAGATAAAATACTTTTTTAGTGGTTGTGCTTTGCGTGCAATAAAGGTAGTGATTTTTTTAAAAAGATGTTTTTCACATTCCTGGCCTTCAGGGAAAAAAAAAAAACAAACAAATTTTTTCACCTAACTCTGAAGAAAAATGCAATTGCAACTTGAAAATGACACCTTCTATGGCCTAAGCCTGTTTACGGTGACCAATTTTTACTTCCTGTGGTTTAGCACATGAGGCCTGAAAAGACTCAAGCTCTCTCTGACTAGCCTGGACCTGTGGGCTGTTATAGGTGTTTTACACCTCTGACTTCTGTCAGACTACTCAAAGTGGCAAAAAAGGAGTGTATTTCGGAAGACAGCTATGCTCACTGTTATACCACCGACGAAGGAGAGCATTTTGAAGGTCAGAAACTGTTAGCATGAGTTGAAAGGTTCCATAACCCTAGCCTCTTTACACCACCTCACTCAGAAGCCTCCTCCCCACACACTCCATCCCCAGCGCCCCTCCATGAGTTGAAAGTGCTTTTCTGTGTATTTGTTCAAACACAGGCAGTGCTATGTTCTAGATGCCTTGATAGTTCTGTGGGAGGTGGGTAGAGAGGGGGTTAGGCCCAGTTTCTGAGGTCAGTTCTAGGGATTCACTGAGAGGCCCCAGGAAGATCAGATGGGTGAGTAGCATCTGGGGGTGAAGGTTGGTTAGATACTCGTGGGGGGCAAAAACCCCCTAGGCCAAAGATGAGAAATCACTTTGCTTGTTCCAGAAACTTTGAACACTTTACTGTTGTCTTAGCTGCTAGAAAGCAGGTTATCTCTGCTTGTATTGTCATCTCCCCTGAGAGCTATATTCCTGCAGAAATAGGTAAGAAATCCAAAAGCAATTCATTTGCAACCAAATGGCAACTATGGTTACTTCTGGGGCAGCAACAAAGAGGACTTGAACATTATCTTTTGCTTTGAACTTTTTTAAGATTTATTTATTTATGCATACAAGAACTGGGGCACAGGCCAGAGGTGTGGAAGGTAAGAGGATCCACCAGAGACAGTGGGGAGCAGAACAGACAGATCGACTGAAACACACTGCTGAGGGGAGCAGCGGGCACAGCAGGAGAGGTCTGCTGGCCATGTGGGTCCTCTCCCTGGCTGGCGGCAGGGATCGAACTGGTGCTGCAGTAGTGCAATTTGCTTCATAGTGCGTTGCTTAACCCACTGTGCCACCAGGGAGGCCCTGTGAACTTTTTTTGCTGAGAAAATAAATATTATTTTTTGCAATTTCTGTAATTAACCATAAACTATAACTAACATAACTAACCCTAACTCTAAAAAATGTTTAAAGAAACTTTCCAACATATGGGGAAAGTTGGAGGCCTTGGTGACCACAGGGTTAAGTCTTAGCACTATCACCACTGCATCCTGAGTTCGATCCCCAGCCAGGGAGGGGACCCACATGGCACAGCAGACCTCTCCTGTTTCACCTGCTGCTCCCCTCAACAGTGTATTTCAATCGATCTGCCTCTGGCAGATCCCCACTCTGTCTTTGGCAAATCATCTTGTCTCCCCACACCTCTGGTCTATACTCCAGTTATTCTATGCAAAAATAAAGTAAATACATAAATAAAATAACAATTTTCCAACATAAGTAAAAGTAGAGAGTCTAGCGCGGTGAACTCCATTTATCCATGCAGACTTAGTAATGACTAATCTTTCCCTAGTTTGTTTTTTCTTTAAGAAAGTCCCGGGCATGCTGAGGTGTCATTACTGTTTCAGAATGTATATGGTGTATATAACCCTCTGTCAGTCAAAACCAGCAACTCACTGAGGTAACGTAATGACAAGCCACGTTTAGGCTTCTCCCGCTGCCGCTGCCACGTGCTCATTGGAGAGTTACTTGCGCTGTTTGTGTCTGAATCCACTAAGGTCTATATATTACATTTGGCTTTTTTGTTATTGTGCAAGCCCCTCCCACCCCCCCACACACACGTTTTTGAAATCATGTCAGTGATTTGTTAAGGTCAGGTCGTGTCTCATGGAAGGTCCTACACGCCGTTGCATCTGCTTGCCTCCTCGCACTGCACCGAACTTGCTCCCCGCACCTCTGTTTACTGTCTGAATAGATTTGGGTTTCCCATCCTGGAGAAGAACAGCTCCCATGGGTGTGGGTGCTCCTTCAGGAAGCCCCAGATGTCTGGCTCTCGTCTACTGTGTGACGTGGCCGGTGGGGAGGGGGACAGTTGTCTCCCCCTTTGTCACCATCAGTGGCGTGAAACGTGCCCCCTATGCAGTAGCCCAGGTCCCCATCAGCTCTTCTTGTGATTTTTTTTTAAAAGATTTATTTATTTATGTACACAAGAGCCTGGGTGCAGGCCAGGGGTGTGGTGGGGGTGAGAGGATTCACCAGAGACACAGCGGGAAGCAGAACAGGCAGACTGACTGAAACATGCTGCCGAGGGCAGCAGCGGGCCAGGCAGGAGAGGTCTGCTGCGCCCCTCCATTTCTGGGGATCGAACTCATGCTGCAGTAGTTGCAGATAGCTTCATAGTGCTGAGACTTAACCCCTTGCACCACCAGGGAGGCCCCTGTCATTGGTGATTTTAGCAACTTCAGTGATTGGTGCATGGATCAATTATTTTATTAGAGGGTATGAATGTTGACTTTGTATTTCTTTTTTTAAAAAAAAAGATTTATTTATTTATGCATACAGGAGCTGGGGTACAGGCCAGAGGTGTGGGCAGTGAGAGGATCCACTGGAGACAGAGTAGGGAGCAGAATAGGCAGATGGACTGAACCACACTGCTGAGGGGAGTAGCAGGCAAGGCAGGAGAGGTCTGCTGCACCATGTGGGTCCCCTCCCCGGCTGGCAGCAGGGATCGAACTCGTGCTGCAGTGGCTGCGGTTTGCTTCATAGTGTGTTGCTTAACCCACTGCACCACCAGGGAGGCCCTGACTTTTTATTTGTATTAAAAATAATTTTTACTCTTAAAAAGCAATGCAGTTCATAATAGCCTTCTCACCCATCTGTCTTCCAAACTCAGATTGTGATGTAAGAAGCTCCCCCAAAGACGTCCATGTTGGTTTATTCTGTTTGAAAAGAGTTTCCCTCTCCATCCGACATGCTGGACTGACTGTCCTTCTGAGCGCAGAGATGTACTTGCCGGTGCCTCTTGGTGCAAAACCACAGAGGTGGCTGGTGGGTAAATGACACTTGCAGACCTGTGCAGCTTTGTCTTTCTTTGGCCTCCTGTTGACATCCGTTGTTTATAGCAACGGATTATATGACTGAGTCATTGTTTTGGGGGATGGTTTTGCCTTGACTGTCTGCTTTTTTGAAAAATAAAAAAGATTCATTTATTTTATGCATTGGACCTGGGTACAGGTGTGGGGAGTGAGAAGATTCACCAGAGACGGAGTGGATTGACTGAACAGGCAGGTTGACTGAAATCCACTGCTGAGGGAGCAGCAGGCAAGGCAGGAGAGGGCTGCTGTGCCATGTGGATCACTCCCTGGCCGGGGATCGAACTCGTGCTGCAGTGGCTGCAGATGCTTCATAGTGCGATGCTTAACCCACTGCGCCACCAGGGAGGCCCCTTCTGGTGATTTTAATACAGTGTTTATTATGTGTTAGTTCACCCTAAGCGCTGTATATATTAAAACGTTGAGACCTTTCACGCACTCCTGGAGGGAGTAACATCATTTCAGATGAAGACTAGGTGGAAAGAAGCGAATGAGTTGCCCGGGGAACAGGCAGGGGAACCACACTGGCCAGGGCCCAGTCACAGCACCAGTTGGCACAGAGGCCCCTAGCTCCCTTCCAGGAGCACCCTGGGTATAAAATGCCAGGACATGCTCACCGACAGCACTTAATTACACTAGTTTGCTGTGTTACTTTTCTTCTCTTTTTTAATTTTTGGGTAGACAACTGGGGTGTAAGCCAAAGGGGTGGGGTGGGGCTGGTGAGAGGATTCAACAGAGACAGAGTGGGGAGCAGAGCAGCAGGCAGATGGACAGGAGCACACTGCTGAGGGGAGCAGCGGGCGACACAGGCGTGGTCTGGGTGCCGTGTGGGTCAGCCCCCTGGCCGGGGGTCGAACTTGGGCCGTAGAGGGGGCCATAGTGCTGAGTTGCCTGTGCCACCAGGGAGGCCTCTGTGCTGCTTCTCAAAGTGCTTTCAAAATGCGTTTGCATGTGTGAAAAATCTTTTTGTGAGCCCACAGCTACAGCTGCTGCTGTTGAGGAGATTTAGAAGCTCACAGATATGATCTGTCATCTTCAAGAAGAAGAGATTTTGAAGAGATGCCATCACACAGGCCTCAAAGAAAAGGCTGAAAAGGCGGGGAGGGGGCAGGAGCAGGGGCTTCTGTTCCAGCCAGTCCTGCTCCAGAGGCAGAAGATGTTCACAGCAGCATGTGGGCCACAGCGAAAACTCCTGAGACACGGGCGTGTCTGCTAGCAGGGGACGGGCAGCTTATCTGCAGGGAAGCCAGCCCAGTAGAAACGACAAAACTGTCTATGTGGTGGCTTAGAAACATGCTAGAAATATGTATGTTCTGCTGAGACAGCAGGGCCTCTCAGGATTTATAGCAAGGTGAAATGTGGCTGTGGCAGAGAGGCATTGGAAAGAGAATGCAAGCGGCCTCCCTGGTGGCCTAGGGGTTAAGTCTCAGCGTTATCGTTATCGCTATCACCCTATCACCATGCGGTCTGAGTTCAATCCCCGGCCACTGGGCTGACCCACAGGGCACAGCAGACCTCTCCTGCCTCGCCCGCTGCTCCCCTCAGCAGTGTGTTTCAGTCCGTCTGCCTGTTCTGCTCCCCGCTCTGTCTCTGGTGAATCCTCTCACCCCCACCCCTGCATCTCTGGTCTACACCCCAGTTTTTCTCTGTAACAAAAAAAAAGGAGAATGCAAGGGCAAAGAGGATTACAATTCAGGTGCAGGTCTTGAGTTTCTTTACTCTGAACATTACAGTTTCTGTCTCTCTGGTGACAATCCATTTAGAAAATGAGACGTGAGTAGACGCGGGACTAGACTTATTTTCCAAAAGAAGGAAAAATTCAAGGAATGTTGTGCTTTCACTCCCTGTGATGCTGTGTGCTTGGGACCCAGCTGGGGGACAGCTCGAGGTGCCACACACGTCTCTGCTGTCTGGGCACTCTGGTCCCAGGGAGGAGGTGGGCACGCACAGTCGAGGACACTCATTCTCAGAACAGTTTGCACGAGATTAATCACCCCCTGTCTAGCACATCTGCCTGGGCAAACCACAGCGTCCGCCCAGACACTGGCAGCCGTTGTCTATACTTCGGGCTTTGCTGCTCACCCAGCCCGCCCCTCACCTTTTACTCGCCAGCAAAGACTACCCAGGGGACTCTGGGTTAGTTGGGTTTTAGCGTTTCCTTTCCAGCCCCAACTCCTGACCTCAGCACACCGGAGAGTCCCCTTCAGCTTCTCAAATTGTCAAACATCATGAGCGCAGGGGTGTAGTAGTCTGGGTTTTCCAGACACGGATCCAATAGAGGAGACAGGCGAATATAAAGAGGTTTATTTTTAAAAAAAACACTTATTTTAGAGATTTCTTTATTTATGCACACAAGAGCTGGGGTACAGGCCAGAGTCATGGGAGGTGAGAGGATTCACCAGAGACACAGTGGGGAGCAGAACAAGCAGACTGACTGAAACACACTGCTGAGGGGAGCAGCGGGCGAGGCAGGAGAGGTCTGCTGTGCCCTGTGGGTCCCTCCCTGACTGGGGATCGAACTCCCGCTGCTGTGCTGCAGATGCTTCACGGTTTGGCGCTCAATCTGCTGAAGCACCAGGGAGCCCCCAAAGAGGTTTATTATCAAGATTAACTCACAGCATCTAGAGCCTGGAAATTACGATGTGTGGACGAGGTATCAGGGCAGTTCCTGATGTGTGATGTCCCTGTCCAAGTCTGAGTCAAAGGAGAGCACCCAAGTCCCTCCTCAGATGGGCAATGGGGTGAGTCCTCTTAGCGACCTCGTGTTTCCTAGAACGTCAGTGGCCGAGACCTGTCAGCGCCGGGGAAGGGTAGTCTGCTCTTCTCCGTCTGCAGATGATTCAAACGTTGACCTCGCCTAGACACACCCTCACAAACACGTCTGAATAACGCTGGGCCAATGTCTGGGCGCCTTGTGACCCAGCAACAGGGCACATGAAATCAGCCATCACATGGCTCCCCGGGGGACAGAAGCAGGATGAGTCCTATGCAGGAACAGTGAGGGTGGCCCCCACCACACCCCACCCTCTGGTACCCCCCACCCCCCTCACCCCTCCACCCCATCCACCACCTCACCACCCCCACCCCCTCACCCCCTCATCTCCCCACCCCCGCCCACCACCACCTCCCTCACCACTCCACCCCAGCCTTTGGTTTGACTACGATAAACGGGGTACAGCAAGCTCTAGAACCAGTGAGAGATGAAGACAAGTTGAGCAACAGGACAGGAAACATGAGGTGTTGAGTCCTGGCCTGTGTGTGTGACCCTGGCAAACCCTCAGTGCTCCTAGCATTTTAGTTCCTCCATCAACAACACAGAGGTAATAATACAAGTTCTTCTGGCAAGACATTTTGGACAAGTTACATAAACTCTCCAAACTCAACTGTAATACAGGGTCAATAATATTTTGTACTCCACAAAATTGCTGTGGAAATTAATAAGATGATGCATGGAAAAGCTTTAGCTCAGTGGTCCTGGTAAGATGTATGCTCTTAAATAATACCTATTATTTTAAAACCTATTGCATAAAAGTTTCTTGAAATAATATAACAAGAGGGTAATTTTTAAAAAAAAATATTTTATTTATTTATTGTACAAGAGCTGGGGTACAGGCCAGAGGTGTGGGCAGTGAGAGGATCCACCAGAGACAGAGTGGGGAGCAGAACAGGCAGACTGACTGAAACACACTGCTGAGGGGAGCAGCAGGCACAGCAGGAGAGGTCTGCTGCACCATGTGGGTCCCCTCCCTGGCTGGCAGCAGGGATCGAACTCGTGCTGCAGTGGCTGCGGTTTGCTTCATAGGGTGTTGCTTAACCCACTGCGCCACCAGGGAAGCCCACAAGAGGGTAATTTTGTGTTCTTTCAATATTGGGCAGGTGCCAAACTGACAAAATTGTTTTTAATGACAATGTCTGGGGTTATTTGGGTGTTGAATAGATATTCTTACATACTTCTATAGAGAATGTAAGGTTTTCAAAAATTTGGCACAAGGTATCAAAAATCTGAAATTGTTCGTAGCCTCTGATGAGGAATTTTGCTTCCTGGAATTTGGAAGAATTAGAAACGAACATAAAGAATTTTGTACGAGGATGTTCATCACAGAATTATTTACAGGAGTAAAAACTTGAAAAAGGATGAGGGACTTGGTTAAATAAATGAGGTCATTTTGTATAATGACATCAAATCACCTTAAACCATGTTTCGGAAGAGTGTCTAATGAAACTACAAAATTAGCATGTTGATACAGGAGGGCAGGCCACACAATAATGTGAAATATATACGTAAATGTACTTACCGAACTCCGGCTTGGGCCAGGTGTCGGTATATATTGGGGAACTCAGTCTGTGATCCCATAGTTTGGCCCCGATTCAGCCAGAGAAAGAAGCACATGTGTGTCTTTATGCACCTACCACCCTCCTCTAAGCTCTCCCTTCTCATGGTGGAATAATGGGTGTTTTTCAGATTTTTTCTTTACATTTTCTTATGGTTTTTTGTTCTCATTTTAAAAAAAGATTTCTTTATGCACACAAGAGCTGGGGTACAGGCAGAGTTGTGAGAGGTGAGAGGATTCACCAGAGACAGAGTGGGGACAGAACAGGCAGATCTTCTGAAATACTGAGGGGAGCAGCAGGCGAGGTCTGCTGTGCCATGTGGGTCCCCTCCCTGGCCGGGCATCAAACTCACGCTCCTGTGCCCCAGATGTTTCACAGTGCGGCGCTCAACCCGCTGTGCCAGCAGGGAGGTCCTGTGTTATCATTTTTTTAACAAAGAATCTGGATCTATCGACTATAATCTGCTAGTCAGGGGGAACGCTTTTAACATGCTTACCTGGGTCAGGGGTCTCTGGCTATGATCTGGATTCAGAATAGAGCGGTCATCTGTTTGGGGCACATTGGGGGGGCAAGAGCAGGCAGAGGAGACAGGGTCTGAGCTGCCCTGTCTGCACCTGACTGCTCACTTCACTTCTGAGTCCCCGTCTCATCACCCATCAAAGGAGGCCCACCGTGAGGATCACAGAGCCGTGTGTGTGTGTGTGTGTGTGTGTGTCTCCACGTGCTTTCAGTCTCGCAGGGACCACAGAGCCCTAAGCAGTTATTACGACCTCAGCAAGTGTTGCCGTCTCTGGTCCTCGGTGTCCTCGTTCTTAGGAAGGATGGAATGGACTTCGGTCTAAGGTGCTGTGGTGCGTGGAGCAGGGGCCTCGTGCACGGCCTGCTTTCATGTGACAGGTAACTACACGCTCCACCAGCACCTTCACTCGGGGTCGCGAAGAGGAGGCGTGAGCCCCACCTTTGCCTGCTCTTCCCTCTCTCTTCCCAAGCATGCCCCGATCTTTCTACCCTTCGCCGGCCTTGCCTGAAGCTGGGGCTGGGCGGGTGCTGAGGGCGACACAGAGCTCCTGAAGGCCACTCTGCACGGTGGGCAGGGCAGGGACCCTTAGTGCTGCCCAGTGAGATGTCTGCCAGCATCCAGGGCCCTCACTGCCCCGAGGGTGACATGGGGTGGCGGGTGAGTCATATCACCAGGCTCAGCCCTACCAGCTCTGCCATTTTTCTGAACTCCCCAAATCAGTCATCACCCCAAGAGCCCTGGGTTCCCACACTGTGCCCTGAGAAAGGACCCATGGGGAAGGAGATGGTAAGAAAGCCCAGAATTAGTCAGAAGAACAAAATCAGAACCATACACTGTGGTGTGCCCAGCCTCTGCCCAGATGATGACCTTTCAAAGGGCCCATGTGGCCCCACCCTCTCCTCGCAGACTCTGGGGTGGGCAGGGGGCAGCCTTCACCTCAGGGCGGGGCCCTCTGGGGTGGGCAGGGGGCAGCCTTCTCCTCAGGGTGGACCCTCT
>JAGFMF010011641.1:939608-978764 GCA_019455555.1 Galemys pyrenaicus | reverse complement strand
GCAGGAGGCAGCCTTCTCCTCAGGGTGGGGCCCTCTGGGGTGGGCAGGGGGCAGCCTTCACCTCAGGGTGAGACCCTCTGGGGTGGGCAGGGGGCAGCCTTCTCCTCAGGGTGGGGCCCTCTGGGGTGGGCAGGGGGCAGCCTTCTCCTCAGGGTGGGGCCCTCTGGGGTGGGCAAGAGGCAGCCTTTTCCTCAGGGTGGGGCCCTCTGGGTGGGCAGGGGGCAGCCTTCACCCTCAGGGTGGGGCCCCTGCGGTGTGTTTGTGTAAAGGCCACACCACACTCACAGGAGCAGGACTGCCTTTGATCTGTGAGGCAGCCCCAGCACAAAACCAGCCCCACTCTTCAGAGGAGATGAGGTTCCAGGCGCTGAGGTGACCCCAACCGGCTGGGCTGATTTTAGGTGTCAGTTTTTTGCTAACTGTACTTAAGAAAACAAAAACTTACAGAAATTTTTGAAAATAAAGAAATTGGAGTTGGGGGTGCAATGGGGCATGCACGGCAAGGAGAGAAAGGACCCATCAGTCCCCTTCTAACAAATCACGTCAAAACTTACTGCATTTCTTCATGTCATTCATGAATGTGACCGCCTGCCTTTTACTAGTTATCTCATGGGATGGAGGACCCCACCCCGTGCTCACCCGATCAGGAGGTGGTTAGTGTGCCCCTTCCACGTGACACCAGACCGTTCCTGGCACCAGGGTTATAGCGTTGACTAAAGCAGATAGCCCCCTCAGCTGCTGTAGTCCTTATTTTTTTTTCTAGATTTATTTATTTATGCATTCAAGAACAGGCCAGAGGTGAGGGAGTGAGAGTATTCACCAGAGACAGAGTGGGGAACAGAACAGGTGGATAGACCAAAATGCACTGCTGAGGGGAGAAGCGGGCGAGGCAGGAAAGATCTGCTGCGCCCATGGGTCAGCTCTCTGGCCAGGAATCGAACTCTTGCTGCAGTGGCTGCAGATAGCTTCACAGTGCTGCAACTTAACCCCTTGCACCACCAGGGAGGCCCCCCGGAGTTCTTATTCTGATAGGGGAGATAAAAGCAAGCAAGAAAGAAAATAGACGGCACCAGGAGTTTGTCACACCAAGAGAAAAGACACATACCAGTGATACTTAAAGCTTGTCCCAGAGAAAGGAAAGAGCAGAAGACAGCTTTATCCAAAAGGCTTATAGTGTGTAACATTTTGCTCCAACAAAACAAGTGTGAGCAATTCTCTTACATCCTCCAGGCTTGAAGGGTGTGGGTGTATTTAACACAAGCAATTGTGTTATCTATTTTTCTTTAATCAACAGCGCTTTTCTAATCTCGATTTAAGCCACTTCTGAAAACTTGCATAACGGTTCATGATTTAATGAAGGCCTAACTACTGCTCGACACTTAGTTTCCTCCCTTTCGGCTCTAAGTCTTTAAGAACTTGTCTAACTCATTGTATCAACCTTTTCTTACTTATTGTTATTGTCTGAGAAGAGTACAGCCCAGTGAAATTCCAGGGTCAAAGGGAATGACTATTTTGGAGAAATAAGATATGAATATATTTTTAAATTTTTATTTATGCATACAAGAGCTAGGTTACAGGCCAGAGGTGTGGGGTGGTGAGAGGGTTCACCAGAGACAGAGTGGGGAGCAGAACAGGCAGATGGACTAAAATACACTGCTGAGGGGAGCAGCAGGTGAGACAGGAGAGGTCTGCTGGACCATATGGGTCCCCTTCCTGACTGGGGATCGAACTTGTGCTGCAGTGGCTGTGGAAGTCCCACAGTGTGTTGCTTAACCCCTTGTGCCACCAAGGAGGCCCCAAGATATGAATATTTTAAAAGCTCTTGATATAGCCTCACCGACTGCTTTGTGCAAGAAGCTGCTACAGTCCCACCAGCAACATATGGGACGTGTTCTTTAGCCAAACCCTTGTCGAGTCTGTGCCTCCTCTTTCCCCTGTGAGAAATGGGGGTTCATGGGTTTGCATTTGTTCGTATGAGAAAATTCCCTAGGGACACGTGGCAGACTAATTCACTAACCCACCCAAACGAATGGAAGGAATTTTATTCTCCCTTGGCTCGAGTTCTGCATTGGTAAGGAAATGCTAAGTTTCAATAACTGCTGTAGCAGGAGACAGAAAAACCAAGAAACTTTCTTTGTGTCTATTTTCAGGGAGCTCAGCTAGTCTGAGAAGCGACTTGGCAGGGGGAGGGTAGGGTGAGGGGTGGGGACAGGGACCTGGAGAAGCTGAGGTTCCACACACTCAGACCTGATGTGAGTCCACTTCCCTAAACTGAGGCCTCATCCCCCGAGTCCTTTCTTGCCTTAGAGAGCAGCGAGGAGAACACGAAGGCCCCGATAGCCCTGGGCTTTCAAAAGGGGATGTGGTGGCCTCCCTGGTGGCCTAGGGGTTAAAACTCAGCACTACCACGGTGACCGCCTGAGTTCCATCCCTGGCCCGGAAGCTGACCCACAGGTGCAGCAGACCGCTCCTGCCTCCCCGCTGCTCCCCTCAGCAGCATATTTCAGTCGATCTGCCTGTTCTGCTCCCCATTCTTTCTCTGGTGAATCCTCTCACCCCCTGCACTTCTGGTGTACCCCAGTTCTTCTACTCAAAAACAAAATAACAGCCACAAAACAACAAAAAGGGACATGTCTGGAATCTGTCCTGCTGGCGCGGGGATCCCCAGAAGGAAACCGTGCCACTCAGAGGGTGTGTGGGAGGAAGGAGGGGTGTACGTTCCACCTGCTCTAATCCAGCAGCCTGAAATGCTGTAAAGAAAGACGGTACCCGAGGGTCTTCAGAAGCCTGCAGAGCGAGGCGGACAGCGGGGGCTGGGAGCAGTGTTTCTTGGAAGGCGAGGGGCTGTTGTGGCGGTGGAAGCGGAAGAAAGGAGAGCCGAGACCTGACCAGACCAGCGAGACCTGACCAGACCAGCGTGGCCTTTGCAGCCTCAAACCCTCCGGGCCCAGGCTGAAGGTCCCATCCCAGCAGGGACTGCCCCAAGGGCCTCCGAATTTCCGAGTTCCTTTCCCTGCACTGACGAAAATGTCTGCAGACTAATCTTATTCAGCCAGAAGGATGGACCCTGAATTTCCAAACCCTCCAGAAACCTCAAAGGACAAGCCACAGAATCAGAGGATGGAGCATGCCAAACATTTGTACTGAGTGATCTCAAAAGGAACAGGGAAAAAAGGCCGAATAGACACATGAAAATCACAAAGACACGGTTCCTCGTCAAGGTGACCCCCGGCTGGCAGATGCTCTTCGATCTTTTTTTCCCTCTGCAACCTTCAAAACTGTGAACTGTCCTTTAAAATAACAAAGTAAGTGGTTCACTGCTTTCCCTGGGACAGCCAGCCCCCCTGGGCTCAAGAGCGCACAAATCCTGCCCACCTGGAGGAGAGTTTCAGCTCCTGGGTGGAGTCCCCACTGCCCGGCCAGCGAGCCTGTCTCTGCTCACACTCATCTCAGCTCCTCTGCTCACTGAAGGACACGGTTGGTCGTCGGGCCAGGGCGGGCAGACGTGTGTATTGAAAGGTGAACTCACAGGTTGGTGGAGGGAGGCACAGACCCTGTGTGTCCGGTGAGTCAGGGGCTGGGGAGAAGACACAAGACCAGGGCTGGTCTGGCAGGTCTGGGGGACTCTCTGGAGGCATAGCGGGCTGGTTGCCATGGTGCCATGGCTTCGGTGAGCTTTGCAAACTGAAAATAAAAGTGGATGGCGAGGAGTGATGCGGCAAACACCGCTGTAACTATGACAGAGCACAGAGGGGCCGGTTCCGTCTCTGTCAATACTGCAGAGCGAGGCGCACGCGGGGGCTGGGAGCAGCGTTTCTTGGAAGGCGGCGAAGAAAGGAGAGCGCAGACCGACCAGCGTGGCCTTTGCGGGTTCAGGGTTGATGTTCTGGAAGTGTCACTGCCGACGGGGCGAGAGGAAACCCACTTCCCTTCCTTCTGCTGGGCCGGCCCGTGGGTCTCCAGCTTGTCGTCTCGAGAAAACCAGCGCGGGGCTTCACGGGGTGAGGGAGCAGCGGCGCGCAGCCCGGCTCTGGGGGAGCCGGGGAACTGGGGGCGTTCAGGGAGCTCTGAAGTCCGCGGCCCGGCGACCGCGGCTCTGGGGCGCCCCGCCCGCCTCCTTGGGCCGCGCTCGCTGCTCGCCCGGCTTCAGGCCCGGCTCCCAGAACACCGAGCTGACGTGACTGGAGAGCGAGGACGCCGAGCTGGCGCGCCGCGGCCCGCGCCCCGCGCACTCGCAGGCCTGGCGCCGCAGCCGGGTGCGGAACGAGCGGTCCAGCAGCAGGTAGATGACCGGGTTGGCGCAGCTGTTGACGAAGGCCAGGCAGGTGGTGAGGGTGAGGCCCCAGCGCAGCGCCAGCAGCAGGCGGCAGGGCAGCGGCAGCAGCCTCAGGCGCGCCAGGTGGAAGAGCGTCCGCAGGGCGCATAAGGGCAGCCAGGAGCCCACGAAGGCGCTCTCGATGGCGAAGATGAGGCGCAGCGAGTTCCCGCGGGCGCGGCCCATGTGCGGCGCCCGGCGCAGGCGGCGCAGGATGAGGCAGTAGCAGAAGAGCGTGACGCCCATGGGCAGCACGAAGGTCAAGAGCAGCAGCAGCAGGCTGAGGATCTGGAAGGCGTCGGAGGGCGCTTCGCCGCACTGGCTGCCGTGGCCCCCGGGCAGAGGCTGCAGGCCGCGGTAGGCCAGGGCGGGCAGGCCGGCCAGGAGCGCCACGGCCCAGACGCTGCCGCACACGGCCAGGGCGCAGCGCCGGGTGCGCAGCAGCCGCGCGTCGATCAGCTTCACCACCGCCAGGTAGCGGTCCACGCTCATGCCCGCCAGCAGCAGCGCGCCTGCGCAGCGCGTGGTGGCCAGGGCGAAGCTGCTGAGCTTGCACAGGCCCTGGCCGAAGGGCCAGAGGCCGCCGCGTGCCGTCGCCGCGGCCCACAGCGGCAGCGTCAGCACGAAGCCCAGGTCGGCGGCTGCCAGGTGCAGCACGAAGGTGTCCACCAGCCGCCGCGGGCCGCGCCGCCCCGCCAGCAGCCACACCACGAAGGCGTTGCCCAGCAGGCCCACCGCGAAGGCCACCAGGTAGAGCACGGGGATGTAGGCGTAGCTGTAGGGCAGGTCCCCCGACAGACACTCCTCCAGCTCCTCCAGGTAGCCGGACCCCGATCCAGAGTAGGACCAGAGATCTGAGCTCCAGGGCTCGGTGTGGGGCATGGTTGGGCTGCGAGGCCTGAGCGGTGGCATCCCTGGGTGTGACAGCAGCTGAGTGGGGGGTTGGCTCTTCACGACAGGTGCCCAGAACCTCCCTTCCTGCCACCCCAGACTGAAGGCAGTAGTGGGTGGATGGTCTCAGTGGAGGAGCTGAGGGTAGGGTGTGAGGGGCGGGTTCCTGTGGTGCTTGGTGGACGGCTATTGGGTCTGACCCTAGGGGCAGGGCACTTGGCAACTGGGCCTCCAGAGGAGAAGTTTGGGGCACGGAGGCCTGCCCTGCACCCCACCCCCAGGGGCCAGCACAGCCTGCACCCAGAGTATGGGGGTTTGTTTATGAGATGGGGCCATACACCATGGACTGTTGGGTTTTAGTCAGGGTGGGTGCTCCACCCTCTGCTGCTCTCCCCCCACTGCACAGGAAGCGCCGCTGTTTTCTCTAGTTTTAGAGATGAGGAGGCAGAGCTGGGCTGAAGATTTTATGGGGCAATGGTGCTTCAGCCCGCCCAGCTCCTATGGGGGTAGGACGCCATGTCCTAGTCAGGAATTAGCCGAGTCCCCGGGCCCTGGGTGTCTCCTGAGGTGCTGGGCTCGAGGTCTTATCCCAAAAAGTGTCTTTTCTGAGCTAACCAGGTTCTCCTGGAGCCACACAGGAGAGTTTTCACTAGAGGGGAGGGGGTGTCAGGTTATCCAGAGGGAAGGAGCAGAGTCTGGGGTTCAAGCTCTAGCCTGTCCCCCTCTGGTAGAACCTGTCAAGCCGAGGGAGGCGCCAGCTCAGCATGAAAGGTGACACAGATGCTGCCTCACTTAGCCCCATTCGCTTGTCTGGGAGGAGGACTTGGGCGCTGAGAGAAGGCTTAAGAGAGTGGTGGAGAAGGGCCGGCGTGAAGTCTAACCAGGAGAGGGGGCTGGGAGGAAAGCTCGCCTTTGTCTGGAAGGGGGGCAGGGAGGACTCTGGGCAGCTCCAGTTTAGTCTGCGTTCTTAGCACACATCCCCCCATGGGACCGCCGCTCTCGTGCGACGAGGCCCAGCCAGAGCGCACCCACGGCCACCTGTCCTGATGGGGTGACGCCTCCGAAACCTGGCCTTGAACTTTGAGGCGACTCAACACTTGGTCTGACTGAGTCCAGGTGGTGGTGAGCTCCTGCAGGTGACAGGCGGTTTCTCCAGGTGTGGGCTGGGGTGTGGGGGCAGCCGTGGCAGAGCCAAACGGGACAAGCACTGAGAACAAAGTCTCCTTGGGGTGCAGGAGGGAGTGGTTCTGATGCAAGGAGTAAGTCAGCGAGGACTTCCTGGGAGGCGACACCTGAGGTCAGTAGCTGGACCCAGTGTGGTCAGAGCCCAGGTGGGAGTAGGGTGTGGGAGGGGAAGGAGATTTGGACGTCTGTTCATAGGTGGTGGGAGCCCGGGACACTTTAGGGCATGGCATCCGCCTGCTGTGAAATCACTGGCAGAACTGGGGAGCAGAGGGGGCAAGGCTCCGGCCGAGAAGCTCCCCCAGAGGGCTGGTGTAATGATTTGGGGGTGGGGGGATGGCGACAGAAGGGGAAACTCCACCCCAGTGCAGCATCTCGGGGCTCAGCAGAGAGGGGACCAGGGCGGGTCTGGGCACCTGCTGAGAACCCTCGGGTGCTGTCCTGTCCACCAAGGCGAGCAACAAATAGACTTGCTCGGGTTTTCTTTTGCTGCCGCGCAGAGGCAATGAAGGCGTTTGTGCTAAACCACGGTGCGGGGCGTGACCGAGGCGCTCAGCGGCAGCACGGCCGTCAAGCAGGACTGCTCTGGATAAACTGGGCATGCGGTCCCGTGGTCAGTGCAGGCCACCAGGAGCCGGAGGCTCGAGGGAGTGGGTGCGAGGGTCCAGACGGTCCTTATCAAGAACGCCCCCTGGCCAGTTATACAAGGGGAGAGCAGGCAAGAGAAGAGTGCAGGGAATGGGTGGTTTGGGGCCCGTCCTGCTGCAAGTCCCCAGCCTCCAGGCTTGGCTGAAGACCCTCACCAGAGGCTGGACACCCGATGGGCTGCAGGGAACTGAGAGCAGTTTCTTTCTCTTTTTTAAAAGATTGATTGATTGATGCACACAAGAGCTGCATAGGCCAGAGGTGCGGGGGTGAGAGGATTCACAGACAGACTGGGAGCGGGACAGGCAGATCCACTGAAACACACTGCTGAGGGGAGCAGCGGGGAGGCAGGAGAGGTCTGCTGCGCCCTGTGGGCCCGCTCCCTGGCCGGGGATCTGACTCGTGCTGCAGGGGCTGCAGATGCTTCGTAGTGCTGAGCTTTAACCCCTTGCGCCACCAGGGAGGCCCCCCAGAGCGGTTTATCTAACGTGTCATCGTCACATGCTGCCGGTGAGCGATGCCACATCCTGGGGAAGGGCACTGCAGCCCCTCCCCAGGTGAGCAGGGCACTGCAGCTCCTCCCGAGGTGAGCAGGCAGACCCCCGCTAGCCAGAGTCCAGGCCACTCAGGGACGGGCCCAGAGCTGCTGGATTTCCTTTTCCCTCAGGTGCGCCTAGGGCTGGCACACAAGGGCCTGAGGGCTAGAGACAGAGCTGGGAAGAGGAAGGGGCAAGTGACCCAGAGGGGAATGCAGCAGGGCGGAGGGGGAAGCAGAAGTAGGTTGTTTGTCACAGAGTCTCGTGCTTCCTGGGGCTGTTGTCTTTACCCGAGGGAACCGAGTGGCCCAGAGCGCGGCTCATGCCCCCCTCGGGCTCTGTCCCTGTGGCCCTTGCTGAGCGTGCCTGGGTGGGAGGGTGTGTGACGCCTGGATGGCAGCACACACGGGCCTGGCTCTCCAAGTGGCTGGCCTGATTCAGTGACCAAGCCCAACTCTGGTATTGCTCTCTTCTCCCCCTGGAGGGGGCGGGGGTTCCCCACAGGATCAAAAACAAACCAACCACCGGTTTCCCCCAATATCTGAAAGTAGTAAGTTCCTATGTGTATGAATTTGCAGGTTCTTTTTTGGGTCTGGGAATGCACAAAAATGTTAATGGTAATAGCATTCCCAGACCCAAAAAAGAACCTGCAAAGTCATATAAATAGGAATGTCCCATTAGGGGTATTGGGGTAACCTGTAACGGGCACCCCCCAGCCGGGACCCTGGCCACGAGGATAAGAGTCGCTGAGCGGAGTGGACATAGCTAGTAAACCGGCGCTAGACGGATCCCCCCCCCCTTCTCCATCCCACCCCAGGGGCCTTCTGTGACCCGTGTCCACCACAGCAGGCGCCACGGGCCGACCGCCAGCGGGTCAGTGGGCCGTGCCTCGGGGGCGAGCTCCCTGGGGTGGGCTCGTCTGCTGCACTGGGCACAGCCGAGCCGGAGGGCAGGCTCATGGAGACACCCCGTGGCCCTGAACTCAGTGCTCGCAGGACTAGGCGATTTTATTTCTGCTCCTTTCTGAGCTATAAATTTAACAACTCCCCTCACTCCAATTTAATTTTCCTGTACAGATAATCTTTTCTTAACGCTGAGGAAACATCGAAATTATATTTACCTTTCTCTTCCTAAACGCCACGGAACCACATTCTGGAGTAAAGAACGAGCGAGGAAGGCGTCCCTGCCTGCGGAGCGGCACCCCGGCGGCCTGTGGGCGGATTTCTCTCCCACCTTGAAGGTGCTGTCAAAGGGAAGGATTCCCAGCTGTGCTCCTGCTCTCGGCTTGTGCTTTTTCACAAGCATGTTGTTTGCACAAGTGTTTCCTGACTGTATTTGTAATTAGAATGCACAGCTCTGTAGCCTGCTTCTCTAGGCGCCATGTGAATCCTTGCTTTTCTTTTGTTACTTAATTTATACCTTAATTTTGAACACTTTTCAAAATTTATAAAAAGATTTAATTATTTTTGAAAAGATTTATTTATTTATGCATACAAGACCTGGGATACAAGCCAGAGGTGTGGGCGGTGAGAGGATCCACTAGAGACAGAGTGGGGAGCAGAACAGGCAGAATGAACCAAAACACACTGCTGAGGGGAGAAGTGGGTGAGGCAGGAGAGGTCTGCTGTGCCGTGTGGGTCCCCTCCCTGGCCAGGGATCGAACTCGTGCTGCTGTGCCGTGGATGCTTCACAGTGAGGCGCTCAACTCACTGCACCACCAGGGAGGCCCAAGATTTATTTATTTATGCATACAAGGACAGGCCAGAGGTGCAGGGGTGAGAGGATTCATCAGAGACAGAGCGAGGAGCAGAACAGGCAGACTGACCAAAACACACTGCTGAGGGGAGCAGCAGGAGGCAGGAGAGGTCTGCCGTGCCATGTGGGTCCCCTCCCTGGGATCCACCTCCCGGGGACTGACCTTGTGCTGCAGTGGCTGTGGATGCTGCATAGTGTGGGCTCAGCCCCTGTGCCACCAGGGAGGCCCTATTTCCAGTATGTCTTGGCGGTTAGGAAATCTGTGAGAAATGGCGGTGCTGATTTCTCCCTTTGCACTGTTCTCATATTTTGGGTGACCTCCGAGGCCACGGCTTGGCATGGCACTTGCAGACTAGTGCCCTGGACAGTGCTGGTTTGGGCCTGTGTGGCTAGAGATGAGATCAGTCGAGTATGTTTTTCACTGCTGCAGGTGATGGTGAGATACTGGATCTCACTGTCATCTCTTTGCATACAAATAAGGTTGAAAGTCTTCCCATGCTGAATCCTCTCCTGTGAAGTGTCTCATCGTGTGCTCCACACATTTATCTTCTACCATCTCACCTGGGCGGCTCTGGTTTTCTGGTCTTGCTGCCAGGCCCAGCCGCTTTGCCCCCTCCCCTCCCAGGACAGGAGCTTTCTTTGCAGAGTGGTTAGTAAATGTTTTCGGAACTGCATTTGGAGTGGCGTAATCCCAGCCGGGGCCCTCCAGAACTCGACCACCCCAATTCACTGGCCTGGTGTCTCTGCTGCTGGCTTCCACTGGGTGACAGAGGCTGCAGAAGCTGCCGCTGGGTGCGGCACAGCAGAGGCCTGTTCCGTGTGGTCTTCAAGGTTAACAGCACTTGAGCCTGAGCGCAGGGAAAGTCTTGCAAAGACACATGTCCTGGCACTGCCCTCTCTTGCTAAGTCCTGAGCTGGGAATGGGGAGGGTCCGCTAGTTACTCACTGCCATTGAAGCCACCAAGATGGGGCTTTCCATAGACCTCCCTGTCTCTAGGCGACCTGGTGTGTGTGCGCACGCGCGTGTGCGTTCACCAGAGAAGCGCCAGTCGGTTCCTGCGACTGCCCTGCAGCCTCACCACTTAAGGGAAGGCCGGGCGTACCAGGAAAAGCCCCACCCTGCAGCCCTCAGAATGTTTCAGACGTTCACTTATTTTATTTCAATAACTTTCAGGCACCGAACATGGTGTCGCTGGACAGGACATCCTCTGAGCCTGCCGTGGGCCTTCGGGCTTCCCTCGGGGTAAGCCTGTGCCCGCAGCTACGTGGAGTCCAGCGGCCCAGACTCTGGTTGTCCAGGTGACCTGGGGAGGGCAGGAGGCCGAGGGGAAGACTAGCTTTCAAGGAAACACCGCTGTATTTACTGCGCCGCAGGTTTCCATAGCTCAGTTCCTTTTAAAAGTTAAAAACAACCCCAACAGAAACCTGATAGGCAAGCAGCAGGGAAGTCCCTCGAAATAAAAATGGCCTCCGAATTTGTTTGGAGAGGAAGTAACAATTTTCTTAGTAATAATCACTGCCCACAGATTACCACTCCTATTTGGGGGGTGTCACCGAAAATGCGAATGTGTGGTCACCTGCAGCAGGAATTCGGCGTGTTCCCTCTGCTCCCACCCAGGCTGTGACTCTGCCTGGGCAGGGAGACTGGTTCCAGGCCACCTCTGGCTCAGAGCACCTGAGCGAACAGCCCCGTGGAGCAGGGCAGCAGCAGCCAGCACGTCACACGGAGCGCGGGCCTCAGGGCTCACCCTCAAGCCGCTGACGCTGCGGGGACAGGGGGCTGTGATGGCCAAGCTCTGTTGACATGACTCTCCCGGTCAGTGGGGCCTGCCTTCCAGAAGCATCCGTGTGTGGGAGCAACAAGAAAAGCAGGATTAAGACCTTCTGTGATTCCAAGCATGAGATTGCAGCCCTGTTTTTTCTGAAAGTCAAAAAAAAAAAAAAAAACCTCAACTTTGAAATAAGCATAAAAAATTTGCTACTCTTTCCCCCCCTATTTTGATGAGTTATCCTGAAAAGTGAAAACCTTCTTAAGTTCTGGTGTGTCTATTTAAGCATTTCCCTGTCTATGCGGAAAGCAAGGTGCGACTTTCAGCTGTGGTAATGACACCTTGGGGTTTCTGTTGGTGGGGATGACGTGAAGTTCGGTGTTTCAGGGAAGTGGGCAACAGGTTGCGGAAAACAGATGCTGGGAGGCGCTTGCAGGCTTAAGCAGGAGCTCCCTGTGGCCGAACATGCAGCTGGTGACAGGGAGGAACCGGTCGGAAATGTGACACTGACAGAATTCTGTGGTTGTCGGGGCATGAACCTCCTTCCACGTTGGATGGGGTAGAGGAAGAGAGCTTGAAAGTTTTAGCCCTGGTGGCTGAATCTATTCCAAGAAGGAGTTGATTTTGTTTGGAAGCCGAGTTTGGCTTTGAAACAAGTTGCAGATGACAGTGGAACCTCCAGGTGAAAAGCTGAGATGGCAGTGAGGTGCAGAGGGGTCCCCTGAAGCTGGATCTCGGAAGGATAGCGGAGGAGGAGCAGGGCATGGAGAACAGAGCTTCATGATAGGTCCAATTGGGGGTGCAGACGGGGAGCTAGAGAGAAGGTAAGAAGTGAATTGGAATACCACTCATGGTGGCTGGCTGCAGTTTGGACTTTCAAGCTGAACCGAGTCCCGTGGGATGGTAGGTATGAAAAGAGGAGTCAGACCAAGAAGAGCAACTTGGGGTTTGTATTTTGAGGGCAAAATATCTGTAATAGGAAATGTGGGGTGGCTTGTCAGAAATCAGATTAAGCTCTGGATCTGATTTTGAACACGTCTGCGCTCGACAGTTCCTTGGAGAATAGCCGCCGTGTCCAGGCCCTGACTAAGGATGAACAGGCCAAGCACTGACTTCCGATGTATACAGACATACCAGCAGCCCTCTCGAGAAGACTGCAAAACCTGCTTCTTTACATCTGGTAGGAGACACAAGAGTAGGAAAGCAGCACCGCAGCTGCCTCTGGCTGGTGGAGTGAGAGATGCAGGCCACGCTTCCCACCATAAGAAGGCCCAAAGGCCTGGCCCTAGATTCAAAACCCAGGACTGAGACAACTAGGATGTGAGTCCGACTGCCTGATAAAAGTCTTGTTTTTTATGTCAGTTTTAATAAGATTGAATTTTCTTAATGAGCAAGAACTTTACTGTCCACGAGAAAAGGCTTTTATCTCCCTTCACTTTTGGCCTGTTTATCAGCTGTTTCCATGGCGTAACTGCATCCTTGTCAGCAGTGAGTGCATGTCAGAGAGGTTCACCACTATTTGCCACAGTATTTTTACCACATAAAACACGAGAAGTGAAAAAGGGGCATTAATTTAATAGGACATAACAAGACTTTTCAAAGCAAAGGTAACAAAATTTCAAAGCAACATTATTGATAAAAACAAGAATATAAAACATTTTAATACCTTAAGAGGTGTGTAGACTCACAATATTACGGCGACTGATTTTACTTTGTGGGTTGTATGTAAGTACTTTCAAGTCTTTTCTTCATAGGATTATACATTTCTCTTGTTCATTTGGCATCATACGTTTTTGCTAACATTTTCTCCCCTAAGGGAGGATCCATCTCTAAATGTGAGGGTGTTTGTATGGTGCTGTGAAAGCCTCTACAGGATTCCTTCTGGCCACACGTCACATCTGTCGAGAGATGTTCCAAAGTCCTGTAGGAACTGTGAGCTCAACCAAGCACCTTCAGGGCCTCCAGCCTCCCTGCTCAGTGTAGTGTTTTCAACAAGAAGTCAACTCTCGGGGAAAATTGCTGTCACCTGCTAGCTCGATGACGCCGTCAGCGACTGATAGTCCTGCCAGTGCTGTAGGGCTTTGTCACGTCACCTTCGGCATCTGCTTGGTAGAGTGGCTTTTGTCCAATATCAAAGGTTTTGCAGTAAATGTTTTTTGCCAGATCCGAAAGCCAGTTATAGTTGTATTTAGTGTATCCTAGGAAAAGTAACCATAATTCCTTTCTCAAGTTGACCATTAAGGACATAGGATCTAATGACAGGTGTCAGTTCTTTACAGTGTAAAACAAAAAATCCGATCTCTTCAGATTTCTCTAGAAGTGAAACAGAAGAGGGCTGCCACTTTCGTACTCTGTATAAACTTGGACACACCTGGGCTATTTTAATGTTTCAGCACAGTCCCAGTCCTTTATTTTGCCAAATCATTTGTGTCAGAAGCTGTTAGCATCATGTTCTCTACTATGAAACAGTAAAACTTTTCACCATTATCAAGAAATTTATACTCATCAGGAACCACGTAATTATTTCTTCTTGGGGAAAAGGAGATTTTTTTTTAAGATTTGTTTACTTATGTATTTAAGAGTTGGGGTGCAGGTCAGAAGTGTGGGGGTGGGGGAGTGATTCACCAGAGATAGAGTGGGGAACAGAACAGGCAGATAGACTGAAACCCACAACTGAAGGGAGCAGCAGGAGAGGTCTGCTGTACCATGTAGGCCACCTCCCTGGCCTGAAATCAAACTGCAGTGGCTGCAGATAGCTTCATAGTGCTGCGACTTAACCCCTTGAGTCACCTGGGAGACCCTTGCCTCTAACTTCTAATATTGTGTGATAAATTTGGTAAAGATGGCATTAATACAAGTTAATATATCTCAGTTTGCTCAAGATTTGATAATAAACGCTCTTAGGTTGCTGTAAATTACTGGTCACTTCTTTTCTGTTTACTATGGCTTGGCCAACCTTGGGCTTTGATTTGCAAACTGTTACATTACCATCTTCTAGAGTTGTATGAAATCTGGCTTTACACTCATATCACACTTCCAGTAAATTTTACTACTGTATTTGTTATTCAGCTGATATATGTAGTCGCACTATTTTAAGAATGCCACATCTAGACCATGTCGTCACTGTACAGACCAAATAGAAGCTAAAAGACTTATGTAAAAATAGTAGTGCTGCAACACCAGTTATCCTGTCTTTTATAGCAGATTGCTTGGTGGCTGATGACAGGGCACAGTGCACAATGGAAAACACAGCGAAAGCATCGACAGTCCAGCAAGTTCCTGGATTGAAGAGAACTCATCCTGTGACCTGGTCCCTCGCACCTCCATTCATTTGATCAGCCTGTTCACAGAATTAGTTTATTTCCATCATGTCTGTGATCTCACCATCCATCTCTCTGTGAATCCAGATATTCAAGAGAATGGGTCTGATTTTAACTGTCATTGTTGTGTTGATGTTAAGAGTATTAGGCAAAAGAATGAACTCCACTTTAACCACAAGCTCTCAGTTTTCCATGAGGGGGTTGTTTTGTTTTTATATCTTTCTTAATTGTTCTGATCTGAATGGTAGACTTGGTAAAATCAAAGGGAAACAATAGTGAAGATATGATACCCCATGGCTAGTGTGGATTAGTGAACTCATTAGCCATTCAATTTCTAAACTATAGTGTGTTAATTCTGATACATTATTAATTCACCAAAAGAAAATTGGGACAAAATGAATGTAAGATGGGCACAACATTTGTACACCACTATGCAGATGGCACTCAACACAGTTAGATTTTTCAATGCCTTAAGTCAGTAGTCAAACAATGCCAAATGTTATCAAGTTGTCTTAAGAATATTCAGATTGTTAAATTTAAACATAGATTAAGAGGTAGGAAAACTATGATGATTTTGCCCAAGTTCAAATTATATCACAAAGCCACACAATTTATTCAAGAAACAAAAAAAGGAGTCAGTTGGTGCCATGCTTTTTATTCAAATGAAAGGGGAAAAACTACACTGTACCAGGAAATAGCTAATGACAATATTTTACAGCACAGCATCTTAAAAAAACCTGTAAGCAATGCTCTAGAGTGGACAGGTAAGCACACCATACACTATACATTGCCCAAAAGTGTTCATCAAACCATAATTAAAAAGTTGAATTTGGCTTTAAACAGCCAAATAAAAACTGTAACAGTTACTTATTCTAAAACAAAATTGAAAAACAAGAGGAATTAAACACTTTCCAAAGCCTTGTCAAAGAGCAGAATTTGCCAGGCTGCACTGTTATATGTGAGAAGTGTTTGGCAAACTTAACTGAGTAATTACCATCATGATTTGACCTCCAAAGATGAAAGCACCGAAGTGTTTCAGTAAGGTTGGACATCTCCAGTCTTCACGAAATGACATAATTTTCATTTGTGAAATTAAAAAAAAAAAAATTAAAAAAAGCCGCACCATAATTAAAAAAAAATCTGCAAACTTAAAGAAATATATCCATTTCCTTTTGCATTAATAAAGTGAAATATTACACTGAGAGCAATGACTTTTTGTGACAATGTTCACATTCTACCTTTAGACATTATGGACACTGCACATAAATTTAAGAATAAAGGGTAGTCCTGTTTAGTTTTAAATAATTCCTCCATTGTTTCGCATCCAATTTTGAAAGTCTCATGGACAATATCATAAAGAAAATTGCTTTGATAAGGGAAGTTTAAAAAGAACCAATTTAGTAATAACCCTCTTGACCACATTTTGATTACTTTTACTATTTTTAAAAACTAGTCAATCTAAAGATGTAGTTGATAATCATTTCTTTCTAACTGTGATAGAAACTTGCTGTCTGAAAGGTAAAATGTGCAATTCCCCATTTTTAATATTCATATATTATATACACAGTATGTATACACTTAAAATATGAGTTACATATTCTGGTCTCTTACATGCAAACAGTAGATCACAAATAGTTCTGAGCTACACATATATCTTGCACAGGTATTGGAAAAAAATCTGTGAAATTTTTTTTACAGTTTTAACAAATATACATAAATATAAGAACATAAATTATAGTAAAATATTGACAGCATTTGAGAAAATGTTGATAACCCAGATGCACTGATGCCTAAAGGGCCTTATAATAGAAAAGTACAGTTCAGGGACATCTCATTCCTACTCCTTCTTTAAAATAAGTAATACATCATATGAGATATTAGTTATTCCTCTAAACGACTCACTTAGAGAAATGTATATATCTTAGTCTCTACTGCCCATGAAAGAAAACGAGCCACACATCTCATTTATGATACAACACTGTCTTTCCCCCCTAAGTTTACACAGTTGTCACAACACTGAAACATACAGGGTCACATAATCATTCAAGTCTTTTCCTGAGAATGAAGTTTTTCCCCAACTAACCCTCCCTCTGGTATACACTGTTAATGGAACAAAGATCATGTAGAGCGGATTTCAAGTGTGCACTTGAAACTCTAAGTTGTTGCACTTGGAAAGGATAAAAAAGGAAAAAAAAAAGCTCAATATAAGTAAAATAACATGAAGCTATTTTAAAATTAAAATGTAGCCCTTTGTACAGGTTTAAAAATTCTAAATATAATTTTTATATCAGTTACAAATATACTGTAAAGACCTCTTGAGAACTTGGCAGCGAGTCTTACATCTTCAGACTGCAGGACTACTCTCAAAGTGTCATTCACTTCTGCCAGCTTATAAAGTGACTTACTTTAAAAGAGATAGAAAGCCTTTTTTGTTAAAACAATAATCTAGGTAATTCTGAGTTGTCCAGAAGTGGCATAAAAACAGCACTGATTTAATCAGCAACTTCTCAGAACATATTCTTGGTTAAGCTCATGTGGTTTAAAGTGAACCTACTAGCAGCTCTTTACCACGCCATCTCTTATTTTGATGGAGAAAGATTAATACTTAAGTGAATAATAAATACAGAATCGTAAATACTTAGAATAATTCTTGCAAATGTTCTAACACCATTAAAACAGGAGGGTTATTGTAAAACTGAACACTAGTGTTTCTCTTAGCATCCTAAGGTGCGACTTACCGCTGAACGTGTATTTCCTACACTCATGATATCTCCACATGAAACAAAGTACAAAGGTATCTTAGAACAAACCCCCAGGAGAGAAAAACATTGAAGACAAGGAAATACATTAAAGTTAAAAAGCAACAAATAAAAACACATAATTTGTAGTCTTAGCCATAATTCAACCACAAATCCAACTAGCGCCCATTGGAATTCAGTGCTTCAATATAGCTAGTATCAAGCAGGTGAAACTAATGACACAAATCTCCACTGGTGATTCGCAAAACTTCCTTCATCTCTTGGACTTACACCGAAGTGGGAATCTTCTGCATTCCGAAATACTGTGGTTTACATTCCAGTTGTTCATGACAACAGAGCTTAATGTCCAGTTTTAATTAATAAAAGTCTTGTTGGCAATTAGAAAGATATTCTATAGGCAGGAAAGACGAAGTGCAAATTTACCATGAGTGTTCTGAAGTGAGTATTCCCCAACTCCTATGCTTTAGTGGGTAAAAGTTTTTTTGGTGTTACGGGTCTCTTGGTCTGCCATAAATGGCTGTGAATGGTAATCGCATCAACACTGGCAGATAAAGTTTTAGCAGGTATGTGACTAAATTGTTTCCTGTCAGAATTATATTTATAAAGTCCCTCGATCATTTTTTTAGTGATAGATTTTGGGCCTATCCCAGTCAGTTTATTAATTTCTTCAGTTTCTGGGCAATAAGTATACAAAGATCTAAATTGGCAGCCTGAATCCCGGAACAAGATTAAGAAGTTGTTGGCATCCGACTTTTCCATTTCCTTTAAAAGAAAAAAAGAAAACAATTAAAAAAACCCTTTCACTTGTAACCCTTGCATTACTGTGTCACATTTCTTTGCCCACATCATGACACTTAGTCTAACATATGAGCCGAGTCAAAGCAAGAGAGCGTGTATCACACATAAGCCAAGCGCACTTTAGCGACGCTGCACACAGCGCCTCCCTGCCGGTCCCTGCGGGCTCCGGGGCAGCTGTACCCCCGCCGGGAATTTGAAAAGAGATCACCGACCTGTAAGTCCTGGTCTTAGCCAAACTGTCTCTATCATTAACCAGGCACTGATTATCTCCTTTGCAACATAGCTTCATTTGAAAGATTGAAAATCACGTTACCTACATTTATAAAACGTGAACGGGTGAATCTAGGCAAAAGATAATTTGTAAGTTCATGTTATCATCAAAGTCAATACATAATCTCTAATTAAATATGCACACAAGCTAGTAATTAAACCACAGTTACAAGTTATTTCTACGCTACTGGAGTTCTGAAAGCCTCTGATCTTCTCTTGAGTTTACAGAGAGGACTCCCGTAATTTCAGAATACTGCAAACTGAATCTTCACGCCAACATGCTTACCTCTAGTATTTTTTTCTTCTGACCTTCATTTACTTTTCCAGCCAAACAACAATGGGCTAAAGCATTTTGTATTATATGCTTATTGGATTTTGCACTGGGTTCTTTGTAGAGTTTTGGTCCTATGGTAAAAATTTAATAACAAATAAAAAATAATGTTACTAAGTCAGAAATACTACGAAAGGATGTTCTATTATGCAGTAATAGAAAACCAAATTCTGTGCTTGCAGGCCTGACTGGCTACCTCCAACCAGAATATTTTTGTTTTTCCTAGTGATAAACACATTTAAAAGTGAAAAGAAAATCTTTTTTTAAATTGCGTTAACACTGGTTTACAACACTGCACGTGGCTCAGAGGCGTAGAATCACACCTCCCCAGATGCACGCTGCCACCCCCTCCCCCAGCTGAAGTCCACTGAGCTCCTTCTCCCCTGTCTCCCTCTTCCACTCCCCAGCTCGTGGCCTCAACTGCAGTCAGATTTCTAGGGTTCGTCATTGGTTTGGTTTTGTCTGACCTCCGTTGTATTCCTCCACATTCAACACATCAGTGTTGAATCACTGGTACTTGCTTGGGCCTTCTGACCTGCTTCACTGAGCAACACGCCCTCCTGCCATCCTTGCTGCTGCAAAAGGCAGGCGGCGTCTTCTTTTAAAAAGCTGAGTAGTGGTCAACTGTGTATACACCACATCTTCTCTAGCCCGCTCCTCTGTCCACAGGCAATTAGGCTGCTTCCGTGACTTGGCTATTGTCAGTAGTGCCGCAGTGAGCAACTATCCCTTTGAATTAGCATTTTTGTTTGGGTAGATACCTAGGAGTGATTTTGAGAAATCACCAGTTTTTTCTACATTCCCATCAATAGCTAAGAGGCTCCTTTTTCTCCACATCCTTGCCAGCGTTTGTTGTTGCTGGTCTTTTATACAGACCATTCTCAGAGGTGTGAGATGGTGTGTCATTTTGCTTTCTGTTTCCATGTGTCTGCTGGCTATTCGTGTGTCTTCTTTTGACTGGGCGATTTATTTCTGTTGAGTTGCATGTGTTCTTTACATATCTAGGGTATCAGCCCTCTGTTAGATGTAGGATGTGCAAATATTTTTTCCCATTCAGGCATCTTTTTGTTTTACTGACAGTTTCCTTCACTGTGCAGAAGCTCCATCTTACGGATGTTGCTAGGGCTTCCTAGGGCTGCCCTGGGGGAGCAGTGCTGGAAATCACATTGCTGCAGCTGTCACACTGTGCTTTGACTTCGCTCTCATGTTTGGTAAGGTGACTGTGCACTTAAAGGAGGCTGAGACCATGAGCAATTCGAGCTTTTGAAAAGCAAGAAATAGCTCCACTTTTCCTTCTACATCTCTGGGTGTTTGTTTAGCATTTTTTTTCACAAGTGGTATTGCTTGGTCAGCAAAGAACAGAAGCCATTTTCCTGGAACATTCCTCCTCCCAAGTATAACCTCCCGCTACTTCATACTAACTGAACTCTGGTACGAGGTGGGGATTATGCTTTGCCCTCATTAATGTTCTGAGAAACTGGTTATTTGGGCAAGAAATAAAAAAATTAGCCCTGGTTTGTAGCATTTATTTATTCCTTCTGTATAAATTACTCCTCCCACAGCTTAGTGTAAGCTACCAGGCTCTATAACTCATGTCATTCTTGGAAAAGTAATAGTGTAGGAGCCGGTAGGAATTGATCCCAGCGTACCCCTGAAACTCTGTGTTTAGAAAAGTGCTAAGCAGATATGGTTATTAAACTGAATTAATGTAGAGAAGCAGAGAGAATAACTAGGAAATACTGTCCAATCCCAGGCCTTGAAGGTTCAGGCTGCCTACAGGAGGCTGTATTGAAAATCCACAAAATAGGAGGATGGGGGATGTCACAGAGGCAAGTACACGTTAAAGTAGCAAGTTCTAATCCCGTCAGGCCTTTCTACATCTTCTGCCTCCACAAGCCACGGCAGGTGGAGCAGTCGCCAGCATCCCTGGCCTTGCTCTTCTCCTGTGCTTTTCCATTTCACCTCTCGACATGTGGCTCACATTTGTTCTCATTTTCTCTCCTGCTTCAATCCTTTACAAGTGTTCTTCTTGGGTCTCCCTGGTGGCGCAAGGGGTTAAACTGCAGCACTATGAAGCTATCTGCAGTCACTGCAGCACGGGTTCGATCCCTGGCCAGGGAGGGGACCCATAGGGCGCAGCAGACCTCTCCTGCCTTGTCCGCTGCTCCCCTCAGCTTCCTATCTATCTCTGTAAATGCTCTCACATATCGCCCCGCATCTCTGGCCTGTACCCCAGTTCTTGTATGCTGTAGGGTCAGAACTATCAGGTCTTTCTACCCTCCCACCACTGTGATGATGGACACCTGCGGTGCTGCGAGCATTCCAGGGTGGGCATGCGCAAGTGAGCGCGCCTGAGTTGGACACAGGCATAAATGGGCGGCGTCACGAGGGCGCCAGGACCGACCGACAGGACTGACAGTACTGACCAACGTGAGCAGTAGCAGCAGCGAGAGAGAAGCAGCAGCTGAGAGAGTGAGGCAGGCCTCCCAGCCCCCCAGCACCCACGCCTGCCATGTACCTGGCCACCTCTACTAATAAAAGCATGAAAAGCCACCAAGGGCTCCAAGACTCTCCTTCCTTGACCCATCCGTCCAAAACCATCCTGAACCTTGTTCCTGTGCCGCTTTCCTGCTGCTACATATGCATAAATAAATAAATGAATACATCTTTTTTTTTTTTTTTTAAAAGGCGGTCTTCTTTACGTTCTGTTCTTCAGTTTGCTATTAGTGCACAGGCTAGAAGAGGACCTGACAGGGACACGTGTGACCGGATGCCCTGCTCCATTCAACCCATTCCCAGCTCTTAGAAGTTCTTTTTTTTTTAAAGATTTATTTATTTATGCACACAATCACTGGGGTACAGGCCAGAGGAGTTGGGGATGAGAGGATCCACCAAAGACAGAGTGGGGACCAGAACAGGCAGATGTACTGAAACACACTGCTGAGGGGAGCAGCGGGCGCTGCAGGAGAGGTCTGTTGTGCCATGTGGGCCCCCTCCCTGGCTGGAGACAGGGATCAAACTTGTGCTTCAGTGGCTGCAGTTTGCCTCATAGTGCACTGCTTAACCCATTGCGCCACCAGAGTTTCTTAATAGTTTTTAAAGATGCACAATTCTAGATGCCTGAAACCCAGTGTTAGAAAGAGAGCTCTGTGGAGTCTAGCCCCTTCTCAGGGCCAAGGTATTGTGGACAGAAGTTCTCTAAAAGATCTTCAGACACAAGCTACAACACAGAAATAACAAGCAACTTTAAGAGAGATGTAGGGGGATGAGATGTAAGTGGCATGGCTAATTTCTAGAAACTTGTCTTAATTCACCTGAGAAAGGTCACGACCCCTCTCTAAGTGGCAAATCACTAAACTGACCCACCTAGAAGTAGCACCTGTGTCCACTGGTTCTGGTCAGTCTCCTGCGTTAGACCAGAAGGTGCGCAGTGAATTCTGCTTCAGTGTATCCGCCTTAATGTGCTAAATTAAAATGTTTACTTAAGAAGGTGCAGGCACTAACCTGTGTATTCTGTTCCGGAAGCCACTGAAGACGTTGTTGATGCGTTTTCCCAGTCTTTTTCTCCATTTCGACTGCCACAGCGACTCGGAGATAAGAAGCCTTCTACGGACTCTGATCTAAAGAGCAGATAACGTATTTGCATGCATCACATGCCGAGAGCTTTCGGCACTTCCTAAATACTTGTTGAATGAAAGAAAGTTTTTCCACATGAAAACTGGCAAGTAGCGCACCAGGAGAGTAACATCAAGGTCAGAACTCAGAGCAGCAACTGTCGCTAGAAACCTTTTGCAGATGCGGTACCACAGGATACGGTAATGAAATACTGACAGCTTCTCATCTGTCCCCAGGCAGGATACAGGCAGCCGAGCTGGAGTCACACTAATGAGAGAACTTCTCTACATTTTGTGGGCAATTAGAGCGGCTGACGCTACCTGGATGATGTACTTCCCTTCTCCACAGACCCTGATCTATCAGGCCCCATCAGCAGCTACCGACCTTATCAATGTCAGCAACTCGAGAATTCTAAAAGATAAAAACCACTCAGACTGACTAGGACTTTTTATATCAGTTCTTTCAACGGAAACTCAAATTGTACTATCCTGCAAAACGTACAAACATTTGACTGATTCATTCATTAAAAAATAACCGCACAGAACATGTTCCTCCTATGAGAAAAGCCCACAGCAAGACTCACCTTGGTGTCCTCTTGCCTGAGTGCACACTCTCGTTATCCCCCGTGTTCAGTGATGCCAGAGAAAGGCTAGAGACTGAAAAAACACGATAAATTCGTGATCCTGAAGAAAGACAAAATTATAAATTGAAAAGGAGCGGGTAGAAAGGAGTCTGTTCATGACAGAACACCAGCATGTGGAAATTGAGCCTCGGTAGTTTCCTTTTCTTTACTCTTAAACATGTTTGCATGCATATATGTACGGTTTATTGAAAGCTATCAAGAAAGCGTCTGTGAAGAAACTGATAGAACTAATAGTTACTAGGATTTATTCTAAAGTAAAGTGGCAATATGAGACATGATCATAAGAACAAAGTCATAAAGAAAACAAATTGGAAAAAAATATATATTTAGGGATATCAAATTCCTGGGTACAGTATTAGTTTCATTCATTTTCAGCCAATAGGTATCAAAATATTTCATTGACTAGAAAAGGCAGTTATTTTTAAACAATGTTACATTATTTTCCTCCAGTTTCTAGGATAACTATGAGAATGCTCTAAAATTTTCTGTGACATTTAGTTTTGTTTCTAGGCTTGTTAGTTTTTGGTTTTTTTTTTTTAAAGATTCTATTTATTTATTTTTGCATAGAAGAACTGGGGTGTAGGCCAGAGGAGGGGGAGAGGAGAGGATCCACCACAGAAAGAGTGGGGAGCAGAACAGGCAGATTTACTGAAATACACTGCTGAGGGGAGCGGTGGGTGAGGCAGGAGAGGTCTGCTGTGCCATGTGGGTCGCCTCCCAGCTGGGGATGGAATTCAGGCCATTGCGGTGGTAAGTGCTGACACTCAACCTCCAGGCCACCAGGAAGGCCTCTGTGGCATTCAGTTTTAATAAAATTTTTTCAAAAGACTATGTACGTTGAGTTCAGATAAAAAAAGATGCAGAAATAAATTTGGACCTGACTCTTTCTTAAAAGAGGCACTCATGAAATCTTGATCTTATATACCTTATTACACTAATATCTCTCATATATCATGCAAGTAATATTTATTCTTAAATTTACAAATGTGGAAAGGTAGTTAATAATCCTGGGAGAGTAAACCTGAGGGCAGAGATTCACAATAGGTTAGTATATAAACTGGATTTTTTTTTTTAGCAGCTATTTGTTTAGTTTGAACATATGCATGCACACATAGACACTGAAGTTGTAAAAGAAGACTCATTACTCCTTTTGGTTTTCCAAATGAGGAGCATGCACAGATCTCCAAAATTGTATCCGATTTAGCATCCAAAGCACAATCAAGTTAGTATAACAAACCAGGCTGGTGTTTATTTTTGAACAGACTCTGCATAATGAGCTGTGTTACCTGGAGGACCTTTTATTGGAGTTTTGGGGGATTCAATATGATCTCTATGAATAGATTTTGGGCGCTGTTTTTTTTGTTTTGCTACTTGAGGACGAGGTTTAATTACTGTGTCCATGTCTTCCATTAGCTTCAGCTGCTTTCGCCTCATGTATTCTTGCCTAATAAATTCTCTGCGTGCTCTCTCATCTTCTTTCTTTTGACGTTCTTCCTCAGTTTTACGCCTAAGAAACCAAATGGTTAAATTTTTATTCTGTACACCAAGAAAACAGATGCTGAAGGGTGTGTATTTGATGCAAGATGGAAGAATTATTATATTCCAGTACCCAGGGGGAAAATGGTTCATTTAAAATGTACGTGTGCTAATTTAGGTCATTAAACACAAACATGTGCACACGTGTGCACGCACAGACACAAAAACAACCACTTTAAAAATATGGGTATGTCACCAAATTGTCACTGGCGGCAAGTCCATCTACGGGGAGAAATTTACTGGTGACACTTTATCTCAAGCATATTGGTCCTGATAGCTTGTCATTGGTAAATGCTGGAACCAGCACAAACAGGTGCCAGTTTTCATCTGCACTGCCAATACTGACTGGCTGGATGGCAAGCATGTGGTCTTTGGCAAGGGGAAGGAGGGCCTGGATATCATGAAGTGAGGGAGGTCTGTAGGTCCAAGAATGGCAAGACCAGCAAGAAGACCACCGTTTCTGACTGTGGACAAGTCTAATAAATTTGACTTGTATTTTATCTTAACCACCAGGCTGTTCCTTCCTTAGCTTAGCGTCCATTTATCCCCATCGGTTTGAAGCAGCTTATAATCTTTACGCTTGCTTTCCCTACAGTTCTTTGGGTACCTTATTGACGCTGAGTACCCAGTGACGTTGAGCAACAGTGACCTGAATGTAACAGTGTGAACACACTGAGTCCTTGTGATACACATTTGAAACTTACATGTTATAATGCAATGTAACTTTAATAAAAAATTCAGTGAAGTTATTTAAATTAACGTTTCTGGAAAATTTTACTTAGAAATGCTTTAAACTTAGGATAAGTATACAATCAAATAACACTTTGGGAAAATAAATTAACTTCTAAAGAGCACCAAAATCAGCACAATTCAGTTGTATTATGTATACTGCAAACATCTTTGAAAAATTCGTTAATAAAATATTAATGAGAACCTGCCTCTCTGACTACATGCTTACCAAATTTTTCTAGCTCTGCCCATGTGTCATTAATGCTCAGGTTTAAAACTGACATAGTAATTTCCTTTACCTTGTCTCCTCTTTCTTATGCTCCATTTCTGCTTCCAGCTGTTGTTTCCGAAGCTGAGTCTCTTTTTCCCTTCTTAGTCTTTTCTCCAACAAAGCTGCCCGTTTCATTGCCATATCGTTTTCTGCTTTTTGGTCATCCTGAGAATGAAGTTCATAAAACGATGATTTTAGTTTAGTGCCATAGTCTCATTTTCAGCTGTTGTGGTCATATTTAGTGGTCACTCATAACTGAAAATCTGAATTATATATTCAGTCTTATTCCAACCACACTATACACATATATGAATATGTTCCAGAAATTATGGAGCAAGAGGCAGCTGGCTTGCCCACTTGTGACCATGCAAGCCTTCCTTTGTGTTCACGAAACTTTTCCTTTTGCTCAGCAGCAGCAGCAGCAGCAGCAGCTCTCCTGCCCACCTGTGACTATGCAGGCCCCTCTCAATCTTTCTCCTTTTCCAACAAAGCTGTCTTTTAAAAATGTAATATATATATGTGTGTGAACGAAGAAATGAGTTAAATTCTTCCATTAGCTTAAAGGACACTTTATGTGTTCGCAAAACCTAGGGAGTTAGCAAAGAATAGCCATAGAAGGTGGTGGGAAGAGATTTTAGAAGATACCCTCATATATAACTAAGAGGAAAGTTCGCCCTACTTTTTAAGGTTTTATTTCTGCGTAGAAGAACTGGGGTGCAGGCTAGAGGTGCAGAGGGTGAGAGGATTCATGAGACAGCGTGGGGAGCAGAACAGATTTACTGAGATACTCTACTGAGTGGAGCAGTGGGTAAAACAGAAGAGGTCTGCTGCGTCATATGTGGGTCAGCTCCTCGGTCAGGGTTGAAGTCAGGCTATCACGGTGATAGCACTGAGACTTAACCCCTATTCTACCAGGGAGGCATCAGTTCACCCTAATTTTAAAAATTGTACTTACATTGTAGTCATAACACACACAACCAAGAAAGGAGGTAAAAGACCTCCCTAAATTAGCTATCTAAAGTTACAACACAGAAATGAAACTACTGTTCTGACAATTTGCTTGATGGGTTCTGAGCTATTCTGATGATTTTTCCTCTGAAAGAAAGATGGGCATGATTATATAAAGTTCTTTCATTCTGAGAGCTAGTTTCTGATCTGTAGGCCTTGTGAACTTGCCTCAGTTTCTACTTATATACTTAGGGCAGTCCCAGTTCTCGGAGGGATTTTAAAATCCTTCAGAATTCAGGAAAGTAACGAGCTGGTTCACTGTCCTAATGATTCTTTGTAATAATTAATATGATAAACATTTCATGAATATCTAATACACTCACCTTACTGTACCAGGCATTACAGATACTAAACCGTGAAGAATATAAGGCAGGTTATGTTATGGCACCTTTTTTAAGGAGTGAAGAGGCCATGTGGGGAAGAGGTGCAGACAAGGGGCTTTGCATAAGGCCTCAGGGAGATTAACTGTGATGGAGAAAGTCAGGAGATACCATTCAAAACTCAGTCCAAGTATTCATATGTCTCAACAAACTAAATACACTTTGCAATTTGCCAGGCACTTTACTATACTCTGGGGATTAAAAAAAGATGCAATACCTCTAAGAGTCATTAGTCTAAGAAAAAACTATAACTTTAACAAATCATAATAAAACTGAAAACTCTGAGTCACAGGTACTATGAGGATGCTTAGGACACAAAGGAGACAAAAGAGAAAATGTTTAACACTTGAGGAGTTACAAAAGGCTTCAGCAAACAAAGGAAGGTCAAAATTACGGAAGAGTTCAAAAGAGACATTATGTGGGACAGTGTGAACAAACAGCTTGGGTTAGCCTGTGAGAGTCTGAATATTAAGATATTGAACTATATTCAACAGGCAACACTAAGAATTTTGACTAGAGAAGACTCAATTGAACTTGGATTCTTATAAGAGTCATCTCAAGTAGCAGCAGTATGAAGAGTGGAAAGGCATGGCTGGAGACAGGAGGTACAGTTAAGAAGGTATTACCTCAGTCCAAGCATGAGTATCAGGACAGTGAAAACGTGGAAATGGAAAAAGGTTGGAATGGGATGGACACAAAGGTGCAGGTGAAATGCCTACTTTACACTGAAGGACCCCCCACCCCCCGATGCCCATTTTCTTTGTAAGGAACAGAGAGGTAAGTGAGGGCCTCTAAAATTAGTAAACTGTACCCAAGTGTCTACAGTAGTATACTATTAAAAAATGATAGTTTTAACTTGGCTAAGAGACAAAACATGACTCACATTCAAGTTTCTAAATATCAGAAGGAGCCTTAAGGGCAATGACCCTGTGATCAACTCTAATTTACAAATTTCGAACATTAAATGAGCAAAAGAAAAACTAGCAGCTGCTCTGTGTTTCAATTTAAAATCTTAAATTAGAAGTTGCTGCTGTTTAGTGTCCACTTTTTCTATCTATATTCCAAAATGATGCAGCTATACAGGATCAGAGGTTTCTACTTTAATTAGTCCTTTAATTAAAAAAATAATAACACACATACATACACACACTCTTCTAATTTCTTATAGATATAAATTCTTACCCATAGGCAATTTGGAAAATACAGAAAAACAGAAATACATAAAATGTATTTATATAAAAATATATATTTATAGATATAAAGATAAAACAATAAAAATCTGATAAAATTTTGAAAAGATTCTCGTTTTGCTAACATCTATACAGATGTTGAGCTTTTCACCACCAAGAGGTGATACTGTTCAGTATTTGTACTAGTCAGTTACAGTACATTGAAATATGTTCTGTCCATCTCGATCAGGAGTGACATGCCAGACTTTCATGCAATGCTTTCCAAGGAGCTATTTCAATGACCACTGTTTGAAACAGGTAGGTTTTTAAATGTTTCATCTAATAAGATTCTGTCTGGTCAATTGTTAAGATTTTTAAAAAACAAAATATATGTTCAAGATTAAAAAAACCTAAAATATATTTACATGCAATGCCAACTTAGGAACTTTTTACAAACTGTCAACTGAATAATTCTTTAAAGACATCTGCGTAGCTTAATTTTTAGAAGGCTTTTATGAAGGTGAAAGAGAGGCAGAGGAGCCAAAGCAGCATATTTTACCAAATGTGCCATGACTGTGATGAAAGGAAGTCTGTTCTGCAGATCACAGTGTCCCTGAATGTAACTGCAGTCCAACAAAGGGCATGCCAGTCTATATTAGGGTTAGACTTATAACAAAAGGAACTGCTATTAAAAGAAGCTGTGAACTAAGAAAAACCAAACCCACCTAACAATGATGCATGAAACTCTGAAAACTAGCATTACCTTAAAAAAGAATCCACAGCACACTTTCTGGTCATCATCTAACAGTTCTTTATCACTTTCTCCATCATATTTTTCAACAGATACATCAGCCTTTTCAGGAGGTTTCAAATCTGAGAGGGAAACTTCAATCAGGTTAACATTTTTAGGAGCAGCAGGTGGGAAAACAAGCTTAGAAGGAGGGTTTGCGGGCTGATTCAGCTGGTCCTCATTTGGCGTCAGACACACAGTCTCTGTGACAGGCTGTGACAGGACTTCAGAAACTGTTGCCTCGAGAGGTTTGAGTTCCTTTTCTTCTGGATTGTGTACCTGCTGGCCCAAAGTCTCTTTGGGTTCCAATTCCTCCTTTTTCACTTCCTCCTTAGGTTTGGGTTCCTTTAACTGAGGTTCTCCATCATCCCCAAAACATACAAAAGACCTGGTCTGGATGGGAACTTGACTGGGTGAGAACCTCCTTAACCTCGGGAGGCTATCCACAGACCGAGGGGGTGTCAGTGTTCGGTTCAAAGGTGTTATTTTTAATTCATTTGGCCTCGGAGTCCTTTGATTTTTAACAGAAAATGATGTACTTTTCCTGTTAGAAGACTGTGGAGATGGGTTAGTAGGCCGAGGGGAGTCTGATGAGAACGGTGCAACGGCTGATGACAGGCCTGCCTGCCGAGATGGCTTAAAATCTCTAATTTGCTTCTGTGGAGAAGGCTGGGGAGGTGAAATCACCCAAGACTGCTGCTCTCGCATCTGCATTAACATCTCCTGCTGAAGCGACAGGCGCTGCATTTCTTGTTGTAGGAAATGCAGAGATGAATTTAACTTTTCAATAGATTTGGTGTATTCTAAAATCTCTCCTTCATTTAAAGTTTCCTCTGTAGGGCTTGCCAGGTTCCACTGCTTCTCGGGATCAACAGGGGTGGTTGGAGACTTGAGCCATTTGGCCTGAGGATTCTCCATGCTTTCTTTCATATCCGCTAGAGACTTGCTTCTCTGCCCATTAGCTTTCTGGGATTCCTTTTCTTTTGCTCGATCAGTATAGACTTTCTCATCTTCTGCACCAGCTGCTTCCTCTCGAAGAGGGGAAATCCCATCCCCTTTCTTTTTCACTACAGTAAGAAATGCCGTCCTTCCCATTTTCTGCCTCTGTTTAGTAAAAGCCGCTTCCATTTTCTTCTTCTGGGCCTCTATGGCACGCCTCTTTTCTTCTAATTTCATCCGAAGATGCACCATTTCGGAGGCTAACAGCTGGGTAGTATCCCGTCCGTGCGGAAGGCCTGTTTCTTCCGGAATCTGTGCCCAAGCAACCACATGAGGAATATTAAGTTCAGAGCCCTCCGGTGTAGTTTTCTGTGAACTGCTCCCACTACTTTTCCCATCAGTATGATTCAGTTTCCTGAATTTCTGTTCAGCAAAACTGGTCATTTTAACTCCAGAACTAGAGGAGGCACTGCTACCTGGCTGAGACTTGGTGCTCACAGTACTTGGACAAGGGCTTAAAGCGTCTCTGGTATTGCCAGTTCGCATATCATAATCCTGAAGAAATTTAGATGCATCATCCATGTCAGAATCTAAACTTACAGTATAATCTCTCAAAGAAGAATCTTCATCCATGGTTTCTGGTATATCTTCTGAAGGAACATGAATTCCAGTGTCTACTTCAGTATTGTCAGTTATGGGACTCAAGGCACCTTTTATATCAGTTATGTTATCAGGACTAGATTGACTTAGCTTAATATTTGAATTTAGGATACTCATTTCCTGGTTGTGAAGAAAGAAGCCATTAGCAATTTGGTCTGGCTGTGGTGTATGGGGAGAATTTTCGGTATCATGAATTATCTGCAATGCTTCTTCAATACTTGGTGTCTCAATCTGATTGCCAAACTCATCTAGAAATACTCTATTTTGTAAAGCTCCATTTGGAAGCTTGTAATGAACATTCTCATTAGAATTTAGATCATTCCTATTAAGGGGTACATAAGATTTTATGTCACTGTGAGGGTCAATATCGAGTTCTTCTTCAATGCTTTCTGTTTCCTCTTCTCCATTCACTGGTTTGAAGGACAAATTTTTCCTAATATGCTTAGATACACGGTTGTTGTTCAGAGCAAGGCCTTCGTTACTAACAGAACGAGTGATTCCTCGGTTTGGAGTAGATCTCTGTACACTACTTTCTTTATCAAAAGAAATATCAAATGAAACTCCATGCACTGATGATCTAAAAAAAAAGAAAATTTGAAGAGAAATTCTTTAAATAATTCCGGAACCTGATTTTATATGGTTGAATAATAACTACTTGAAATTTACTTTGTTTCCCCATTTCTCATAATCATATTACCCTCAAGGTAAAATCAGAGCTGTCAAGCTTCTGTTTAAATTTTGTTCCTTTGATCTCTTTCTTTCATCTACCTATTTTTCCCTTTTTAAATGTAAGTACTAAATAAATGTCTATTGTAATTTGGCTAACGATAGAGAGAGAATATGAGTTAGCATTTCTTGATAATGTGAATATACTAAAAATAATCCTTTTTGATTACCTTTTCTCTTTAGGCCATGTGCCTATGAAGCCATCAACATAAGACATAGATGAAGACCTTCTAATTCCTCCTTCAAATACAAAAAGTCATTGAAATCATGTAAATAATTTTGACTCACAACAATTTAACAGATTTCACACATTTGAGGATTCATTAATAGCATTAAAAAATAAGTAGGTACAAATGGAGAATTAGAGACCACTAATTTAAGAAAAGCAAAGCAAGCACAGAAAAACCAACCAACCTGCTAGGGTAAACAGAATACCTTATAGAACAAAAGCATGGGATATTTTAATTTTTATTCTCAATCATTTTCCATCATTGTACTTAAGTGGCATTTTCTTAGATTTTTTCAAATATATTACCTGAGGTTGAAGAATGACCTTGCGGACGTGAATGTCTAGAAGGCAAATGATGATGAGAGAGGCTGAACGCAGCTCCTTCCCCACTGCAATGCAAAATAAATTCAAAATGTTACCTAGAGTGGTTGTATTTAGATACACTATTGCCTCTGATTCTCCACCCTAAATTAAACAAACAAACAAAAAAAAACACCACATGACATATAATGAGCCTTGTAAAAGATCCTGGAAGTCTTCCTGCTGACAGACCCGTGTCGAAATGATTCTTCTCTTGTGAGCTGCACTGTGCGGACCTCACGTGCCTGCAAAGACAGGACACTGTCTTGTCTGCTATTTCTTCTTCATTCTACTCTACTCCAATTATTGTGGGGGATTAGTCTATTTCTCCAATTTATAATAACATCTGACCATAATTTGATTTTTCACTTTCTACGTTTTAAGTCTGAATGGCCTACCTTATAATCAAATGAAGATGTTAAGCATCCCCAACCCTATAAATTGAGAATTGTGGAATTTGAGGTAGTGATTTCTGCCGCTATTCTCAAGCCACATTATCTTTAGGCTAATGTAAACTGAGAGGATGAACCTAAAGCATTCAAAGGTATGTAGCAATGCTGTATTCTTACTATTCGATGAAACTTTCCAAAAGCAACAAAACTTGCATGACTTGGCTCTGCCCAAAGCAGATGCTTGTATGCATCTAAACTGCACGTTATGTTTTCTGTTTTGTTTTTAGTCCTTTGCTAGGGCTCTCAGAAAATAATGTGTCCCTGCCATGTTTGCCTCTTCTTCCCTCTAAAATAATTTCCAAGGTGTCTACTCTTCTTTAGATCTATGACAAGAAGGTAATCCTGAACACAGATTAACTATTAATATATGTTCACTCCTTTCTTCTTGCCCAAGTAATAGCTTAGTGTTAAAAATTGCCACTGGTTGACTCATTTTCACATCTGCATAGAGGATTTTGATATGGTGAGCTCCCCAACAGGCCAATAGTCAAATATGTGAAGTAACTGTTAGACATGTCTCTTGCTTTGCTAGTCTTTCTTTGGCCTTTTTTTCCCTCAGATGATAAGTATTCAGATACAGCATTTTTAGATGACACTGCATTATTTTCAGGAAGAGTACCAAATTTCGAATGCTTCCTTCAGCATTCTAGATGGGAAACTACAGTGGAACACATGAAGATCTATACCTCAGGGAGGACTGTGAGGCCCTGGAGTGACAGCTACCCAGTGACTCGCTAAGGAAAAGAATTTAGACATCCATTTGAGTTACAGAAAGTTCTCTAGCTGGGGAAAGGGAGCCACTCAGATGTCTGAGTCAGGAAAGATGAGTCTTCCAGAAGACCTCAAGACATTTTTTAGTGTCAGAAATGTGGAAGATTGTTTATTCAGATCCAAGAAGTAATAATTATGCAATAATTTAATCTTAAATTAGAAAGTTTCAGAGATTTTAGAGATTTTATGGTGTAAGAATGATGAAATAGAATTCTGAGTGCTATCTAAAATTTCAAGGAAGAACCAGTCACTATGGAACCAACCCAGAAAAGCACTGAGAAAATAATATGTAGAAAAGTTTCCTACTGGAAAAAAATACAGAGAAGCTGCTAAATCTGCAATATTTCAACTTAATTTTGGGGGTAAATTTCAGGGAAAGCTATGGGATAGAAAACTTAATAAAAGTAATGAAAATTAATAGTAAAGCAGAGGCTAAAAGAAGGAAAATGCATTGCAGACACCAGAAAGTTCACACATATAAGAGAGCCTCCAAAGGCAGTAATTTCGAGCTCTGGGTTCAGTCAGGCTTGGGTTTCACACTCTAAATCAGCAAGTGTGAAAAGTAGGTAACAGTATAAGTTCATGTTAAGACAAGAATTCATACAGAAAGTACATTAAATTTCTTACTCATAATTTTAAAATGTATTCTGAATGGATCTGCTTACCCTGAAACCTACAAAATGCATCAATTTTAAAGTTTAAAAAATCAGATAAGTTAGGGTGTACAAAATAAACATAAAATTTAAATTGTAATAAATATACATGAAAAGTTGTTTACAACATCTGTTGAAAAACATTTTTAAACAAACTAATGTCTCTAATATAATACACTTGGGTCAGAAATCAGAATTATCCTGACACTAAATATCCTGGCAGGATAGTTTTACTTTACTTTCAATTCAGTTCCTGATATTAACAACTAAAGCATTAGACAGTCAACAAATTAGTAGGGAAAACTGTTCCAAAGATTAAAACATTTAAAAACTCAAAGAGAATTTTAAAAGTTCCCTTGAAACTCAAGACTTTAATTTATACTTTATTTATGTAGACCTCAATTACAAACAAATAATGCAACAAAAGTTGAGTTTTAGGTGTTTTTTTTTTTTTAACTTAGGCTGTGTTTTCTTATTTTCCAGCCTGACTCATTAAGCCTAGTTATGAAACATATATTTCTATGTAAATTTCAACTGCATTTCAGTTAGAACAGGCTTTAAAAAGGTAAGCTAATTAAAACTTAAAGTCCAGCTAAAATCTTTCAAATTTATTCCATGTAATGAAATTTCATTTTGCTTTTATTAGAAAATAGAATGGAAATAGTAAAAATGAAACCATTCCAGAATCTACCTTGAAGTGAAGTCAGAACTATCTGAGATGTTTCTTTTGGCAGCATTCAAGACCGGAACGGAAGGCATATCTTTTGCAGGTTCAGCTACAATTAGAAACAAAAAACAAACAAAAACCGCTCAGAATTACATGTTTATCATATTATCAAGATTTTGTCAAGAACTGTGGACCATAAACAAATATTTAAATTTAGTCTCAACTTCATTTATTACCAAGAGAATATAAAGCATAGTTTTCTTCTTAAATAGTTTTCAAAATACTAAGATTTTCTTTAAACAGTTCAAATGTTTTGACTTTTAAAAACCAACCAGTTAGGGCTAACCAGAGGGCCAAGGGAGGCCTAGCAGAAAATACAGATATTTAAAATAAAAATAAAACTGACCATTTAATTTTACTAAAGTTTTCATAAAACCTGAACTACATATGGTCATTTCACTATTTATAAAATAGTTGGCATTTTGACAATCAATTAAAGAGAGACACAATTTTACAGGTTAATAATCAGAACCACTAGTGTAGTTTACATTTTTGTAAATGACTATGGAAGATAATATACTTTTTTCCTTTGAGATATAATGCAATAGTTGCTGAGTGTTTTGAATAGTGGGTATTACTGATGAAATCACAGAAAGCAATGTATGTGAAAATTTTGTTAATTGTAAAAAGTTGTGTAAAATACAAGTTATGACAATTACTAAAGACATCTGATTTAATAGAAGGATCAAAACTTATTATTCTTTGTTATAGAATGGCTTGAGATTCTAGTTATAGGAATTTAAAGATGGAAAAAATTAAATACTCACTACATTTGCTTATTTTATAGAAATTTGCCCTGAGATTCAGGGGGCTGGGTGAAGTAAGCTCATTCTAACTCACTACAGTGATATATGCCTACCCTTGACTACATATTTTTACCTTCTTCCTGATCTTTTTCCTTTTCTTAACTGGGGGGTAGGGGGGTACAGAGATTATGAAACATTAACATGGAAAAATGTATGCACTCCTATGTTCACAGCAGCAGTGTTTGCCATGTCCATGACATGGAACGAACTGGATGTCTATCACAGACAACTAGCTAAAGAAATTGGAATATGAACTCAATGGAATACTACTCAGGTATTAAAAAAGATGGGAAAAAATGGATGGGTCTTTGGATGGTGATGATGCTACGTGAAATAAGCCAGAGAGTTGAAGACCATATCCAGATGGCTTCACTCACTTGTGGAATATAAATAACCAAAGAAAATAAACTAGCAAAACAGAACAAAAATAACTCCTAGACTCTGAAAAATAGAGTGGTTACCAGAGAGGATGGGGGGTGAGAGGAAAGGGTTCAGGATGGGAGGTGATAGTTACAAGCACTGGAGCTTTGGGAGGGTGGGTGTAGCATGTGCACATATGTAGGTGTGAAGTTGTACTCCCGAAATTATACAGTTATGTGAACAACTGGCAACTGATAAAATTTAAGGAGGAAAAAAGCAGATACCACCACCTCCTATGTGGTAGTACTGAAAAACAAAACAAAATCCTGACATAGATCAAGTCTCTAGGTCTAACTAGCAATACAAAAATAAAAATAAAGGACCTCCCTGGTGGCGCAGGGGTTGAGTGCTGCACTGTGGAGCTTCTGCAGCCATTGTACTGCGAGTTTGATCCCTGGCCAGGGAGGGGACCCACATGGCACAGCAGACCTCTCCTGCCTCGCCCACTGCTCCCCTCAGCAGTGTATTTCAGTATATCTGCCTGTTCTGCTCCCCACTGTGTCTCTGGTGAATCCTCTTACCCCCGCCTTTGGCCTGTACCCCAGTTCTTGTGTGTATAAAATAAAATCTTTAAAAAAAAACAAAAAATAAATAAAAAGGACAGAGGAATATAAAAGATACCATGGGGGTACAATCATCAACTTCTCAATTGAGAGGAAATTCTTTAGTAGAAATGATACAATTAAAGGGAGGAAGGAATAATTATAGCTTAAAAGAAACAGAAAATATATAACATCCTACTATATGTAAACCTTTTCAGATTCAGATTCAAACAAAAAACTTAAAATAAAATACTCAATACAAGTATACACAAAGTATTATTTGTAACAGCCAAAGATGGAACTGGAAATGTGGATACCATCCAATATGCATCACATGTTTTTATCTGTGTTTATATCAGATAAAAATCTGAATATTGTTCAGCTACGAAATACTGTTCAGCTACTATAGATGAATCTTGCAAACACTACATTAAGTAAAAGAAACCAAGCACAAAATATTAAATATTTTATGATTTCATTTATACAAATTGTCCAGAACAGGTAAATCCAAAGACACCAATTGTTATGTGGGGCTAGTACTAATGTATGATACAGGTTCACTAATTTTAACAAATATACCATTCTAATACAAATGCTAACACTAAACTGGGTGTGAAATATGAAGACTCTGTACTATCTTTGCATTTTTTATGTAAATCAAAAATGAATAAAAAAGTTTATTTCAAAAGTAATTATTGTAACAATAATTAAACAATGGCAATATAAACAATTACTTTGACTTCTAATGTTTTATGTGTATAAATCCTTATGATAAAATATAAGCACAAAATAAAAAACATTTTTGGGGTAGGGGGCGTAGCAATGTGGAAGATGGGAGGAGTAGTGAAAAAATACCAACATTCTAAGCCAAGGGAGGCAGTTAAGTAGCTGGAATGCACAATAATCATGTTTTGTGTTGGGACAGCCACTGGTAGCAGTGAGAACCAGTACCATATTCATGGCAGAAGTAAAATTCTTTAGTGGGACTCAACTGGGAGTTTAGGATCATTTTTTTTCCCCTATAGAAATAAATCTCTGATTTTATAATTAAGCTAATGGAAAACTGCTTTAGAGAAATGCAAGAATTTTTATTCCAGAGCTTTAACAATAATCATTTTATTTCATATTAGTTTTAATTCTTATTATATGCAACCAATTAATCATGATACTGTAATATCACAAAATCTAGTAGGCTTAAAAAATACATATCTACACACCCCATTATTTTATGGTTTTATGGTAAATTCAAATGATAAAGTCATGCCATAATTTGAGTGGATTCTTGTCAACAATGTTAAGAACTCAGAAAGTAATAGGGAATAAAAGTTAGACTGGGGATATAAGACTCAAAGAGAAAAAGTAGGTGAACTGTTAAAAGCTAAAAGTTTGGAAACAGAGCCATTCTATTTTATTTTTCTCGCCTATATCATCTGTCTCAGAGAATTTAGTGGCTTTCAGATCAAAATATTCAGACTGTATCAAGACTAATAGCTGAATCTAAACAACAGTAGGTTGCCCTCAAAAAGAAGAAGCAGTTGAAGTCATGTAAACCTAGAATTCCGTTGCTTATAGGATACGTAACGTTAAAAGGACTGGTTACCTCCCTGAGGATGAACAACACGAGGCTGCACAAAGGATGGCTTCACGACTTCAAACCACCAAAAGAGCTCTGCCATGAACACCAAGTAATTATTCTGTAAGTTATGATAATTGAAAGAAATAATTAGGTAAAATTTGGCAGAAATTACAAACTGAATTTTGTTTTACCTATTAAAATACAGGTTCAAATCTCGTTCATTTGTGACTGAAGCAGATCTACTGTAGGCTACTAAATCTGGAATACTAGCATTTGTAGGTAAAATCTAAAATACCTATTCAAAAAACTCTTTGCTATTCAGCATTAATAGTTCCAGAAAGGTAGCCCAATTTATCTGGCAGTCATTTAATTAACTAAACTGCATTTTAAGATAATGTATAAGGTGCTCTTCTTCCAAATTCAACACAAACAACTTAAAATAGCTACTCCATCTTTGATAATCTGAAGAGTGGGTTGTTGTAAAAAGAGCTGGTAGCTCTGCGCTGTTGACCAGACGTGGCAGTGGGCCCATCATGCAGATGGCTGAGAGTAAGTCTGGAGTGGACACGACATGGTAATGAGTAGACTTTGGTAATTTCCTACTTTCAGTGTTTGTGGTTTCACAAACACAATATTCATGTTTATCTAACATTCATATAAAAATACATACTATTTTAAGTAGTTATTAAAATTTGAGATTTAGAGAAGAAATGAGAAGGCTGTGTGCTGGGTTCTATCCCTGCTTACCTTCTAGGAAACTTTACAGTCTTAATTATATTTCTTTCTCCTACAGAGTGATTCATCTCACCCAACGGCTTCTAAACATGCTCAAATCTCCCCAATTAACAAAACAAAACCTCAGCAAGGACATATGTTCACTGAACTACTTAACAATGCTTTCCTATAGGCAGTCAAGAGATGAACACACATTAATGGTGAGCATCAAATTAAGTATGAACCCTTTTGCATAATCTCACCCTCTGTATTTCTTTCTGCCTGTTGCCAACTTACTGAACAAGCCCTAACACACAATGCTCAGAGATGGTTTAACAAGACTACCTCCAAGATGTTTCTTTTCTATAACAAAAAATTATTTACAAACTCGTTAATTCACTAGCTCTANTTTTTATCATACATTGTCACCTCAGGACATCTAAAAAACTTAGATGTTGCAAAATAGTGAAACTTGTCCACAATAAACACAAGGTACTTAACAAATACACATCTATAGATCTATGGTTATCATCTAAAACTACTTTCTAGATATGTGGATACTAGCAGAGAGCCCTTCCCTCACCACAGAATAGACTGGATAGTGAATTACCTTGGAAGCATTATACTTTATTCTATTGCTTTATGTCTCACTTTTAATTGAACATTAAGGAATGCAGTATTTTGTTGTAATTCTGCCAGTATCTATCTAGAGGCATGTTGCCATTTTTGTCTTTTTATGGAATTTTGTTGCCAAGAAAGGCAGGATCACTTTTTTTTTCCTTCCAGATTGAGTTGGTGTGTGAATTCTTGGTTATCAAAATACTTGTATAGCTTTGGAACTTTGAAATGGTAAATATTCATAGCGTGTG
>JAGFMF010011641.1:926026-939558 GCA_019455555.1 Galemys pyrenaicus | reverse complement strand
AACACACAATGCTCAGAGATGGTTTAACAAGACTACCTCCAAGATGTTTCTTTTCTATAACAAAAAATTATTTACAAACTCGTTAATTCACTAGCTCTATTTTTTATCATACATTGTCACCTCAGGACATCTAAAAAACTTAGATGTTGCAAAATAGTGAAACTTGTCCACAATAAACACAAGGTACTTAACAAATACACATCTATAGATCTATGGTTATCATCTAAAACTACTTTCTAGATATGTGGATACTAGCAGAGAGCCCTTCCCTCACCACAGAATAGACTGGATAGTGAATTACCTTGGAAGCATTATACTTTATTCTATTGCTTTATGTCTCACTTTTAATTGAACATTAAGGAATGCAGTATTTTGTTGTAATTCTGCCAGTATCTATCTAGAGGCATGTTGCCATTTTTGTCTTTTTATGGAATTTTGTTGCCAAGAAAGGCAGGATCACTTTTTTTTTCCTTCCAGATTGAGTTGGTGTGTGAATTCTTGGTTATCAAAATACTTGTATAGCTTTGGAACTTTGAAATGGTAAATATTCATAGCGTGTGGGAAAGCATGCTACATAACTATGCAATCTTAATTACGTAGAAGTGGCTGCTTAGTTATGTAGAAATACACGCAGAACCTCAAAGGACATGTCAAACTAAATTGCTTGTAATTATGGATGACTTTGTTCTTTGCTTTTTAGTTTTCTTATCATGCACATGTTAACTTTAATAAAATAAATATTACTTTAAAACAAAACAAAACCTTCACTCAATAATTCACCATTCTCTAGTTTCTTCTCACCCCTACACCTTCTTTCCTCCTTACAAACTCATCTACAGGTAGGCCTATATTAACAATCTCTATTTCATCTTTTTTTAACTATCTAATCCACTCCAGTCTAACATCTGGGGGCATCATTCCTCCAAAGAGCATTTACTCAACTCTGCAATGCCTTACAGATGTTACTAAATCAAACACTTTCAGCCTCATCTCACTTGACTTCTCGGCAACATTTTTACTCCTGATCGCTTCCTTCTTTGGAACACTGCCACCTGTGGCAGTCAGCTACCAAATGCCTCCCAAATATAATGACCGTATTTACACAGGCAGCAGTGTACAGGGCATCTTCTCTTGCATATCTCAAAGGCATTCAAATGTCCAAAATTGATCTAGTGATCGTCCCTACACACCTGACTTTATACTTCAGTCTCCTCTCACTGGATGGCACCACTATCCCAACATGTGAATCAGAAACTTAAGTCTTTGATGCTTCCTTCTTTCTACCTCCCCATATTCAACTCATTAACAAAGCTTGCAGATTTTGCTTCCTAAATGTCTTTGGAATCCACTTGTTGCTTTCCACCTTCATCATAATTACTCAGACTCAATTTGTTTTCATCTCTTACTTAAAACACAATAATTTCTTATTTGGTTTAATAAGCCAAATGCAACATCCTTTTATACCTAGATTACTACCTGGTACTTAATAAATACTGAATGGCAGTAAGTCACTGCCTAAAGTGAGTAACGTGTGATATTTTGAACTCCTTTTTAAAAGGCTCATCCAGATTATTTTAATATTTCCTTCCTTCCTTTTCCCCACTAGGTTTTGTCTTAATTTAGGGACCTGAAGGATTTCTTCTCCCCAGACACATTCCAGCCCTGCTGCATGCTGAAAGTGACCAGTATTTCCTTTATGCTTCCACTGCAGTGTACTACCATCTACCTATGCAGAAAGGCTTGTTCTCTGTTTTGCTAACACTCGGACATTCAATCATTTCTGTACTAATTTTAGCTTTATATTATAAGAGATTTGTTGTTAAACCTATAAAAACATAAAAGACACAGAAAAATTACATAGAAACTATTTTTAAAAAAACTCTTATGGCTGGTACTATAGTTCATTTGTAAGCTTGGAGGGTGCCCATTTATGTATCCAGATAAGAATATTTTTAACGAATGTAAAGGAAAAAGGAATAATTTACCTTTATGGATGAAGCAGCATATAGCATATCTTCCAGGGTAAAATGACAACACTGGTTCAAATATTCTTGGCAAAATTCTTGAATCAGTTGCAGATTATAGAGGCTATCAGCCAAAGACATGGTTTCTTTCAAACAAATATCTTCAAACAGAGAAAGAGGAAGGTAATGACTTTGGATTAATTTGATATAATATACATTTCATATCCACTTTGTAGTTAGTGACGGTGCAAACACACAATCATGTGGCATCTGCTTAACACATGTATAAAGTTGTGATTAAACAAAAGAAACCAAGGACGAGCTTTCTCAGTTATCTTCCTAAAAATTATACCTAAATGTCCTTTTTAAAAAGTCTTCATTACTCACAAAATGTTGCCTTAAATGTTTGTTACCATTTATTTACAATTCAGAAATAGTTCAGTGGAACACTTACCCTCTAATCTGACAACGCCAGGACAGTAAAAATGAATAAGGGCAGCTAAAGCACAGCCATCTGCACCATCTTTCAACAAGTTTTCTACCAGTGGAATGCAAGGCAGTTGCTTAAGCAATGTTTGCTCTTTCCTATAACGCGCCTACGACATAAAAAAAAGAGAGATGAAAATAATGAAGTACTAAACAGCATCCAGGAAACGAACAGTATTGTAGTCTAATGTATTAGTAATAAAATGAGAAATAAAAAAATTCTTGCCAATAAACTTCTCTGTAAGTAATACTAAATGTTATTTTAACTAAAGTTAGATATACAGCAACAGTTTATAGTTTTGAAGTCAAGTACTATAACATCATGCTGCTAACTTACAATAAATAATATTTAATGTAAAAGCTGCACTCCTCTTTTGTAGATAATAAAACTCAGTAACTTTAATGTCAGGTGTAATTTACACCACAGAATCTTATACAGAAAGCACAAGAGCACTGTCCATGCAGAACGAATTAGACGAGTCATCAAAATCAGGGGCAGGAAGCAGAAATTGAAATTAGTCTTAAAGAAAATTTGGTGACAAGAAACATTATCACCAAGATATTCTGGCTGATTATCTCAATGTTAAGATAATGCACATAAAGTGGAAAACTTTGAAACTGAAAAACAACAACCAAAAACCAACTTCCTGAGATTTCATAAAATAACAGAGGTTTCTGTTCCCCCTCAGAAAGAACAAAGATACCTTTAAAGATTGCTTCATGTGACTGGATACAAATTTATTAGACTGTTCTCTCGAAATGAGACATGTTGTGAAACTCAGAAGTTGAAAGAACAAGCTCCGGAGTCCTAAGTTCAAATCTGATTCTGCCATTTATTAGCCCTATGATTTTCAGACAAACTAGTTACAACCCCATTTCCCAGTTTTACCATCTGTAAAATGGGGATAACGGCCCTACTTCATAAGTCCACTGAAGGATTAGATGACATTCATAAAGTGTTTATGGCCACTACTGGACACACAGCAAGAGATACCTGAATGTTCACGGTTATTATCAGGGCCCCTAAAACTTAGAAACATACACTGCAGATTTAATGAAGATGAAAACTGAAGTATTTTATTAGAAAAATTTATGGTTATATTCACTACTGATAATTGTTTTAAAAAAGTAACAGGAGCTAATTTTTCCTTTAACTCCCTTTGCATTTTATTATTAAAATAGTCATGAAATAAAATATATTTGTGAGAAGAAAAACAGAAAAATAATTTACTGAAAGAGCACATTTAGTATCTGGTAGTGCACTTAGATTTCCTTTAAATGTTCTGCCTCAGAAAAGCATTGTGTTACTGAAGGAGCTCTTTAGTCCAATTTTTTCTCACTGCCTATCCAAAATAAGATTGGAACATTTTTTTCCCTCTTGAAGATCTGTGGAGCAATTTGTTTTTATTAATCAGTTAAGGCTAGATATCTGTATTTAAAAGTAGTGCCAAATTCATAGTGTCTATATTCAGGGAAAGAAAAATCACATGCACTATATAAATTATTTAATTGCTTACTGATTTTTACATAGTCCTTAGAAAACTTGCTTACTTTGCTGCTAGGAGACTGTACAGATTGAACCATGACAAGAGAGAAGAGGGTTAAAGAAGGGAGAGAAAGAAAAAGCAATCAACCAGCAGCACCTTCTAGCCTTCTAATACCTTTCTCGCATTTGGTGAGCACAGTTCCAGACCCTTATACTCTCATCTGACCAGCTAGACACAAAGCTGGCTGGGTTCGATTCCCAAATTCCAGACCTCTAGGACTGGCTTGTTTTCAGCCTGTAGTCTAAACTGGATTGAGCTGAGCACCAAGGGTCATGAAACAAAGACCCTAATTGTGATTTGTTCTATTGTTTTCTGCCAAGTAACACTTTCAAACAAGGCACATACCCACACATACACATGTTTTACAAGGCTTTTGCAATAAATATTTATGGTATAAAAGAGACAATCAAGAGATTTATAAGCGGTATGCCCAAACATTTTCCTGAAGATTATATCCAGGAAGATGTATCAGGTAACCCAACTTCTAAACCTGAAGTCATAAAATTTCCCAGAAAGTTCACTTACAGTTCATGAAAGTTATAGGTTTTTATACTTGCTCACACTTGAACTTACAGCATGGAAGCATTCCCTGTTATCTAAAAGGGGGAATCATATTTCTATCTTTCAGCATCTTGTTGTATTGCTAGGTTATAGTTTTATTTCCTGAGGGCAATGGTTTATTTCCTGAGGTAAAAGTTGTCTGAACCTCATCCCCAAAATTTAATCCTAAAAGATCAACCCTTCAAATCAAATCAGAATTAAATACAGTTTAGGTCCAATACAGGTGAGGGCACAGAGCATTTATCACTTTTTTTTTTTTAATCTTGAAAAGTTTATTTAGGAAAGAAAAGAGAGAATAAAGACTCCCAGATAGATGGTACCTGGGAGAGGCAGAGAGAGCCGAGGTTCACTTTTTTTTTTAATTACACGAAAAGTACAACTGAAAGTTCAGAAATTCAAGCTGAAATGATTCTTTCAAAAAGATGATTTTAAAATACAAATAATTCACACACAATTCATATTCACTTTTACTAAAGTTGTTTAATAAAAATCTTTATGCATACTTTTAAAGTTTCCTAATCTAAACTTCGGTCAGAATTTTTCTTTCTACTTTACATTATGATCAAATACCGTAAAATCCAATCTCTTGATGCAGTGACTAACAAAATTATAGGAAATAACTGTACCAATAAGACATAAACAGTCCTATTCTACAATTACAATTCTGGAGAGCAAATCAAAGTAACTGGGCAAACTTACTGGAACCAGTTTCCAAAACCATTTGGAAGGAGACTTCAGAGGAAGCAGCAGGAAAAAAGGGGGAAAGCAAAAGGTAAAAGGAAAATTCATCAGATTTGTTTTTAATTAACAAGTCATAGTAAAGCTTCTGAAAGTGGAACTCTACATATATAGCTCTCACAAAATGCTCAATTAAAATGTTAATTAATACATTAGATAAAAATATGTTCCAAATACATATTTGTGTTCCTAATGATAAAGACTACCACCCATTTCTCCTCTCCTAATACAGAAGATATCCACAATATGCTGTATTCTTTGGAAGCCAATCATTTTACTTCCAAGTTCTAGAATCATATATCATATTAAAAAATAAATCTATATCACAAAAGGGAAGCAGAAAGATTCTAGGGCTGGATATAATTGTTAGGCATTAGTAGCCCGAGTGTGATAATGCAGACTTTTCCAAAGGGATGTGAATATTGCTTCACTTTAGTTCACTTCAACAAACAGCAACACAGTATTAAAAAAAGATGATCATTTATTTCAACTATATAAAAAATGTCCTATTAATTAAAAAGTGTTAAAAAACGAGTTGGTAATTCTTTTTTGTTTGTTTGTTTTGTTTTTGTTTTTTTTTTAAAGATTTATTTATTTATGCATACAAGCACTGGGGTACAGGCCAGAGGTGTGGATTGGGGTGAGAGGATTCAACACAGAGAGCGGGGAGCCGAACAGGCAGATCAACAGAAGCACACTGCTGAGGGGAGCAGCAGGCACAGCAGGAGAGGTCTGCCAAGCCATGTGGGTCCCCTCCCTGGCCGGCAGCAGGGATCGAACTCGTGCTGCAGTGGCTGCGGCCTGCCTCACAGTGCATTGCCCAACCCACTGCGCCACCAGGGAGGCCCACGAGTTGGTAATTCTTACCAGTTAAGATATTTATAGTATCTAAAGCAAGTAACTACTCAAATGAATATACACATTGTACATTTGATTATCTAGTGGTGTCCCAAGGAACATAATTTTGCTTCTTTAAACAGATGAATATACTCTTGTATCCTCACTAGCTATTTAAAGATGGGTGAATTACTCATTCATGCTGGATCTCTTCTATGTATACATGTAAAACTTCTCTATGTTTTTTTCTTTTATGAAAAAAAATGAATATAGTAAAGTCATAATTTTGGACAATATGAAAAAATGATTTGTGGTTGTTTATCTTTGTATTAATTTCTGGCAGCCCTGAATAAATGTTTGCCAAAGTAAACTAAACAAGTCTGTGTTAAAATTCATATTCAGTTTTTATTAGATTTTCTTACATAAATTAATCAGTAAAAATAAGATTATTTGGAAAAGTCATAGAAGTATCTTCAAGTACTTCAGGAATTAGAAATGTCATTTCAAGGATGACAGAAGTACCAGCTTCCCACAAAGGGATAACATTTCCAATATATTTTTCTTACGGCCCTAATAATTCTGTTGTATATATTTTAATCTCCCATCAACCAGATGTTTTTGGCAGCCAAAGTTATAATAGATAAAGTTCAAAAGCAAGACCAAAGAGCAGGAAGCCACTAAGAATTAAGGTTCCCTATGAATAGAGAGTTAAAAAGAGGGGTTTGTTTTTGAGACTAGAAGAATCCATTTCATAGAAACTGAGGATAATAGAAATTGCAGACTATTGAAAACAGTAAAAGTACAAATGAGTCTCCCATGGTTCAACTTACTCCATATTTCTTATACAACATTCAGTATTGGGCTTTTTACTTATTTAGATTGTTCTGGCTTTCCTCTTGCCTCTCCACTGGACTGACTTGGTGATAGAAGTCCTACTAGATGAAAAAGTAAAACCATTCATAATGGCTATTTGAAGAAAGCATGACTAAAGAAGCAAAAAAGTAAAAAGAACAAATAAATACTTTTACTATTTATGCTTATATACTCATTCTCCAAAAAGCTCAAATATATGGCACAAGTATAAACCCGTGCTGAAAGATAACTGCATTCCTGAAGTGAAAAGAAACTGCCCCCTCTTTCTGGCTTTCAGGGGAAGAATTGGGCATATTTAAACCTACAATTTTATTTTAAGGTGTAAATAATTATGAGAACCAAGAAATTTTTAAAGTCCATGAACAACTGGTAGAAAAATTTTTAGTAAGTTCATATAGTGGCAAGGACCAACCCAGGCAGTTAGAACTATTTGGAATAGATCTAATTTCAAGTATTCCTTTTTATTGTCTCTACCATACATGTTTGATTCACCCTAAATTATGGTTATTGGTTTTAGGGTTGCCATTAATACTCCCCAAATATTTCCATGTCCTCCTCTAGGTATCTACAATCATTGGGGGATTTGGGATTAATTCCTGAACTACTTCTAGGTGCTCTCAGCCACTGTAGGAGGATGCTGGTTTGATCTGGCTTCACTGGAGACCTCAAGAAGCTGGGGTCTTTAAGGAGTCAATCACAGCCGTGACTTGTCATCTCATGAGCACTTACACTTAAGAATCTCTTTGCTGTTGTAGGTCCAAAAGCTGGGTTGAATTGCTGACAGGAATTAAAATGGTAAAAACACATTTGGAAGAGACTTTGGCAGCAACTATCAAAAGCACATATGCATTTACCTTTCATCTAGCCAACTTCTAGGAAATATACCCTGAAAAATTCAAGTGCAAAAGTACATTCATTACATTATTTTCAAAGCATTACTTGTAATTTCAAGACACTGTAAACTACTTCTGTACCCAAATACAGTTAAATGGTTGAAGAAACTAATTCAGAGCTGGTTCTAGGGGAAAGTGAAGGTGAGCCTGGAGCCTATACTGACATAAAGTAAGGAAGCGCTGAAAACAAAAAATGATGGGCCACACGCATAGGACACGGCAGCCAACCAGAAGAGCTCTGGCCTTCTCCCAGGGCTGAAGCTAGGAAGTCTGGGGTAACAAATAAGTAACACAATACTGTGGGGTTACAACCCAAAGTATAAAACACATGTACATGATTTATACCAATATGAATAAAAAACTGAATGCATAAACAAATGGAAAAGACGCAAATCTTCCCTACAGAAGATTTCCAAATAATAGATGAGACATATTTTGCTTCCAGAAGGGGCTTGATTTCCCGACCCTGGAGTGTGGGTTGGATTTAATGACTCCCTTCCAAAGAACAGAGCATCAAGGGAGAAAAAAACAGTAATTTCACAATAGAGAAACCTGATAAATATTACCTTAACCAAGTGATCAAGCTTATCAGTAATAAACCATGTCATGTCAGGTACCCCCAGACATGATGCGTGTGATATGATGTGATATCACATTGGTGGTATTTTTCTCAAAATATCTCTAAGTCCAATCTAACCATAAGACACACCAGACAAACCTAAATTCAGGTACAAAACATCTACTTAGTACTCAAAAAGGTAGCCAGTGGAATATTAGAGGAAACTAAATACTTTAGTCAATAATAATGTATCAATATTATTTTTTTAGTTATTAACATTCTAGAAATTGGGTGAAGCTGCATTATTTCTGAAGCTTTTCTATAAATATAGAATTACTCCAAAAACTAATTCAGATAGATGTCATTAATGAACACTGGATCTTGGGGCAAAGGCGAACACTGAAGTGAAGAGGAACTATAGTCAAAAAAACAGAAAATACCAGAGTCAACAGATCAACATTAGCATCATCGATCAGTCATACGGGCACCAAGTATCTCTGGATTTAATACTGGGAAATGGGCACAATATACATACAGTATTTCAGTTTTAAGAAGTAAAACTTCAACCTAATTATGAGGAAGTATCAGAAAAACCCTAACTGAGGGATAAGTTATGAAAATGATCTGTATCCTATCTGTATTCATGTTACTCCCTCTGATCTAATGTCCTCTGTTGCAAAAAACCTACTAAGGACTTGTTCAGGTCCCATATCCTCTAGAAGGCCACCTTAGATGTTTCACTCCCACAATGATTGTAAAACTACTAGTTATATACAAAAATATGTAGTAATATATAAAGAAATGCTACATATATATAAATGTTTATGAAAACCAACTACTATTTTCACTAACCTTTTAAGCTCCTTATATTTACTAAAAGGGGAACATTTGAGAATTGTTATAAAATTTAGAAATTTTTAAAATTTTACAGATAAAGAAAATGAATTCTAGAAAGGTCAAGTGCCTCTGTGAAAGTCATGAAGCTAGTCAGTGGCAGAACTACTCTGACTTAAGTCCACTATTCATTTACCACTATACTTTGTATACCACCCCCTCTTTCTTTAAAGATTTACTTATTTATACACAGAAAAGCTGGGGTGCAGGCCAGAGGTGCGGGGGTGGGGATAGGGTGTTTTTTTGTGAGAGGAGTCACCAGAGATACAGTGGGGAGCAGAACAGGCAGGTCTACTGAAATACACTGCTGAGGGGAGCAGCAGGCCAGGTAGGAGAGGTCTGCTGCACCACATGTGGGTCAGCTCCCCGGCCCGGGATTAAAATCAAGTTGTAGAGGTGATAGCACTGAAACTTAACCCTTGGGCGGTGCACCACTGAGGCCCTGTACAGACTCTTTTAAGGGAATGAACATTGGACTTAATATTGGCTATAAATTTCAGAGATCTTTAAAGCAAGGTTACCAAATTTAGTGAGTAAAAATGCAAGATGCTCATGCAACTCACATCAAAAAATTGTTTACCAGGTATTTGAAATTCAAATTTTCTGGACAGTCTAGTTTAAAATCTAAAGTATTAGAAGCAAAAAGAGAAACTGGAAAAAAAAACAGAGAAAATAAAATTTTAGTGAACTGCTCAAACAAAATATTTCCTGGGACATGACACTCTTTAAAATGTCTTCTTCTTGGGATACCAACCAGCCCAACACTCAGAGGTACATAACCAGAGAGCCTAAAAATCTAAATAATACCTTTGGAATTTTAATTTTAGTTCAACTTTAATAATATCAGTACAAATATCCCTCGACATAAGTATAGATTTTACTATGCAGATGTTTGTAAAATAAATTTCATAAAGTTTTAGTGAACATAAGACTTGAGAACAGCTGGGCAAGAACAGAAGTTAAGGCATGCCAGCGATCATCCAACACCTGCCCTCAAGTAGGTAAGTGATAGGCAAGAGGGCTACGCATATGGGTCGGCTTCATTAGGCAAGCTAGCTCAAGTAGGTGGAAGACTGTGCAGCAAGAAAAGAGAGCAAGTTGTTCTATTTCTCATTCCTAAAAGGAGGAAAGGATAAAGAATTCTACTTTTGTAAGAATAAAAATTAAGAAGGAAATGACTGTATTTCCAGCTAACTCAAGCAGTTTAAATGCAAGAGTAGTACCACTGTTAGGTGACAGCGAGATTTCTGTATGATGTGAAAGTGTTTTTTTACAATGATGACACCTTGACTTTGCACTACTATGTGAAGAAAACACTTATTTTCATAAAAATTCTAATAAGGAAGAAAGGATATCATTCATTTGAAAATGAAGTTGCTAATGCTATATTTTTATTAAACTTTTATTTTCTTACATTGTTATTTATTTACACTAAAATAATTAAAAAGTGACTCAGACTCATTTGTTCATGCATTCAATCACTCACTGAACAAACCCTGGTTGTGAGGTTAACAGGTACAATTTCAAGAGGCTACGTGTTATGTAAAAGATAAAGTGTGGTAATACAAGTATTGTCTAGATTCCATGTAGCTTGTCTTAAAGGTCACTTAATCTGATTGTCTAGGATACCAATGGCACTTTTTTCCATAGAAAGGTATATCGGGTGCTTATCAGCACACAAAATCCCCATTAAGTTCATAACATGTGCAATACTAAAGAACTTAATGATCATATATAATAAGCAAGATTTCTATGAGGAAAGTTCATTTATGCTATAATTTAGGATGATACAATCTTAACCTTATTCCTGATTAGAGCAGAAGCAAAATTAGGGGGCAGGATTATATGCATGTCTAAGACAAAGGTTTCAGTGCCTATGGGAGAGGAAAGAGAAATGGAGAGGCATTAAAGGAGATGGGGAAGATATAGGGACAGAGGTTGGTTGAAGGCAAGGTAATGGAACACATATCCTGGGAAAACTGGAAAAGAGACTTTCATTCTGATTTACCTTTTGAAGAAAGAATCTCAACAAAGTTAAGATGAAGGCTCAAGCATGTGTTGTGTTTTCAGAAGCTAATCAGTAAGCTAGATGGTAAAAACCCTGACATGCCAAAAGATCAAACTTGGCCGAAAATTTTGCTGGTCTTTCACAGATATTCTGTTAAAGTAAATAAAACTTTTCCCTTTCCTTCCTTTTTTCTTTTTCTTTTCTTAGAGTCATTGATAGCAGCATTACCCCAAAATGAACAGAAGCACTATGTAATACTTAAACTAATTCAAATGGAAAATAAACCCAGAATTATCATTTTTTATCCCTCAACTAGAACACCTTACAACAGTTAATGGAGTCTAATTATAATACATTTTAGTATACTGACAAATACAAATTTTCAAAGGACACTCTAAAAGCCTATTCAAGAATTCTGAAAGACTGAATCCATTAATGTTTCTTCTTCCTTCAGAAAATAACCATATCTGTAAGTCACAATTCCTAGACTATTGCTTTCAAAGTCTAGTCTCATTGCAAGTCATTATTAGGCTGACACACTTTTTGTTATTTCATATACTTTCTAAACAGAGGCAAAAAAGCATTTTTGGGTCAAAAGAACCTTAGAAACTGATTTCTCGCCATTAACAATTAACCTTGATCTGTACTTCTACTTACTTAGTGCTAACGGCATGGCCTTTCTAGGGTGCAGTAAACATCACTAGACAATAACTTAATGACTACAACTATTTCACATTTCCCAGAACAATACACATACGTAGACGTATAGAGAGTCTCAATAAAGGCACCATTACTTCCTTTGAAATATGTACCTTTTGACCTCCTGGAGCTTCAACTGTGTGAGGTTCTTTCAATTTCTGTTCTTGTTCCATTATGTCTTTCAAATGTTCATTTACCTGAAAATATAAAATTTATATTTTATATTAAAATTTTAGCTTATATTTAAATATAACAGAGTAACAAGCACCTTAAAACACCTAGGATAAGATCTTTGATGTCAAATATCAGTACCACTGAAATGAAAAAAAAAAAAATTTTACAGTGCTTTAGCTGCTATTCTAAAATTAACTCATTAATTTATCAAATATTTATTGAACATCTACGTATGTTGGGAAATGGATAGAACACTAGAGAAAACAAGGTACCAACTTCAACTTCAATGCTCAGAAGACAATAACTTCTTGAGTAGAAATTTTATAATCTATTTTAGGACTAGTAAAAAAATGTGACTCCTAAAATCAGTATTTCCGATAGCAGTAGAAAACAGTTCAAATCCACTTAAGTGTGTTTCAGACATGTCCCTGGGTCATGAGTGGGTGCTGATGCAGTCATGTGATCACAATTAGAACACAATGAGTAATTTTTGCATATGGGAATTGCTTTGGGAGTAGGCTAGGGCATCTCCTACCAGATTGTTCAGTCCAAAATCCAAAGACTCCAAAGCTGCTTACCTAATACATAAAATATTTCTTGAGAATATATAATTTTGAATTTTGAGTTAATGAGTATAGGGTTACTCTAGTAATAATAAGCAAAAATTCAAATTTATTAATAGCAGTCTAGAAAATATTAATGCTATTGTCAACCATACAACTAAATGATTTAAGTCAATGATTTTCTAAACACTTCAGTTCAGTGACCTTAATAAAGCTTGAAGAAGTATATTTACAATGAATTTAGTAATAGTTATTGAAAATCTTCTGTATTCAAGATATTATCTAAGTACTATAAGGAATTTCATCAAAAAACTTAACTTTTGTGCGTTAGGTGTCGGCACTCTTAGGCCTCTTATAAGCCTCTTTGATCATGCGGACTGTATAAAGAATTCTGACAGCAGAATTAGAAAGTCTGTGTCTAACTAAAAACTTTCATTTACCAGCTGGTAGTGTGAATAAAACCTATTTCATAAAGTGGTTTGGAGGATTGTAGCTCTAATGAGAGATGGTTCCTAATGATCCCCTTGAGTATGGGAAGGGTGTGACCACCTTAGGGGTGGGAAAGGGATGGGAGAGTGCCGAGAGGACTAGCAAAAGAGTGCAGGACTCTGGGGCCTCCCTGGTGGCGCAGTGGGTTAAGCAAACCGCAGCCACTGCAGCACGAGTTCGATCCCTGCCGCCGGCCAGGGAGGGGACCCACATGGTGTGGCAGACCTCTCCTGCTGTGCCCGCTGCT
>JAGFMF010011641.1:907944-922909 GCA_019455555.1 Galemys pyrenaicus | reverse complement strand
TTCTGACTTGCTTCGCTAAGCATAATCCCCTCCAGATCCATCCGTGTTCCCATGAATGAGTCTAGTTTTTCATTTCTGATTGCTGAGTAGTATTCCATCATGATACTGAATAGCTTAAGCATAGATCCTAAATAAGTATTTGAGTGATAAATTAGTTTGCTTCAGTTAGCTGATCTTTAAAAGGTACAACCAATGATGTCTACACAAAAGTTACATTCATTTATTAGAAAAGAAGGCTAAAGCTTCTTTTACTCAGCACAATTTATACACTGCAAAGTCATCTTTGACTATAATCTCTCCTCATTCTTCCAATAGTAGAAATGAACATCTGCTTCTAAAATGTCTCTCAGTTTTACCCTTTCTCATTCCAGTTGCTAGAGTTCCAGTTTAAACCAGCAACATTTTTCAGATTTGAACAAGGAAAAGTATCCTTTAACTGAGATTCTGGCTCCAACTTCTTCATACAATTCAGACTTCTAGTCTTTCCTTTGACTTTTTGTTTTGTTTAGGTAAAAAAATATTACACGTTAATTCTTAAAAATTCCAAACATTACAGAAGTGTACAAAGTAAAAAGTTTTCCTCTCCCCAATCCCATCTCCTAGTAATGTCTGTAGTTTGGTATGTATTCTTACAAAAAATGTTAATGTACACCAAACAGGGAGATATTTACACTGTTTCTTAAATTTTGGCATTATAAACCATGCTACATCACTTTATTTCTCCAGGGATAATTTTCCTTTGTGTGGTCACTGGGCCAAGAAACAACCACATTTGAAGTTTTGATAAGTAACTGTGAATGTGCTTTCCAGGAAGGTCGTAGTAACTTTATTTTCCACCAAAAATATTAGTGTCCTGTTTCTCCACATTTTTTGCCAACATTAGTCATCATTCATCTTTTATCATCTGCATCAATAAGAAGTTGTTAAAGCATTGATTTTTTCAACTTTACATTTATCTGATATTAATGAGGATGAGCATCTTTTATACGTTTAGGTATCATTTGTATTCTTCCCTTGGCAAGCAGTCTGCTTGTATATTTTGCCTGTTTGGGGATGTTCATCTTTATTTCTAACAGCTTATTATTATGAAGTACATTTGCTCCAAGTCATTCAGATAGTAAGTACTTTTTCCTCATTTATCTTTGGATTTTCAATTTCAGAAGGCTTTGCTGCATCTGTCAATCTCAATGTTTTACTTTATGGCTGTGGAATTGATCCCATGTTACCAAAGGTTTCTCACCTCAACAATATAGAAATATTGTCCTCTACTTTTTCTATTACTTTAAATCCATCTGGATAGCTGAAGATGTTATAAACTAGGATCTAGTTATTTATTTCAAATGAGAAATTTCATTGTATCATTCTCTCATAATGCTGTCTTCTTCATCTATTCCTAATAACAATTTTTTAAGGATTAAAGCATTTGTAATTAGAACTTAATCTCATTTAAAAACATAACTCCTATCAAAAGCTCTAAATTTTTAACAAAGATGTGGGAAAACATTTTAAGAGCCATAAAACCATTCATGGACTCTTAATCAAGATTCCCTTGGCAATATGTTTCATAGACATAATTTGAGAGAGAAAAAGAGCTAATGAGATCAACTATTTTAATATTATATGTAACAATAAGAAAGGAAATAAGGTCACAATTATGAGAAATTAATGCTATTTGAAATGATTTAACAACGGGAAAATGTGCACAATACAGTAGTCAATGGTAAAAACAACACTATGCTAGAATAGTATTCAATATATCTGTGTACATATATATACGATATATATATAGATCATGTATGATAAAACAGAAAGGGAAAGGAAATGAATAAAAGTAAACTGAGAACTACCTGGTCACAGTATGTAAAAAATACATAAAACTGTAGCTTACTTCAAAACTTCATATAGTAAACACTAAGTGTAATTAGTATATAAAGCTCATTTCACAGATTGCTTCCTAACTTTGAATTGCTTCCAGATTGCTTCAAAAACAAATTTTTAAAACTTTCACTATTGTGCCTAGTTATTCCTATGATGCTGACCTACTTTTAAACTAAGAATCTTCAAATGTCAGTGTGATTGCTGTTTTTACTCTTTTACTTCAAAATATGAGGTGCAGGGGCCTCCCTGGTGGTGCAGTGGGTTAAGCAACACACTGCGAAGCAAATCGCAGCCACTGCAGCACAAGTTGGATCCCTGCTGCTGGCCAGGGAGGGGACCCACATGTCGTAGCAGACTTCTCCTGCCTTGTCCGCTGCTGCCCTCGGCACTGTGTTTCAGTCAGTCTGCCTGTTCTGCTCCCTACTCTGTCTGGTGAATCCTCTCACCTCCTGGACTCTGGCCTGTACCCCAGCTCTTATATGCATAAATAAATAAATCTTTAAAAAAATATGAGGTGCATATAAAGTTATGTATAAGAAAGTATACATATAATGAATTTATAAAAAAAGGAAAATAAACTCTAGACTACAACCAATTGTAACAATTACATCTCTAAAGAAAATACATATATTTAAATTCTTACCTAAAGCATTATGATCAGAATAATAAAAACATTAGCTAACACTGATTTATGTATCATGTAAACTAATCTAAAATAATTCTGTGAGATGCAGTATTATTATACCTATTTCACAGCTGAGAAAATTGTTTAATATGTTCAAGGAGGAGATGATGCGGGGATTCAAACCTAGAAGTCTGGCTCTTGAGTCCATACTACCTACACCAAGCCTGCAGATTTATCCCAAGATACTACTGTAATCTTAGAAAGGCAGGAGGCAACAGGCATAGTGACAGGTAGCAGTTGCACACTCTGGCCACCAGGTGGCAGAGCAGAACATAACATCTATGGTGGCAGTATAAGGCCAGATTACGGAAGAGAAAGCAGGAGAGCAACCTGGCATTGCAGTGAAAAAGTAGTCTCCAGCAATTCACTGAATGAGACCTTCAGTAGCATCCAGTGGCCAATATCAGGCTCTACAGTTATGTTACAAGGGTTATGTTTTCATTCTACAACCAATGATGTCTACACAAAAGTTACATTCATTTATTAGAAAAGAAGGCTAAAGCTGTATTAAGTGTTTTAAGTGAGAAATTTATTAGTCTCATAAATTAACAAAATATGAATTCTTGAATTTTATTCAAGACAGGTATAGAAGTTACACCCCTATTATTCTTATATCAAATTTAGACATATAACTAAGAAAAAAGTTCCCTAAAATGCACTCAGGACTTGGTCTACAGAGACCAGAGGCTAGTGCACTATGAAGCCCCAGCCTCCTAGTAGGATACAGGAGCAAACAAGTCAACAGCACATACACATCAGACTATGGTTTGTCAAAGTGAGTTCCAATTTAGAAAGTAATATTTTACTTATTTACTTATAAAAACATTTACTATAAGTTATATCTATCTTCATTTACATAGAGATGAAAATAAAACAGCGCTCATAACCCTACTGAGCTGGCTGTACACAACCCCGCAGGAAGGCTATAATTAAAGTCAGATAATAACAACTGCTGGCAAGGAGGTGAAGAAGCTGGAACCATGTATACTAGTGGGAATGTAAAATAGTGCGGTTGGTGCAAAGGACCAACTTTCTTTCCAACAGTGAAAGAGTTAGCATTTGATCCAGAAATTCCATTTTTAGGTTTATACCCAGGAGAAATGAAAACAAATGTCCACTGAGGTTGTCAGTGAATTTATGGTATGTCAGTTACATTTCGAGTTGTTACCAGAAAATTTTTTAAAAATCAGATTAATTTATAATGCTCTTCTCCCTCTCTTCCAGTGTAAATTATCTCATAAATCACCATGTACAGCTTTAAGCAGTAGTCATTATGTTTGCAAAAACAAAAACAAAAACCAGTACTTAAAGGATAAATACTTTAAGGTGAAGGGTCATTTATTTTCTGGATAGTGGTATATTTTACATATTACTAAAAAGGAAATAACATCCGCTTATTTCCATAACTTTATATTTCTGCATAGCCCCAAACAGAAAACACCTATATATGGACTGACAAGAAAAAGACAAATAATTATGCTAAATTATTTTCTTCCAGGTTTTCACTTTCATTTTCTTAAGGCTCAAAGTAATATAGATAAAAGGTATATATAGTTTATAGTTTATTTTTATTGATATATATTACTAATCTATATATTTTTATTTTTAAAGTATAATTTTAAAGATCATCATTTATGATCTTTTTTAGACTCAGTAACTAGAAGTTTAAAGATAGGTTTCTATTGTTGGTATGAAAAATAGAAATTGGACAACAAATTTTTTTGTTTCCAACTGTAATGTCTGTCTTCTTATGTAAGTAAATTTTAGCAGACCAAAAATCCAGCCTATCAAAAGTGACTTGGTCAGAAGGCAAAAGAAAAATACCAGATGGTTCCTCCCCTAGGAACAATATAAGGGAACCAAATAAGGATCAAGGAAAGGAATAAGAACAACAATAATAACAACAATAAAGACACAAAAACCAAAAATGAAAAGACAAGGAAAAATTGGGGACACTTGGTGGGGAGAGAAGAGGGGGAAGGTTGAGGGCAGACGGGAGGACGGGGAACTGAGGTGATGGTGCACTGGTGATATGGTGATGGGGGATACATGGGGATTACAATTGATGTCAAATATATATAAATAAAAAAATAAATCTAGATGATAATTAAAAAATGAAAAAAAAAAGTGACTTGGTGCAAGAGCAAAAAAGCACCATCCTTAAAGACAAAGTCAAGAATCTACATCGGCTGGCAAAGATGGCCGCTGCCACAGAGGAGTGCTGAGCACCACGGCTCCAGCTCAGGGGAGTGTCCACCTGTGTGACCCGAGGCCACTGCTGTTCTGCCACCCCAGACAGAAGGTGAAACCGGCCGCCCCACCAAGAGTGACATTCGTTATTTAAAATCTCTCTCATGAGACTCAACATCTTAATATGGCATTTTCTTGTAACCACACAAACCTGACACCTCTATTTTATTTGGACCTCCCTGGTTATGTACGTGAAGGAAATGCAGGAAGCTTAAATGTATAATAAGACTATCAGCATAATGATATTTAGCTGCCATTTAATTCTGTCTAAATTTAACAATGAAGCTGTTGAGGCTTCTCTTTACCACTAATATCTGTTTCACATTCTATAATTTATATCTGATGAAAATAATAATCATACTGCCTAATGGAGACCAGTTTTAAAGATAATGTTGAACCAAAATGCTACTAAGCTTTATTACAAACAGAACACACACAAGACACAATACAGCCCAAATGTCTTAAAATGCAAGTGAGTCCCAGACCACTGGAAGACACTTTCTCCTGAACAGGTCATCAATTTTATCTGTCTGTAACCTCAGATGGCAAGGTAAGTACATTTAAATGAGGCTCTACTGGCTGGATACATATAGGAACTGCAAACAAGTAGTTAAATAAATACGTAAGCAAAGTGAATAGTTTACAGCAGTGGTAGTAAAGATCATTGATCATTAAGAAATCAAAAATTCCCAGTGGCAAACCTTAGACATTTATTAGATTCCTAGAAATAGGTTCAAAATGAGCAACCTAACAGAAATCTCCCCCAAGGATCCATCCAAGAGACTGCCCTTTCTACAGCACATCGCAAGCACATCGTCCTGCCAATCAAAAGCCTTTGGTGACTTCCCAGGGCCTACCAAGCAAGTCCAAATGACTTGAATATTGGGGTCCTTCATGATCTTACAGTAATCACTTCTCAGGTCGTATCTCTACTGTTTATTTCTCTATGTAAAACCCTTGGGGTCTTAGCAACATAGGTTAGGAGTAAAGACTATTTAAACAGTGGGTTCACCCTGACTCATCCACAGCTATGTGAATTGGGCAGATTCCTTAATTTCTACGAGCCTCAATGTCCTCATTCGTAAAATGGGGTGACAATAAGAGCGTAAGACCTTTTGGACATTAAAAAAGAACCAAACAAACATGGTTTATGCCAAGAGCAGAGTGAACCATTCAAAAGCTATACAACTTTGTAAGCAGGAGATAACCTGGACAGCCCAGGCAGACAGCCTGACCTGGAAGATGTCAAAGCTATGTTGAAAAATGCACAAGAACAACTGTGGGACTGCAGCTGGCATAGTAATTAGAACATGGCTGGCAGATGCTGAGATAAAGCAGATGAACATGGCTCTCAGCCAGTAGAGTGGCATTAAGTGGACACAGGAGGCAAAACCACCATTACCAGGCAAGAGGCGCACCTCTCTGGGAAGGAGCCCTAGGGGCAAATGGTCATTTTAAGTTTCAAGTATGGTAGAACCCTGTGGTGTCAGTTTTGAACTGGAGGTTATCATACGCACTTGTGATTACATACATAGTCTCTTTTGAAGAAAGAGCCTAGAAGCAATAATGCCAAAGTAACGATAAGTACAGCTGTGCCCAGGTCTTGGTTTCTGAAAAACATTTCCCCATTAGAATCCAAGGCTTTCAGAGCAGAGAGATGAAAAATTACAAAGTGATCCTGGAATATCTGGTTGTATCAGAAACAAAAAAAGGACTGACTCAATGACTGCTGGGAAGACGTCAAAAGGACAGTGGATCCAGTCTAAAAGAGGCTCCTGTTGGCCAAAGATGGGCCCATCTGAGTATTAAAAACAAAAAGAATCAACGAGTCCAGTGATAATCAAGGAGGAAAGGAGAGGAGGGAGTTCTTTACAGAACAATGTCACGTAACACACGTAAAAGGAATGACAGAACTTATAGAACCACCAAACTGCAACAACCATCAATGTGGTATGAATTCAGGCACAGATCATCAACAGACCTAAAACCACTAGGTGGAGCCTTTTGGGAAGCAGAATATGCAATCCATATCCAAGTATCACTCTGCAGAGTGCTTCCTAATTACGAAAGGTGTGGTTAAACAGTATCACCGATAACGAAACATAAGCCTTGGCATTATATGCCTCCTGAGAAGACGCACTGGAAGTGTACATCACTTATGTCGTATCCACACCAAAACCTTTTGCTATTAATCTAATCAGGAAGAAGAAATCAGAAATATCAGAATTAGGGTATATTCCACAAATCAATTCATTTGCATTCTTTAAAATTTGCAATGTCATGAAATAATAGTAATAATAGTAAAATGAGATGGGGGAAGCAACTGTTCTAGATTTTTTTTCCTTTATTTAAATATATTTGACATCAATTGTGGTCCCCATGGATTTCCCACAACCATTTCACCAGTGTGTTCTAGATTTAAAGAGAACAAAAAGACATGATCTTTGGTTCCTGGTTTGAAAAAGGGAAAACAATAGCTATAATGAAATTTCTGGCACAATAATTGGGGAAATATGAACATGCATGTGTTGGTAATGCTATAGAATAACAGTGAATTTCTTTTTTCACAACATTCTGCAATAATGCATGTGAATGTGTGTGTGCATGTACATACACGCACACATGTGAAAGCAGAGAGAGAAAGAGATGATAGAAGGGAAAGGAGATATAAGGAAATAAGACAAAATTTGAGTGTCAAATTATTCTTTAACTCTTTAATAGGTTTAAAGTTGAAGAAAATATAATTTAGAGGCAAACCAAGCTCATACTCATTTTCATCAAAGATCAAGTCCACTTAATACATGCACCCAACACATGCTACACCTCTAGTGCAGCACAGAGGTCTACAATTGTATAAGGTCTAAAAATGAATTTCACAGATATTGTACAGACATTCTTGCCCCACAAAGTTATGTTTTACAGAGTAAGCTTAGAGCAGTATTGGGCTAAAATGGGGCTGCTGATACAATCACAGGAGTAGTTGTTTCTGTTCCCTCTTTAATTCCTAGGTTAACTGCTGACAGGTTCCTTCCCAAGTCATACCTCATAAGGAATGCACTCCAAATGTTTACTTTTCAATAAACAAGCCACTAGGTGGGGAGCATGAATGTGGTTCTAATTAAGTAATACCTGCCAGTCCTGTTGCTACAACTAGATACCGAAACTAAGGTGGTGGTTTTGATAAGCCACAAAGGGAAAAAAAAAAAAAACAAGAGTAAAACATCTGCAATTGGGGTTTCTGAGCAAATAAGCCACAACACCACTGTATGTATGTAGAGCAAGAAGATGCGGGCGTCTGGGACCTCAGTGTCCTTTCAACATTAACATCCAAATGAGGCAGGGTCTTCCCAAAACATCCCGCTCAAGAAATTTTAGGATCCGAGGTGAACATATTCTTTTTCCTTTTAGTTATTTACCTCACACAAATAACGATTTTTATAACAATAGATAGCTCAATGTTATTTTGAATTAAATTACATATTAATATTCAGTTTTAAACCGTAGGAATACAAGTGTGGCAATAAAAACCAACAATAATCGCTAAAATTTACTGATTGCTTTTGCTCGAGGTCAATATTATATTTAGGCACTATTCTACTTAATTGTCACACCTGTATTCTATTTAATATCACTCCTTAACACACATGAGAAAAATGAAACTAGAGAGTTTCAGAACTGTCGCAGAACCAGGTATGTCCTAGCTTGGAGAGAGAGTTGTCAGTCACTACATTTCTGTATTATTAGCATGAAGCATTTGCTGAAAGAAACTGAAACCAGTTTCTTTAGCATTTCCTTTTATTTTTTTATTTTTTTTTAATTTATTTATTCATGCATACAAGAATGGGGGTATAGGCCAGAGTTGGGGTGTGAGAGGATTCACCAGAGACAGAACTGGGAATAGATAGAACAGGCAGAACAACAGAAATACACTGCCAAGGGCAGCAGCGGGCAAAGCAGGAGAGGTCTGCCTTGCCATGTGGGTCCCCTCCCCAGCCGGCAGCAGGGATCGAACTGGTGCTGCAGTAACTGCAATCTGCTTCATAGTGCGTTGCTTAACCCATTGTGCTACCAGGGAGGCCCAGCATTTCCTTTTAATCTTAAATATTCATTCTTCATAAACCTTTTCTTCAGATTACACTTTCTATTTTGAGATAATTATATGTTCACATGCAATCTGCAAAAAACAACAGATCCCAAGTACCCTTCACCCAATCTACCCAGACAGGGTCACAACTGTAAGGTAGATGCTGATACAATGAAACTGCAGAGCCCTCCATCGCTGGAACCCCTCCTGGTTGCCCTCAAAACCTGGCAACTACTAACCTGATCTGTTTCTTTAATATTGTCATTTCAAGATTTTTACATAAATGGAATCACAGGCATAATTCTATGGAGAGTCAGCCAAGCTGTTACATGTATCAACAGTTTGTTTCTTTTTATTGCTAATAGTCTAATAAAGCCCTTACGAGATTGATTACTTGAGATTATGATAATCAATACTTTCATAAATGTAAAAATATCAGCTCATGTGTACACATGGAATAGAAAATATCACATACATACTTCTTTGGAGACTGCTAATACATTAAACTCAAATACTAATTTATCTGATAGCCCAATTTAACTTACCTTTCTTATGAATGTTTAAAGTTCTAACTAAAGTTTTACACTCTTAAAAAGAAGCAGTTGTTTATTTTTAGTCAGTATTAATTAACTTTTTTTTAAAGATTTATTTGTTTATGCATATAGGCACTAGGGTACAGGCCAGCAGTGTGGGGAGGTGAGAGAATCTACTGGAGACAGAGTGGAGAACAGAGCAGGCAGATCAACTGAAACACACTGCTGAGGGGAGCAGCGGGCCAGGCAGGAGAGGTCTGCTGCCCCAGTATAGCTTAGTAGTGTTGTGATTTAACCCCTTGTGCCACCAGGAGGCTCCAGAATTTTCATTTTCAAATAAATACTTTCAAATCATCTTGCTAAAAAATTTCCTCTTAACTATACCTATGAGTAGCTAAAAACAGTTTAAGCTTTTCAAAAATTCAACTTTCATTTTGAGGTAACTTTATAGGTTAACATACAATTTTAAGAAATAGCATGAGGATCTCAAGTGTTAACTTTTTTTTTTTTTAAAGATTTATTTATTTATGCATACAAGCACTGGGGTACAGGCCAGAGGTGTGGGGGGGTGAGAGGATTCACCACAGAGAGCAGGGAGCAGAACAGGCAGATCAACAGAAGTACACTGCTGAGGGGAGCAGCGGGCACAGCTGGAGAGGTCTGCTGAGCCATGTGGGTCCCCTCTCTGGCCGGCAGCAGGGATCGAACTTGTGCTGCAGCGGCTATGGTTTGCTTCATAATACGTTGCTTAACCCACTGCGCCACCAGAGAGGCCCTTCAAGTGTTAACTTAATAGTAGTTTCAATATCTATTTATAATTAACAATGCATATGACAGTTATTTCCCCCCATTTCGTGTCATCATCATTGCTACTACCACAGTACCATCTCTTGCCTAGACTTCTCGAATAGCCTAGTTTCCCCACTCTCTTACGAATTTTTTCAAAGAAGCCTAAGTGACCTTCTTAAAACACAGATCAGATCATGTCACCTCCATGTGTTAAAAAAACTTTCCATGAGTTCTCCTTGTACCTGCAATAAAAATTTTCTCACAATTCATTAGATGCAGTACATCTGGTTCCTGATGCCTCTCAGGTCTCATTTAAAGCAGCTATCCAATTCTCTCTGTTTGTAGATTATAAGCCTGTTTGCCTACAAATTCTGGCTCCTCTAACCAAAAAGCCTTGCTCTTATACCACTACATTCCCAGCCTGTCTCCTCAGAGATCTCTTCCCTAAAGACTGATTGTACCTGTCTTCTCCCCCAATTCATCTATTCTTTATCAAATAATGGTGCTTTTTTCCTGCATGGTAGTTAATACTACTTGATGTTATCTACTTCAACTCCCCAAATATTAGTAGGAATAATATGAAATATTATTAATTTAAATAAAACAGAAAAATCAATGTTCAAAATTCAATTGCACTCTTTGATATTAGGACCGAACTATTGGAAATTAAATCTAAAAAACAGCTCAATTTACAATTAAAAACAAAAATATGGAACACAGTAGAATTTAACAAAACACAAGACTCATATACTAAAAACTATAAACCTTGCTCAAATAAACTGAAGACTTAACTCTATACTAAAATATAATTCTTCCCAAAATGATAGATTCAACAAAAGTCCAACTTAAGTCTAAGCTTTTTTTAATAGAAATCGACAAATGATTCTAATTTATATGGAAATTCAAAGAACCTAAAGCAATTTCGATAAATGTTTTATTTATAGATGACTTTATACTATCAGATTTTAAGACCAATTATGAAGTTATAACAATGAAGACTATATGGTACTGGCCTAATAGACATAAATCAATGGCACAGACATATGTGTCACACTAGGTCAATGAGAAAGAACAGTCTTTTCCAAATGAGGCCGGAATAATTAGATATTCTTGTTAAAAAATTAAAAGAAAAGCAGCTTCTACTCTTTATATTCTGATGATATGAAACAACTAGCTCAAACAAATCACAGATAAAATGTAAAAGCTAAAACTACAAACTCCTAGAAGACAAGCCAAGAAAAACTCTTCATACCCATGATGTGAGGCAAAGGTATTTAGGACAAAAAAGCACTAACTGTAAAAAAGAAAAAATTATAAATTGGTACCCACCAAAATTTAAAATTTTTTGAAAGATACCATTAAGAAAATGAAAAGGTAAAGGTGAATGAACCACATACTAGGAGACAGTAAAGAACTCTCACAGTAATATGAGAACAAAAAGCACAACAAGGAAAAGAGAAAAAGGATTTTAACAGACTTTGTATATATAAAATAATTATCTGTATCCTGAAAAGTTAGAAACACACTTCCCGAAAGATGTATCAATGACCAATAAACATATGAAAAAACCCCACTAAATTACATTAATCATCATGGAAGTGTAAATTAAAACCACCAGGAGGTACTAACTCACAAGAATGGCTGAAATGAAAAAGACTGACAATACCTAAGTGCTAGCGAGGATGGCCAGCTGACAAGTGGTACTGTCACACAATGCTGATGGCAGAATAAAAGTGCCACTACTCGGGGAAACTGACAGCCACTAAAAGGTTAAGTGTACATCACACAGTTATGATCCACCAAGTCAGCTCCTAAGTATTTACTTGAGAGAAGTGAAAATATTTATATCCTCACAGGAGACTGCACAGATACACACAAATGTTCATAGTTGCTTTATTTGTTACAGGCCAATCCCAGACACATCACTGTAAATGAACAAGTCAATGAATAAAACGTGGTATTCACACAATAGAATGAAATTAAGCAATAAAAAGGAAAAGCTACACAGAGGAACATGGACGAATTTCAAAAAGATGAGCCAAAGAATCCAATTAAAAAGGAGTTCACATGTTATGCTTTGATCTATATGAAATTCTGGAACAGACTGAGCTAGTCCATAGTGACAAAAGTAAATTAATGGATGTGGGTGGGGAGAGAGTGTGTGTGTGTGTCTGTGTGTGTACATACACAGGCACACAGTGCTAACAGCAAAAAGGCATGAGGGAATTTTGAAGGGTGATGAAAATATTTTATAGCTTAACTGAAATAGTATTTACATGAGTGTATACATTCATTAAAACAAACTATTTACTCTAATGGTATATTTTATTTAAATTATGCCTCAAAAAATTAATCTTTAAAAAGGAACTCTGACCTTAGGAAATGACTCAGACTTCACTAGCTTCATCTCTTTCTATTAAATGTGGATAATATTGATTTCTTATGCATAAACCAAATAAAATGAATATCAAAGTTTTCTAAGAATATCTAGATGACATAGTGATTACAGTATTTTTATTACTTAAGGTATAATCAGTTATATTTTTATACTATGGACTACTTATCTAAAGATAATCTCCAAGCTTCAGTAATCACTTATTGTTATGTTTCTCTAAAAAATGTTGTATCAATAATACTTTAAAAAATTAAAGTAAGAGACTTCTCTATCACCCTTCATATGCCTTGGCCACTAATTTGGAATTGCCAAGAGGCATAAAAGAAGCAGGAAAAAAACAATAACCACCAAGACAATAAAACATGGGCTCTAATGAAAAATCCACTCAAGTAGATGATTATAGCCAAGAAAACAAGATTTAAATACAGAACATATGCATTTTCTTAATGTCCTAACTATAGTGACCCGAGCAAGATTTATTTTTAAGATAGTTTATACATGGCAGCTCAGGCCTGTCTACTACCACTCAACATAATTGCTGCTACCTTATGCCAAAAATGTAAAATGACAGCTATGTTCTTTCATTTGCTGACCAATAAGACATTCCTAGTACAACTTAACCAATCACATATGGTGTACTTCAAAGTATGTTTGTGTTTTACAGCTTTCCAGATTTGAAAGTTTCCCAGGCATATGTGATACTGAGCCAAAAACTGTCTTCAAATCTCAAAGGCTAAAACAACTTACATGAAATGCACTGAAACATTTTATCATATAAAAATAACCATCAGCAAAAGTTCTACTTAACACTCAAAAAATTGCCTGAAAGGAAGTTTGTCAGCAAAATTCCTTTATCCGGGTATGTATGAAAAACGCGCAAAGATAATTTAAAATTGGGTTAAGAGCTGTAAAGTTTCACAAAGTTGGAACAATGCTAGGGCAAAAACTCAAACAGCATAGTAAGAGCATAAACACCTTTCCTCCCACCTACAGATGTCTTCAGGTCACCTCTGCCTTCCAGGGATGCCTGTTGGCAAGCAGTGTCCAAGTATGAGGCCGCAGTGGTGGAAACAGGACACCAAACTACCTACATTGGCCTCGTGGCCTCTACTCAAATACTAGCCAGAACCCAGACAGCTACAGCTATCAGGGAAAAGAAAACTGTAGATCTGGGATATACCTCAGCAGCTGACAGAAAACCATGTGCTTGAAAGGAGTTTGAATATATGAACCAGTGTCCTTAGAATGTTAGCTGCAAAGCAGTTACTTTCTTTGCCCTCCAAAATAACGGTGAACCTGGAAACGCTCCTACCTACAATAAAACTGGCGAATCTTCAATGTTAATTCTAGGGTGAGAAAGGTGTAAAGAGACCAAAAGATGGTTAAGCTTTCTTTAGCCTCTCAGATGGAAACACCTAACTAGGACTGACTTTGCAACAGTCAATAAGTTACTAGCCACATAAAATGCTATCTGTATAATTCTGGTAGACTCTGACACATAAAAATCCTTTCAACCATTAATTAGTAATGAATAACTAACTGTTGACTTTATTTAAACCCAAATCCTAATTTAGATTACTGAAAAGTTGATATACGTTATTATTTATCAATAGTAATGTCACTTATTAAAAGAATTATAATTAGAAGGGGGTTAAAAAGTACATAATCCCAACTATAAAGGAGATGTAATGTACAGCAAGAACCAGAAATAATAATACTGTGTACTATATCTGAAAGTGGCTAGAAGGGCATATCTTAAAAGTTTTCATCACAAGGAAAAAAAAATTAATACTATGTTTGGTGATGCTGTTTACTAGACTTACTGTTTATCATTTCCTAATACAAATGTTGAATGATTATATTATACAACTGAAACTAGCATGCTGTTATATATCTATTATGTCTAAATAAAAAAAGAAAATTTTCATTTTCCTTGCATTTTCAAGCTTTCTCCAGTAAATACTCAGTTACATGGAAACAAGAGTATGGCATAAACTCTGTAGAAGACGGGGGAGGAGAAGCTTTTTACAAACAAGTGGTACCAATGCACAGTATTGCAATTAATAAGATGTCAAAATATCTAAAGAATTTCTACACTTCTATGACACACAGTTCAAAGAATTTTATTTCAAAACTACCTTGTCCCCCCATTAAGAACTTGATTTAGGGCCTCCCCTGGTGGCGCAGTGGGTTAGGCAATGCACTATGAAGCAGACCGCAGCCACTGCAGCATGAGTTCGATCCCTGCCGCTGGCCAGGGCGGGGACCCACATGGTGCGGCAGACCTCTCCTGCTGTGCCTGCTGCTCCCCTCAGCAGTGTACTTCCGTTGATCTGCCTGTTCTGCTCCCC
>JAGFMF010011641.1:880997-907894 GCA_019455555.1 Galemys pyrenaicus | reverse complement strand
TAAATCTTAAAAAAAAAAAAAAAAAGACGAAGTATTTAAAAAAAAAAAAAAAGAACTTGATTTAAGGAATTTTACCTTAACTTCAGCATGCAGGAAAAACAAGCTGGAATCTTGGGGCCTCCCTGATGGCACAAGGAGTTAAGATGAGGCACTATGAAGCTATCCACAGCCACTGCAGCATGGGTTCGCTCCCCGGCCAGGGAGCTGACCCACAAGGCGCAACAGACCTCTCCTGCCTCGTCCACTGCTCCCCTCAGCAGTGTATTTCAGTAGATCTGCCTGTTCTGCTCCCCAATCTGTCTCTAGTGAATCCTCTTATCCCATAACTCTGGCCTGTACCACAGTTCTTATATGCATAAATTTCTTTTTTTTTTTTTAAAAAAAAAGCTGGAATCTTAACTAGAAGTCAATTTTTTTTTAACTTACAAAAATTGTTTGATGTGTGTGAATACCAATTTTCACTTATGGAGAAATTAAAGGCCTAAAAATGGCAATACAACCAAACTGATTGTGATAATCACCTTGCAATTATACATATACTAAATCATTGTTGTACACTTAAAACTAATACAACACTGTATGTCAACTATATCTCAGTAAAAATAAAACACTAAAAGAAAAAGATGGAGCTAAATGATATATTCTATTTCCTTTCAGATTAGTACATAAGATGTTCTGCCATGCCTCTTCCAATTAAAGTGTTTTTCTGAAATAGAGTTATACAATCAAAAATCTATATCCTTTTAGTCATGAAGCTGGCAGAGTAAATAAGGTATTAAAAGGATTTGTGAGATACCAAAATTCTTTCTTTTCCCAAGTAGCACAAGGGAGGCAGGGTCCATCTAGAAACCGTTCTCCCCATTCCAGCTCCTTCCAATCCAACCTTCAACTCTCACCAGAAGTCCTTTTTTCTACCCAACGTCTTCCCCACTGAGCAGTCTTCATTTTCTCCTGCTCTCACCCTACGAACCCAGGTTTCTCTCTCTTACTCTCAAGGTTCTTATTCCTCTAACACAGGAAGATGCACTATGAAACAGCTATGGACCCTGTTGGGATGATAACGATAAGTTCCATGTCTGGTTGTTATAGGAAAATAAACAATCTCACTGTAGGCCAACCTAGCTTAGAAGAGTTCTTTTACTTGGGGTAAACTTTACCCTGGGGGCTGGAGTCAAACCTGAATCAACTCTAAACTCTTTTATTTGTCTTGCTTTGCTCTTTCTGTGCACAGTTCTCTCAAGTATTGCTCTACAAAGCAACCTGAAGGCTGGCTTCAAGAACAGAGCCCCCTGACTAGGCACTACGAAAGACCCAACTCTGCTTTTTTCAACAAGACAAATGATTTTTTAGTTAAAATTAGCTTGGCAAAACACTATGATAAAAGGAAAAAGCTTCTGAATGTCTTTATTTGGATTACAAATCATGTGCCACCATGCAATAGTGATTTTATATTGCCCTTACTGAAGTTATCACATACATACCACCCAGTCTTCTTCAAATTATTTTGTTTTGCTATATTACTAAAATGCTGACATTTATGAGAAATGAAGCTTCTCTACCACAGTATAATGGCTTCTAATAATCCTCTATCCACATTCTCTTCCTAAAGAGCTTTCATTCAGACCTACAACGCTTTAAATTTTGACTTCCAAATTTAGATCTCTACAAAGGACTTTAAACTTCAGATTCATATACACAGTTACTTAGCTAGAAAGCACCTGAAACTTGTCCAAAATACAACTTCTGATGTCCAGCTGCCTCAACCCAGCCCCTTCCCACCATTACCTCCCGTACCTCATTGTCTACGAGGTAACTGCAAGGCATTAGAAAAGAAAAACAGAGAAAAGTCACTGCCCTATTTAAAATCTCCCAATGATTTTCAGTACACTCAGAATAAAATTCAAACTTCTCATCGTGGTCTACAGGGTTCTACAGGCTTTGGCTACATTTTCATTACACCAGGTTGCAAACCACCCTCCCTAACAATCCTGCTCACGCCCATCTCCAGCTGCATATACATATACTCCCACATCAAAGTCAACGGAGCTTGCTGTTCTTTTCGTCTAAAATGATATTTTCCCAGATCACCGTAAGTTGGTTCATTCTGGAATTTAGGTCTCAGTTCAAATGTCAACTTTCTGGACAGGTCTTCGTTGACCACCTAAGAGAATAGCATGTTCTGCTCCCTTTGGTCCCTTCCTAAATTATTTACTTCATAGCATTTTCCACTGTCTAAAACTGTTATGATTTATTTCAACCTTTTACCACTTTTACAAGTGGTACTATCTCTACTACTATCTTTTACAAGTGGTACTAGCTCTACTACTATCTTTTACAAGTGGTACTATCGCTCTGTGACCACAAGGACTTGGTCCATCTTCTCATCAGTGAGTGCGTCCTACTGTGTAGGCCCACAGTAATTCTCAGCAAATACACACTAAAGGAATCAAGTATTTCTTATCTTACAAATTACATGGTAAATGAATGTGGCCCTAAATTTCAAATTCCTGAAAATGTTCCCTCCAGGAAATTATTAGTAGGAATGTAATATAGGAATCTCTATAAAAAGGGGAGTTTCAATACTGAAGGTCTACAAAAAGCTTATACAACTCAACAAAAAAAACCCAACCCAATCAAAAAACAGGAAGAACTAAATAAGCACTTCTTCAGAGAAGGCATGCAGATGGCCAATAGGCATATGAAAATTTGTTGATCATCGCTTATCATCAAGGAAATGCAAATCAAAATCACAATGAGATAACACCTCACACCTGTGAAAATGGCGCTTGTATAAAAAACAAACCAGAAACAAATGCTAGAGGAAGGGAACCCTCGTATACTGTTGGTGGGAATGTAGACGGATCCATTCTTGACAGAAAGATGCATGGAGAGTCCTCAAACAACTAAAAATTGAAAGGAAATCTGCACTCCTATGTTTTGCAGTAGCGCTATTTACAATAGCCAAGATATGGAAACAACACAGATGAGCAGCAGATGAAGAAGATATGGGGTGTATAGGTGCACACACACACTCTCTCTCTCTCTCTCTCTCTCTCTCACACACACACACACACACACACACAGAGAATGGAATACTACCCAGCAATCAAAAAAGATAAAGTCATGCCATTTGCAGCAATATGGATGGAAATGAAAGAGATTATCCTAAGTGAAGTGAGTCAGAGGAGAAAGATAAATACTGAATGGTTTCATGTATATGTGGAATACAGAGTAACCAAACAAAGGATCAGACAAAGATAAACTTGAAAACTGACCCTGGAAAGCTGACCATAGATCTGAAGCATCCACCAGGAGGGAAAAGAGGAAGCAAGCAAGAGAGGGCCAATCCTGTTAGGCTGGGCTTTTACATAAGAGAATAGGGAACTCTGGTGGTTTCAACGGCCAATTATCAATATATCCTGTCTTCCCTCTCGATGCATAGTCATTGTAGTAAAGAGCTTTCACGCTAACAGCATGCTTTGCTTTTACACAGCGGTAGGCAGAATCCCTTTAAACACTGCAAGTTCAGAGGTGTCCACAGTCTGCCTACTAATCAGAACTTTATGATCCAGGCATGAACTTTATTTATTTTGTGGATTATCTGCCAACTTGGAACCTTTGTATTTGTTCCCTCTGTCAGCAACCCCCTGCTGAAAAGCAAAGGAAATCATCCTGTATCCCTCTGGGTTTTTCTTGGGCTGGGACAGTAATCAAAAAGTATTAGGTTACCAAAGGAAACACAGGCAGTTTAATAACCCGTGTAGAGAGAATATACACGGTTATAAATTTAAACAATAACAGAGTAGAGCAGGGATATTTATCATGCGAAGTGTGGGGACAGGGCATCAAGGACACAGAGGCAGACACTTCAAAGGACAAAGAGGAGGAGTACTGGTGAATAAAGATGAAATTCTGAGATAGAAATTGTTCACTGATAAACCTACAACTGGACAAGACTCTCCTAACTACATTCTTCCAGATAGCTCTTCTTCATGGGGGCGGGATTGAGGCAAGGACAAAAGCTTCTCCTACCTTCCAAGACCCTTGTCCTTTTCAACTCAAGACAATCTGCATTCTTTAAGTAATGGCAATAGGGTGAGCTTCCCAGGCTCCCTGGGTCCAGACTGACCTCTGGTCGCACACCAAGGTGACAAAGAGGCTTACTCCTGGCATATTAAGTTTATTTGACACTTCTGGGGATGATGGCCCTACACCCCTTATCTTTGACTCCTTTTATCTAGATCTTTGCTCAAATATATTCTCCTGTGTAAGGCTGCCCCAAACCATTCTATGAGAATCTGTCACATTTATCTTTCTTTCATTTTCTTCCTAATCTTTACCACAAACTAAATTTTTGCCTTTAGGACAACAATAATCAGCATTCCTACATCCCTGCAAGTATATCCAAAGAACTTCCTGAAAAGATAACCCACCTTGCAACACAGCTCACTTTCTAACATCGCTTACTACAAACCTCTTTTAGACCCCAGAGTAGTATAGGCTCAGAAGGAATCCAAGCATTATAAAGTCTTGTCTATTACAGAAACTCACTCAGCAGGTGTCTGAACACAGGCATGCATCCAAATGAAAGAATTTAAAGATTTCTTTTGAACGATCATCTATTTCCTTTACAATGTGCTAAACAAAATTGGGACTTTAAGAGAAGACACAGACTCTATGGAAGACTGAATCACCAAGTTCGGGAAGGACAGAACAGCAGTTCTAGGGACCTCAGCAGAGGCGCTCACATTCTCCCCAGAGCTTTGAAGCTGTAAGATAAGGGGTTCCTCCATCACTGTGTTTTGACTCTTTCCACCCAGGTTTTCAGATTCCCAGCAATACTGTAATGAGTCCATCATCTGTAAAAGTGTCTTACCCCTCGATAAATAGGCAATGGCCAGGAGCATTCTAAGGAGCAAAGACAATAGTTTCTCGAGAAAATTAGAAACTGTTCATCATCCTGATCTGTCTAAAACATTTGATCCAGGTGGCTAGAAATGAACACTCCACTTACTGAGCTCTTGTACAGCTCCATTTACTGAGACATAATACTTGCTTCAATAGAATATACACAATGTATAATGTTTATTAAAATACTAAGTTGCATTACCTTATATATATCATTTTTGCAGTGAAGCTGAAAAAACTATGAGAAAAATATATTTTAAACAGATAAAGGAGAATATGGACTACACTTAAGAACAAAACTTAATATAATGAACTTTATATTAAATATTATATGATTTTTCATATCACAGAGTATATTCTTGAAATTTTGTATCACTTATTTTAAGTGATATTTTTCTAAACCAAAGTTGAAAAAATAAATCCTAAAGTAGAACATTTTTTTTAATTGAAAAAGAATTTGCAAAGTGAACTGCTCTATATTTGAAAGTCATTATCTTTATAAGCCAGTGGTGACCAAATGAGATCTAACCCTTAAATGTATGTGTGTTCACACCCAAATTCCTCTGTTGGAATCCTAATGTCCAAGGTGATGGCATTATGAAGTCTTGGGAAGTGACTATATTGTGAAGGTGGAGCCCTAAATGAGATTGGTACCTTTTTACCAAGTGAGGACACAGCAAGAAAGGAGCAGCCTGCACACCAGAACAGGCCTTCACCAGAGGTCAACCATGCGGACACCTCTACCCCAGACTTCCAGTCTCCAGAGGTGTGAGAAATAAATTTCTGTTGTTTATAAGCTACCAAGTGAGTGGCATTAGTTACAGCAGCCCAAGTAGATCAGGTGACCAGACAACTCCCTTTCACCCTACTATTCCTACTCTTAGGATTCCACCCTGCTCCCCTCTCACCAAATTACCGTTCATTGCTGCACATGCTCTCCCTGACTGATACTGTACTTCAAGCTTTTATGCTCTGCCGGCCTCCCTAAAATCAACAGAGTATAACCCACAAGGACAGGAAAAAGATATCTGAAGACCATGCGCTGCAGGAGGCAGGATGACCTGGTATCTCTGCTGTCACTAATGGCATGTCACACAGCTAAACGACTGCCATTTGTTCACGCCTCTCTAGCTTCTCTAGCAGTTATTAAATACAGACTTCCATAAAGTTGCCTTACTTCTCAAAAAAAGATGTTAATAACTGCCCTATTTACCTTTTTTCATTGTTACTAAAAAAGTATAAATGACTTACAAGCTATTAAACACTACAGAAGTAATAGGGTGTTTTTGTTTTCTGGTCTAATGTGTCTTTTTGGGATTTTGTTGTTGTTAAGATGTCCATATGGGATAAGCGTGGGCTTTGGAATTCACTGATACAAGTTTGAAGCGCTCCCATCATCACATTACTTGTCTGTTCTTGAGCTAGCTAACTCACCTTTCAGATTGAGTGTCTTCATCTACAAAATAGGGTACTGCCACCTGTATCACATATTACATTAGCATTTAACATGTGTAAAGGACATTCAATTCTCCTTTCATCATCAGCCTTCAGTCCAACCCCATTTTTACATTCCAGTTCTTCCAATCCCACGTGATTATTCTTTTTCAACAAGCACCCAGAAGAAAACAGAAATTTAGGATGAAACTTAAGTCACCTCTCTCATCAAAAATAAGAGTTTTGAGAAACATTGGCTGAAGATTTTTAAAATATAAAGCTGTCCCTTTACTTTGTTTTTGCCATTACTAGGTTATGGCACCAGGAGGAACAGGAGGCTGGGGAAGCTAATATGAGGCCCAGGGGCTATCAGAAGAACAGAGTTAAGCTATGACTTTTTTTCGTAGTTTCTAGTCGTTAACCACAAATTAAAGTTACCAGTGCTATCCTTGGTTCTCTTCTCTTTCATTTCCCAGAGTTCTCAAGAGTCACAAAATCTTTTCAATTCTACTTCTAATGCCCTCTTCTGCATCTCTACTTTAGTTCAGGTGCTGGCTATTTCAACAGCCTCTTAAAAGGCATCTCTTCACAGCACCACCAGTGACTTTCTGTACCACAAACCTCATGACTTCTCTGGATTAAAACTGTATTGGTAGCTACCTGTATCTGCAGCATAAAGTACACCCTTGGCATAATACATAGTTATTCATGCCCTGTCCTCACCTGGTCTCATTTGTCATCATTCCCCAATAAGTAGCTGGTGCTAAAGCTACAAACTTGAGTGTATCATGCGCTCACATTCCTTTTAACGCCCCTTTATAATCTCATTTACAATGCCTTGTAATACACCCTTCACATCCATCAAAACTCAGCTTAGAAGTAGAACCAAGTTGGGTGCTCTTAAAACATATATACTGTAATTTAGCTATTTTTCTATAATAGTTTTTTTTTTCCCCCACTAGAAAATAGGACACTGAAGGATAGAAACTCTTTTCAATCACAGTAAACAATGCACAGTGACTAGAAGCTTCATAAATTAACTAATGAATGAAAGAATAAATGGCTTGATTGACTTCAGTTTCATTATAAATAAAATAGGCTTTTGAGAAATGATCTGATAAAGTACACACAATTCACCAAGTTATTCCACAAGAAAGTAAACCTGGAGTTCTAAATGAATTATTGCAAATAAAACCACATTGGGACATAATAATACACATGGTTACAAGAACTCAAAAGATAATGTGAATTTATTATGGAGGTGTATGTAATAATTTACTGGGAAATAATGGAATCCAAGTAAGGTACATAATGAACAGAAAACAGAAAAACAAATTCCAGGGCCTCCTGGGTGGTGCAAGGGGATAAGCCACAGCACTATGAAGCTATCTGCAGTCACTGCAGCCTGCAGTCACTGCAGCCTGCGTCAATCCCGGGCCAGGGAGGGGACCCACAAGGCGCGGCAGACCTCTCCTGTCTTGCCTGCTGCTCCAGTCACCTGTGTGTTTTAGTAGAGCTGCCTCTTCTGCTCCCCATTCTTTCTGAGGCGAATCCTCTCACCCCCTCTATATCTCTGGCCTGTACCCCAGTTCTTGTATACAAAAAAATAAATCTTTAAAAAAAAAAAAAAACAAGTTCCAGAGTGAAGCAAAAAGAAAAATGCTGTTCAAAAAACGCTGTTCAGGGCCTCCCAGGTGGCGCAGTGGGTTAAGCAATGCACTATGAGGCAGACCACAGCCACTGCAGCAAGAGTTTGATCCCTGCTGCCAGCCAGGGAGGGGACCCACATGGCACAGCAGACCTCTCCTGCTGTGCCTGCTGCTCCCCTCAGCAGTGTACTTCCGTTGATCTGCCTGTTCTGCTCCCTGCTCTCTGTGGTGAATCCTCTCACCCCCCCACACCTCTGGCCTGTACCCCAGTGCTTGTATGCATAAATAAATAAAATCTTAAAAAAAAAAAAACAAAACGCTGTTCAACAGTAACTATGAGAAATTTAAAATCATTTTTCAGACAAGTTCATAAATTTGCAAGGCATGAATATACAAGGGAGACTCTAGTTACTACCACCTCAACTACTATTGTAATGCTTACACTTATTATTTTTCTCTGAAGTGCAATAATCAGAAATTTCAATCTTCTTAAACGGGAAAGATTTTTTAGGTTCTACAAAAATAAATTACATTGAGTTACAACGGATGGTGACATCAGGGAATTCCATAAGAATGGTTGCCAAACAGGATTAGCATGTTGGAAAGGAGGAAAGAGGAAGAAAAAGGAAAATGGACAACGCAATGTTTTTGAGATCAAATTCTTTTTCAAACACCTTTCATGTACCCAGAAAATAATAACTAGGGGATTATCTCACACATTCTTGAAAATCAAGAAATGCCTATCCACCCATAAAAATTCTATCACAACTCGGCTTCATCCTCCATCCACAGGCATCCAACTAGCTATGCCTATAATACATGAAATTAATACAATCTTCAAGACAGGAACAAAATGCTCCAATTTTTTGAAAAGAAGCCAGGACAAATGACCAAGATTTCAAACCACCAAGCAGATTTCCATGTAACAGAACCCTTCTACTTCTCAACTTCCTTATTACCTACTCCTGTTTTCCTGTATCTTATCATTGGCGCTTTCCTATTATCTAGGAAGGGACAAAAAATAAATTTAGTAGGAACATGGGACTTATAGTTAAAGCAGAGGTGGTCTGAACCCTTGCTAATGGTGAAGATGGCCTTCACTACTTGCCCTGAGTCCTCATCAGAACAGGGTCAACTTAGGATTCTAAGTTGTTGCAAGAATTAAAATACGTGAGCATGTACACTATCTGGCACAGTGAGCTGAATAAGGGATACCTACCAGATAGTCCGATAAGTGAAAAATACCAAATCACAAACACCTGAAAATTAATAGACTACAGTAATGTCACCACCCTGATAGTACAGCAATTTACAGTGTTCTGCAATGTTTTATTTGTTTAATGTAAGCAGGGAGAAAGAAGCCCAACCAAGAACAGAAACAGAGTACATAGTATGAAAATTTATTTCACAATCCTATAGTCTACCAGAGTTAAAAATTCTTAATGTCAGCTCACACAGCCTCTTCATGATCTAACCCCAACCTATTTTTTGGCCTCATCTCACATTATGGCTCCACATTGTGAACACTAACTTGTAATAAATACCTACTTCTAAAGTCAAATTTGGGCTAAACAATTCCTTCTCACCCACTGAAAACATTCTCCTGTTCGATGCCTCTCCTGTTCCTCCCTAGAAGAAATCATGATGGGCCTCCCTGGTGGCGCAGCGGGTTAAGCAAAGTTAAGCAAGGCACTATGAAGCAAACTGCAACCACTACAGCACGAGCGCGATCCCTGCCGCCGGCCACGGAGGGGACGTCCCCCACATGGCGTAGCAGACCTCTCCTGCCTCGCCCTCTGCTGCCCTCAGCAGTGTGTCTCAGTCAGTCTGCCTGTTCTGCTCCCCGCTCTGCACTTGATCTTAGCCAAAAGACCGAGAAGCGATTCTGCTCCCCGCTCTGTCTGGTGAATCCTCTCACCTCCCGCGACTCTGCCTGTACCTCAGCTTTTGTATGCATAAATAAATAAAATCTTTAAAAAAAAAAAAAAGAAATCATGATGCCCATCCCTGTGCATTTATAATAAAGCACTGTAATGGCCTGTAGTTCAGATGTGTGACTTTTTAGTATATTCTGAATATACTAAAACATCTACTATAACAATACTGACATATATGTATATATGTAAATGACCTATTGTCCACTTTAAATTCCCATTAAGCAAACAGACTGTCTTTTTAATACTCATTGAAAGAAAGCACTCCAAATAAATTTTTTGTTTATATAAACAAGTGTTCCACAATTATGATCTGATCAGTAATATTATTTTGCAAGTCATATGAGACTCAATTTCATTATTTCATATTACATAGACTACACAAATGTGTGTGTATATAAAAATACATATACATATATATACACACACATCTTTACTTAAATAACTGAATTTTATAAATATTAACTACATCTCCTATACATGAAAACATGGTTGGAAAGTTGATTCACAACGAAGAGTTTAATTCAGGACACAGTCTATAGTTTAGATAAGTAGCTGGGTAAACATGATTACAAATATCTAAGTGCACAACTTTGCTTCCAGTAACAGCATTGTAAATTATAGTCATAGTTCTAGCTTTTTCAAATTTCAATTCTAGTTTTGCCACTAACTATCAGTGTTCCTTAGCCAAGTCACTTAACCTCTCTAAACTCTAAGGACTACATACATAAAATGACTCTGGATTAGATCAATATTTACCATACATTCTTGATCATAAAAATTACCCAGAAAATGTGTTTAAAAATACATGTCCCACAACCTCTTATAAAGAATCCAATTTAAATTAAATAATTAATAGACATATCAGAGCGTGATTTACACAAATGCAAAAATGCATTTTTCTTTCTAATATCATTCTGGATGATGCCCAGCAATGTGTAAACCCCAGCTAAAGTAGCACAGCAGACTGAGGCAATATAAAAAGAACTTAAAAATGTTGAGCTTGTTTCCAAAGACTATGAGAGAGCTCCTGCAGGCTTTTCCCCAAGAATGAATTAAGGATTATTAAACTAAAATATCTGATATGCAGAAATTTACCAAATATGTCAACAAACACTTGAAGTATGTAAAGGAAGACTTAAAGTCTCATGTTTAAATCTCTTTCCTAATAAGAAGATGTACTTCCCCTAGCTAGTCTCTTTGATGGAAAAATAAGTTTTTAAACTGAATATAAATCACTTCAAAGTATTGGAAATTATGAAACTGTCTCCCCTGGGTATTAAAACAGTACCACACATTCCAAAATTGTTTATTTGGCTTCCCAAAACCATTTGTTAAAATCTTCCTAATCTGGAGACTTCAAGAAAAAGTTCTTACATTGCATGCAGAGATGACAATCTAATTTCAAAACATATATCCAATTTATAATACAGTTCACAATAAGAAGTATGTGCTTCAAGCAAAGTAACTTTGGTTACGGAAAGACTCACCATCTGTATGGGTTTCTTGTGGAGATCTCGTTCAGTTACCAGCTTTTCCTGATCCGTGACATAAAGACCCTTCTGCGCTAAAGCCTGGATGACAGCGTCATGGCCCAGCAGGGGTTTTGCAGCATCACTCTTGAGAATGAGACTCCCAGCGCGACAGTACAATTCAGCAGACAGGAGCAAATTCACAACAGGTGGTTTGATGTGCTCCTGGTCATACTGATCAGTGTAAAATGGTTCTCGAAGTTCCTCTGGCACATTTTCTGTAAAGATTAAGGGGGGAAAATTGTTATAGATTTTTATAAAACAAACACGACTCAATAATTACAATTTATGTCACAGAAGTTAAGAGTCCTTCTAAAAACATTAACCAAACTTAAACCAAAAAGATAACTTATTAGACCTTGGCAGACAGTCTAGAATAAAAATGAATGAAATTTACAGAAGATACTGCTCTGAATGTACTTTTAAAAAGGACATAAGGCAGATAAGAAGTTTCTGAGTCCATGGCTATGGAGACGTTTTCTCGCATGCATACTTAAATATACAGAATAAGCCAGATGAGGGCTAAAAACTAATTTCAGTGAATACCCTCAGAGTAGTCAATCAGAAAAGGCACTGTAACAGCTATTTCAGTTAGCTGCTGCTAGGCCTTGCCACCTCAGAATATAAAATCATTTGTCCATAGTTATATAGCTGAACAATTCCAAAACAGAAAACCCCTTGCTCATTCTGACCCTCTGAGAGAGCACTTTCTCTCTCCCCACCCCCACCCTCCCTTCTTACTTAGCCTGTTAAAGCCATTGAGAGGGAGTTACAGCTACAATTTAGGGGAGACTACTCTTAAAAAGCCTTTATATTAGTAAAACACTCCTATTTCCACCTTGCCACTGACCATGCCCCACCAGAACTCCAAAATCCCTCCTGGGCACCCTACTGATCCATTCAAAATCAACAAAGGGTAGTTTTTGTAAATTGGAGGGGCTTGACAAAGAAACCAAAATTTCCTGGGGGAGCTACCCCTTTGCTAGCTCTGTGCTTGAAGACTGTCATGCTCCACTTTCCCAGTGCCTCCTCCCAATGACCTCTGAATGCAGCAAGGGTACTAAAACAAACAAGAGATACACACTTCTCAAGGTTTTACTATTTTTCTTGTCTTTTCTACCTTCTGTCTCTTCCTCTTTCTCCCCGCTCCTTACCAGACTACTGCTTTTCCATCAGAAGCAGGACAAGAATGAGGTTTTTCCCCCAAAAGGAAAGGCAGGACATCTAAGTAAGAAGTTAATGTGGAGTTGCAGCCATAGATATTGACAGCTCTGGCCTGAATTTAGCCAGCCCCTCACTGGCTAAACATGAGTGAATGTGAGATTTGGAAAGTGAGGTTTCATGGTCAGCCGACCCCCATCACGATTTTAGGACTTTTCTGAATAGGCAGTTTTAATATAACCTAATAATCCTATGGTACTAGTCAAAAGTCAGGATTTCAAAAATTTACTCCCAAGTATTCATGTACTCCTTAGCAATTTTTCACCTTAAATTTTTGGGAAAATATTACTTAGAAAAATATTTTCATCAAACAATATTGTAATAAATATTTCATGTTCATTTTATATACCAGCTTGGTACTGGCTCCTTGAGGAGCCAACAATCTACAAAAGACCAGAGAGACAGGTAAAGTTAAGCGATTTAGAAATCGAAGACAATACTCAAAGATTAAGCACCAAATAAATGAACAATTAAGTGCTTGGAGTTCAGAGAAGGGAGCATCACAGTGGGCTGACACATCTTTTCTTTAAGAAACAGGAAGAACAGGCATTATTTGTTTAGTCAGAAAAAAGACTTTCTAAACAGAAGAAGGAAAGACAGAAAGGAAGCGAAACACCACCACAATTTGGGTGTGAAAAGACTCCTGTAAGGAGAATGATGAGAGATAAAGTTGGAATGGGAGGTCACTGTTCAGATTTGAAATTAAACTGAACTTAAACGAAAACTTTATATAATAGCTAACAAGGAACTGCTGACAGTTTTAAAAGGAGGAAAATGACATATTAAGAGCGATGTTTGGGTACAATTAATTTGGCATTTAATAATGATGGCAGAAAAAATTAGAGAGTATAAAGGTAAGGAAAAGAAATTGGATGGCAATAGTGAAAGCAAGGGGAAAGACCATAAAAGCAAGCCCCAATGGACTCAGGAATAAAGCAAAGAGATGGTCAACATAATCAAAGGTGATCAAGAATGGGGTACCTGGAAAGAAATAGGACTAACAGAAAAGAGGGAAACAGAGGAAGCACTGATCCTGGAATCAAGACCATAAACTCAGTTTTAGACGTGCTCAGTTGAAATGAGCGCAAAAATATCTGAGCAGAAATATCCAAAAAGCAGTTGGGTAAGTAGAACTCTGAAAAGACATCAAGAGTAGATTATCAATTTGGGATTTTGGTGACATCTAAAAATATCCTTATTTAATAACTGAAAACCCCTTTCTTCCTTCCTTCAGGAAGGAATTAACCAGTAATGAGCCAGCCTTAAACTTAATAACTGCCTCGGCATGATACATAAGCTCAGTTGTAAGTCATGGAATATAGTGCGGGTAAAATGTAGTACCACAGGAGCTAAGCAAGGCTAATTAGTAGAACTGCTATATAATGATAACTATAAATGACTTGATACCTAAACAGCTGTGCAAAGAAAGTCACTGCTCAATTATCAGGATTACAAAGTTCTCCATGACATCTGAACAGTTTACTGTTTTAGTACCCACTTTCACACAGGATCTTTATAATTTAGTGACACTAGCAAATCATGTAATATATACATAATATTAGGACTACAGCAACACTTGTCGAGAATCTTTGTATCAGATGCTGTCCTACACATATACTGTTATCTAATGCTAACAATCTTCAGACTGTTTTACAGATAAGTAACCTAAGAAAGGTCATTTGGTTCAAGGGCACAGAGCTGTTAACCCGGTGCTCTAGTTCTAAACCACCCTGCTAAACAGATTCAAGACATTGACAGCAGTTTGCCAAGATTGCAAGGTTGGATGGAAGGTGGGAGACATACTGTAAGACGTACAGCTTAGGGGCTATTTCATTTTATCATGGCAAGCTCCCAAACGTAAGTGAAAAAGTCTAAGTTCAAAAAAAAAAAAACTCAACGCAAGAAAAAGGGAAAGGATTCATAGCATGGACATGCCATGTTAAATACAGATTTTTTTCCATCCAAAAAGAATGCAAAACCACATACTAAATATTATAAAACAGGTCACTTATAAAAACAACTAGTCAATAACTAAATATGCTTAAGACTTGAAAGTGTCTATTATGTTGCCAATTAGTACAAAAATATCGTTTTTAAAAGTTGGGAGCTGTATCATATTTTAAAACGAACTAAAATAGCATTAAAAAAACACAGGCAAAATCAAAGATAAGAGATTTTACCCTCTTCCTAACCTTCAGAACACTGAAGAAGTTAATACTTAAGAACTGGATGAGTGAAACACCACTCCTAAAATTGCAAAGGATAACAGACAAGTTTTTCTTGTGCACCAGGACTTAAGCAGAACCTACTTTAATTATGTTATAATAAATCCTAGTTAGATTTATGTTCTGAAATTAACAAATCACCTGAAATGCTTGAGGTACAGGTAGAGGGAGTATTTGCTCAAGGCGATTTTCTATAAAACTGGGTTAGCTGCTAGCTGCAAGTGATACAAATTCTTTAAAGCAAGAAAGGCTGGGAGGTAGGGTGTGAATACATTTTAGACACATCAGCACACTCAACACGGGAAAAAGCACTGCCTTAGCTTGCAAACTAAAAAAAAAAAAATTCTGAAACAATTTATAAGACAGAATACGCGAATTTCAAAAACTCCAATTGAAAGTAAGTCCTAAGCCATGGCATCTAAATTAAAAACATACATAAACAATAGTCAATAACATTGTTACAGGGTAATTTTAATATAAAATGGGTTTTTTACACTGGGTTAAAATTTCATAGTATCAGCAATTTAAGAAATATTTTTTGTCAATCAAAAAGACAAAAAAAAAAAAAACAGTTTTAAGCCCGGCACAGACAAGGATGCACTTAACTGAGTACACGTGGCCAGAGGGCAAGGGACAGTCAGCCTGTCTTATTCACCATGATACAAATTTCCAGCAATATAAGTGCCTGGAACATGGTAAACGCTTAACAAATACCCAATTAATAAATGAATGAAAAAACTTCTGTTAAATTTCTAGTACTTAGCCTTGTACTGAAAGAACTTCCAGATTTCAAAGTTCCCCTCTACTACTAGATTCTGTACTAAGTAATCAAAATGTATTTCCTGTACCTAATTTGAAAAACTTTGGTTTTTCCATGGGCCAGAACTTCTGCAACAGCATTCCTTCTCAAAATCAAACCTTTTTCAGTTAACCTACATTCATTAACATTGATGATACAGTGGGGAAAACTGGAGTTTGGGAAAAGAATGTGCTTTAGAAAGATGAATCACATGACCCAAAACAATCTATAAATTCAATGCAATCTCCATCAAATTTCCAACACCATCTTTCACAAAAATAGAACAAACGATTCTAAAATTTGTAATGAACCACAGAAGACCTCAAATAGTCAAAACAATCTTAAGAACACAGATGGAGGCTATGTTTTTTTAAACTATATTTCAAGTTTGTGATTTCAAACTATATTACAAAGGTATAGTAGCCAAAATAGTATGGTATTGACATAAAAAACAAGCAGCTCAATGGAACAGAACAGAGCCAGAAATAAATCCACCACACATAATCAATTCGTTTACAACAAAGAAACCAGAAATATACAGTGAGATAAAGACAATCTCTTAAATAAATGGGGCTGAGAAAACGGAACTATACAAAAAAGAAACTAGATCATTATCATAGAAAAATTAACTCAAAATGGATTACAGACTTGAATGTAAAACCTGAAACGATGAAACTCTTAGAAAAAAAACACAAGTGATGAACTTCTTAACACTGGTCTTGGCAATGATTTTTTTGGATTTGACACTAAAACAAAGGCAATAAAAGCAAAAATAAATAAATGGGGCAACACCAAACTTAAAATATTTCTGCACGACAAGGAAAACATCAACAAAATGAAAAGGCAACTAATGAATGGGAGAAATATTTGCAAGTCATTATTTGATAATTAAGTTAATATCCACAATGGATAAAGAGCTCATATAACTTAGTCCCCCTAAAAAAATCCAATTAAAAAACGGGTATAGCCAAGATATGCAAACAACCTAAATGCCCAAAGTAGATGAATGGATCAAGAAGATGTAGTATATATACAAAATGGAATACTATTCAGTGATCAAAAAGGATAAACCCATTTATGGTAACATGGATGGAGCTGGAAGGAACTATGCTAAACGAAGTAAGTCAGAAGAAAAAGAGAGGGAAAATGCATAAGCAAACTACAGATCTGAGGAATACAGGAGGGGAGGCAGAGGAAGAGAGGGTAAAACAGGGAAAAACACAATGGTTTATGGTGATGGATGGTGGTAGGAGAACTATGGAGACTACACCTGAGGGGAGAAATCAAATACTGCCCCCAAATTAACAACAATGTAAAGAAATAAATAAAATTTTAAAAAATAGGTTAGAGGATCTAAATAGACAACTTTTCAAAGACATAAAGATCACCAATAGTTATGAAAAGGAGCTCAATGTCACTAATCAACAGGTAAATCAGGATCACAATTTGGTATCACCTCCCACACGTTAAATGGCTACTATCAAAAAAAGAAAGTAACAAGTGTTGGCTAGGATGTGGTGAAAAGGCAAACCTTGCACACTATTAATGGGAAGGTAAACTGATGCAGGCACTATGGAAAACTGTATGAAGGTAGCTTAAATGGATAAAATACAACTACCATATGATCTAGCAATTCCACTTCTGAGTATTCATTAAAAAAAAACCAACACTACCTCAAAACATACAGATGCACTCCTCATGTTCACTGCAGCACTATCTACAATTGCAAAGATGTGGAAACAGCCTAAGTGTCCACCAATGGATGAACACATAAAGAAAATTTGGTAACATATACAACAGATTATCCCACCATAATATGAAAAAATTATTACCACAATAAATTTAGTTAACATCCATCACTATACCCAATTATATTTTTTTTTCTCGTGAGATCTTTTAAGATCTAAATTTAAGTTAACTAAATTTACTGTGGTGATTATTTTATCATATTATGGTGGAATAATAATCTATTGTATATGTTACCAAATTTTCTTTATCTGTTCATCCATTAATGGAAACCAGGAACTGCTGCCATTCCCAGCAACGTGTATGGAGCTAGAATGGATCATGCTGAGTGAAATAAGTCAGACGGAAAAGAAAACTTTCGGATGGTTTCACTTACAGGAGGAATATAGGGGAACCAAATAAAGGATCAAGAGGCAAAATAATAACAATAAAAAAACAACAAAACGAAACAAAAATAAACAGAACACTATAAGTCAGAGACATTCTGCAGGAGAGGGGGAGGGAGAAGGATCAAATGGGGGCAGGAAGAGCACAAGGGACTATGGTGATGGTGAACCGCTGATGGAAATTCTTTGGGGACTACACCTGAGTAAAAGCAAGTACTGTTTAAAAAAAAAAAAAGTAATAACGATGTAACATATATATAAATTGTTAAAAAAATACAAAAAAGGAAATCTTGCCATTTGCAACAACATGTGTGGACTTTAAGAGCATTATGCTAAATAATGCTGGATAAGTCATAGAGGAAAAAACAAATACCATTTTGATCTAACTTATAAGTGAAATTTTAAAAGAAAGCAGCTCTTAGATACAGAGAATAGACTGGTGGTTGCTGTGGGGTGAGGATGTAAAATGGGTGAAGGGTGATAAAAAGTACAAATTATAAAGAAACTAAGACTTGGGGATCTAATGCGCAGCATGGTGACTACAGTTAATACCACTGTGTTGCATATTTGAAAGCTGCTACAGTAGATCTTAAAAGATCTCATCACAAGAAAAAAAATTATAATTATGTATAGTGATGGATGTTAACTAAATTTACTATGGTGATCATTTTACAATACATACAGATATCAAACAGCGATGCTGTATACCTAAAATAATGTTACATATCAATTATACCTTAATTCTAAAAATGAGTCAGTTCCACCACTTGCTGCTATGGGATCTTGTAATAACTTCCAAGTTTCTCCATATTCCTAGTAATGCCTGCTCCTATACTCTGACCTCAACTTCCTTACCTCCTCAGGACCATCATGCTCCAGACACCCAATTCTTTCTGTTGCTACAACACACGGAAGGTCATGCCTTGTGGATCATGCACTAGCTGCTCCTTCTGCCCCGTGTGTTCCTCCCTCTAGCCTTCATGTGGTTGCTCTTGCTATTCAGTTATCATTTAAGTTCATGAGATATACTGCCCTGACTAGCCCACTGATCACCCTATTTTAACTCTCTACATTAACAGTGACTACTACCCTATAACACACATGTTTATTTCTGCCTCCTTCAACTAGAAGGTAATCTCAAGGAGTCCAGGATACTACTGTCCTGTGTCACTAGCGATAGAAGAGTGCCTAGAACACACCAGGCACTCAAATATTTACTAAAAGAATGTGAAGTGCCTAAACATAGAGCTTTGCCTTCAGAGAAGCCACCAATTAAAAGTTAGCTCCCTCCTTCTCTACACTTACCAAACGATGTGTTAAATGCTGTATGACATTCCTGAGCTCAAATTACCTCCTCCACTCCTCCCACTACCCTATGAGACTAAGTCACCTCTTCTGAGCTCCAGATCCTTAAAAGCCACCAGCCTACTCAACTCTTCACTTGAATGTCAAAGAAACCTCAAACTTATAATGGGAGCCAGATTTCTCAGTGACAGAGGGAATTAGAAAATGGAGAGAAAAAGACCGGAATGAACTCTGGTGTGGACTGAAACAGGAAATCAGTGTGAACACACGATGGTTTGCACTGGTCTATACCTAGGATGTGGCAGTTATGTTACATACATATGTGTTTTCCCAGCCCTGCCAAACCCCAGTAGCAATAAGCCTAGCATTTCCAGCCATGGGTCATTTAACAGAAGGGCACATTGTGAAAAATCGATAGATAGGAAGTTCCGTCGCTGTGTGAACATCAGAGTGTAGTTTACACAAGCTTAGATCTCATAACTTACTACCCGCCCAGGCTGTATGGCACACTACAGGGACCACCATCGGGCCCTCGTCTGAAATGTAGTGACATCTCTGTATACGACTGTAGATCTCGTTTTCTATATCCCTTCCACAAAAAGGAACCAGAGCTTTTGTGGAAATGGCTATTTCCAGGGCTGGAGCAGGAAAAAGACAAGATGGGCTAAGATGTAATGGGGTGGGAGGAAAGTGGATGTGTGGATGGATATATGTAGCAGAAAGGAAGGAACTGCTAATAAATGATGGGGCCATGTCGAAAGAGCATAGCATTCACTTGGAAAGAGAGTCCACTAATCAAACCTGGGACAATGTAAGCATCGAAATAAAGACAACAAAGGACTACAACCCATTAAATAAAACAAAAATTAGTGAGGTCATCCTAAGTGGGAGAAAAAAGCAGAAGGGAAAGTTCTCTAGTAGAATACTAACTAATAAAAGTAATCATGGGGCCTCCCTGGTGGGTAGCGCAGTGGGTTAAGCAACACATTATGAAGCAAACCGCACAAGTTCCATCCCTGCCGCTGGCCAGGGTGGGGACCCACATGGTGTGGCAGACCTCTCCTGCCACGCCCACTGCCTCCCTCAGCAGTGTGTTTCAGTCAGTCTACCTGTTCTGCTCCCCACTCTGACTCTGGTGAATCCTCTCACTCCCGGACTCTGGCCTATACCCCAGCTCTTGTATGCATAAATAAATAAATCTTTAAAAAATAAAATAAAATAAATCATGAAAAACTGCTTCGAGCAAGAATAGTCACTGGATGCTTAAAAGATGGTTAAAGGTTTGATGACCAGGATATTTCAAATTATCTCACCATAAATTATTAAAGATAGGAATTTTATAGTAAAGAAAAGTGGCAAATACCATTTTAATCAAATGATCAGTGTTAACATCAGCAACACTGGTCAAACATTATGCACCTCCTAATACAATTTACTGAGGATACAGCGTCTCTTCAGTACTGACCTGCCAGATTTGCATACGTTCAATCTGACTATGAAGAAACATGAAACAAATATAATTTGAGGGACTTTCCACAAACTAATGGACCGATTGTTTGTGTAAAGTAAAAACATATTTTAATAAAGAGAGAATATCAGCACTGTTTGTGTAAAGTAAAAACATATTTTAATAAAGAGAGAATATCAGCACTGTAGGCTCAGACATTTTGGGGACTGAGAAGAAGAATTTCCTACTCCTTCCTTCCCTCTCCACTCTGCCCACTTACCCGGCATTACTGTATATAAAGAAAGAGGTCAAGCTGTCCTGCTCTTGGCAGCTGAGGGTAAGGAAGCAGTCCTCTGGATGTATGTGTCCTCTCTGGGCTGCCTAGCTGCCAAGTGGTCGCCGCCTGGGCACCCCTGCCCAAGTGCCTGGTGGAATGCAGGGAAGGAACTGTACAGCAGGGCACCAGGGTACACCTGCTGGTAGAGAGACAGATGGTGCTGGCAGTGATGGGGGGGTGGTGCAAGGATGGGTCAGTCGGAGGGCAGCAGGGAGGAAAAAATGAAGGGGAAACAGAAGAGAAGAAAAAGACAGGAGGGCAGGAGGAACAGGGGCCAGGAAACAGTCTCTAGTTCCTGGGTTCCCACCAACTCTTGTCTGTGGGCTGGTCTATGTGTACTTTGTTTTTCTTCATATGGACCAGGCATTCTTGTTAGGACATTGACAGCGCCCAATCTGGGTTGCATCATCACAGTCATTCAGACCAAAAAAGCAAAAGGGAACATCTGCTGTATGAGCGGCCAGCGGGGCTAGTGGGTCCCTACAGAGAACTGGCACAGGCGCTCACGGCAAAGGTTTGGCACAATCTAAGACCGTGCTCAAGAGGGTGCTGATGCCCAGCGCAACATGCAACTCAGGGTCTGTCAGTATCATGAAAGACAGAGACTAAAGTAGCCAACGAGATGCAAGTGCCTGGTACTTCGGTGAGTTCTGAAATGGGAACGTTAAGACCAGTGGAAAATCTGAATATGGACTGTAGATTAGATAATAACATTTTATCAAAGTTAAACTTCCTGACTTTCATAATTTTACTACAATGACATAAGAGAACTACCTTCATCTTAGGAAACAGACTGCAGTGTTTAGGACTGTGGACAAATGTCCAATGCATTCTCCAACAGATCAGAAAGTATTTCTACATATATAACTAAACATATGCGTGAAGGTATTCGTGTGGGAGGGAGAGAATGATAAGACCATTAGAATAAATGTTAAGAGTTGATAAATTTGGGTAAAGAGTATTTGGAAGATCTTTGTAGTATTCCGACATATATGAAATTATGCTGGAAAAGATTACAAAAGTTCAAAATGCCCCAAATCAGTCTTTTCCCCCAAACGTGATCACCCTCCAGTATTCCCCACATGAATGAGCTACACCACTATACATCCAGTTGCACAAGTCAGAACCCTAAGTCATCATTAATCCCACCCTCAACCCCGTCCAAGTCCATCTCCTCCTCACAATCTCAGTTCACGTAACCCTGGCCCAGACTATCATTAGTTTTCACCTGAATTACTATATTTACTCCTGTTGTCTTTTCTCATTCACTCTTATCCCTACTCCACACCATCCTCTCATATAGCCAGTGTGTTTATTTCCCATAAGCGATTTGGTAATGTCACACTCACCAACACCAAACCCTAGGGTTTTCAATTACTTTCAACTTTATTAAGTATTAAAATCTTTCCTACGACCTACAGGAAAGGATTCTGACCCTGTCCCTCTTTTTGTAGTCTATGTCTCTGTGAGCCACGTTCCATTCCTAGAAACCATGTGCCCTGTGCACATACCGGTCACCGTTCAGAATGCCCTTTTCCCCTAGTCTTCACTCACGGGTGCCAGTTTGGTTCAACTTCCCCCGATAAAAGAACACAGCATCTATACTGCCTTCCCTGCACCTCAGTGTATAGGCTTTTGCTTTAAAGAGTATTTAATTTTTATAAAAGATACATAGTTTGTAGCTTATAAAACATGAAACTTTTTCAAATATCTTTGTTATACATAAGTATTAGTAAGCAAAATATTTGTTAGAAATAAACAATTCATAATGTGTTAAAGGTAAGTGGCAAGTAACACATATGTTAAACAGAGGAAATGATAGAAAAAGACACTTAATATTCACAAATTATCTGGGATAATTTATAATATTCACATAGTCATAATATTCATATTAGCCCCTGATAAACAGTAAAATATAAGGCACTAAATAGTCATGCTATATTAAATGTGCATGAGACTAAACAAACAGGATACATGAACACCTAATGTTCAGGAGTTCTTAATGTGGCCACTGGGCCACAAAACCCACATGCTTACTGCCAAGCTAGAGCTGTAGCAGGCATGCTTGTCCCCTGTGCCTCCCTGATTGCGCAAGTGTGGGTCACTGGCCCGTGTGTCGCTGTGGACCTCCTTGCCTGAACCTCAACTCTGGCCCTGGACACAACACCCATCAGTGGGACTGACACATGAATACTATATACCAGGGACTGTGGTTCTTTCTCCCTGGCTCATCCTCAGACTGTTGACCTACCCAGTCTCTTTCCCCTCATTTCTCACTGTGAATTGATTTAACAAGTCCCACAACTTAAGCATGTTAATTTGATCTTGAGCTTTCCTGCTCTATGACCTCTGAAGCAGTCTGCCCAGTAGTATGCTTGGAGACTACTGTTCATCAAGGTGATTTCCCACACAGGGCAAAACAAATACTTAATAAAGGGAAGTTTCTTTTTAAAAAAGCATTCCATCTGATAAGTGAAGAGGTTATGACAAAAAGAGAGCTAGCTAGGTATTAAGTGTCTCCTGGAAAAAGTATATACCACTTATGAAGTGAGAATGAGAGGTGAGAGAGAATTCAAACCTGAATCCATATAATCTATAGATCTATCAATTTATAAGAAATACAGGAGACAAAAATATATCTGTTAAGCAATACCATGGAGATACAGACTGTGGGAAACTCTATAGTACAAACGCCTTGGTTTCTTCAATAAATAAATCACAAGAAAATAATATGGAAAGTGAACCTATGTATTAAAAAAACCTAAAAGATTTATCAACCAATTACAAAATATAGTCCTTATTTGATATTGACTAGAACAAATGAACCACAGAACAAAAAAATAAAAGCAAAAAGATTTATGAAGCAATAAAAGAAACACTGATAGGAACAGTAGAATCTCAGTGCTGTGCCATTTTTCATTTTATCATATTTTAAAAGGGAGTCCCTGAATTTTGGAGATACCTTCTAAGAGACTAACATGAAATGATATGATGTCTGGGATGTGCTTCAATAATCAATGGTGAATCAAAACTGGCCATGAGTTCATGATTGTGGAGGTTGGATGAAGAATAAAATAAAATGCTGTCGTTTAAAAAAAGTGGTTTGGGGCCTCCCTGGTGGCGCAGTGGGTTAAGCAACGCACTAAGAAGCAAACCACAGCCACTGAAGCACGAGTTTGATCCCTGCCGCTGGTCAGGGAGGGGACCCACATGGCATAGCAGACCTCTCCTGCCTCGCCGGCTGCTCCCTTCAGCAGTGTGTTTCAGTCAGTCTGCCTGTTCTGTTCCCGGCTCTGTCTCTGGTGAATCCTCTCACCTCCCTGGACTCTGGCCTGTACCCCAGCTCTTGTATGCATATTAAATAAATAGAATCTTTTTTAAAAAAAAAGTGGTTTGTTATCATTTTATATGAGATTTTTCTATAGTCAAGGGGCTTTGTTTGTTTAAAGAGAAAGAAAAAAGCAAGAAAAGAGTAGAACTTTGATTCGGTAATTAGGGACGATGTCAGAATGGTGTGACATGTCGATGTGAGGTCTGGAAATCTGACAGCTATTTGCTAGCATGAGAGAAAACATCTGGAGAATGAAACTCACACACGATGAAGGGTACAACTAAGGGAGTCACACAAAGACGGAGCTGGCTCCTTGATCAACAAAACCCAAAGCTCATCCACTTTTCCAGTTACATGAGCCAATGAATCTTGTTAGCCAGTTTGAGCTGGATTTTCTGTTACTTCCAGTGAAGGTATCCTACACAAGATCTCACTTTCTATCCACTCGGGTCAAGATCCTGCCCCCGCAGCTACCCTCAACATGTTCTCAGCCATCACTAACTCTGCTGTTGCTAAATCCAACGGACTTTTGAGACCTCTTTTTGCTTCATCTTCTTCAGCTCCATCTTGTACTCCTCATCCTCAGCGTTCTCTTCCCTGCCCTGAGGATTCCACACTCCTGATTCCCCCTCTCTCTCTCTGGATACTATTGGGCTCTTTTGTTGACTCTCCTGTCTTGGGTTCCCTTCTCTCCCTCAAAGTAACTGTCAGTTACTCTTTTTATTTTAATAACCTCCTTTATCTCTCATCCCTTAGGTAATCTAAGTTCCACATACGCATTTTTCAGGGCCTACTGTGATGTTTCTCAAACTCAACACTGTTCTCTCCCACAAGCATCTCTCACACACAACCTGGTTCTCTTCCATTGTTCCCTCTCTAAATAAAATCTCTCTCAGTGACTAAAATCTCTCTTAACACTACCACAATGTCACCTTTCCTTCCACATGTTCAGACACTCACTACCCATCCATTCACTTCTTTCCATAACCATCACTACCATTCAAATTCATGGCACCATCTAACATCGTATCACCTCTTACCTGGACCACATCACCCCCGGCGTAACTTTCAATTCCCTACAATCCATTTGCTATTATTTTTCCAAGATTCTTTTTTCTGATTATGGTAGAATACACATAACACAAAATTTATTATTTTAACTCTATTTAATTGTACTCCAAGAGTTTTTGAAAAACAGACTTCTGGTGACATCGTCTGACTTAAAAAAGAACTAAGTGGCTCAGACTACAAGTGAAAAGACAACTTTTTACTTATCTGCCTTTTTATACCTTTTGAGTTTTGATTCTGTGCCTGTGTCATCAACTGGGAAAAAAATTTAACCATCAAAAAATAAAGTTTCAAGAACTTACAAGACCTCTAGCATCTAAGTTAACAATGGAGGTAGTTTTTATCTGTTACAATGCAAAATTTTACAAAACACACAAGTTAGAGAAAAATTAATTTTCATCAAAAAGAGAGGATGAAAAATAACACAGTGAAAAAAAGAATCTTAAGAATAGTAGAATCCAGCAGTATAAAATGAAACCATCTACTTTGAAACTTTCCTTTGCTGAGGAAAAATGCTTTAAAATAATTCAAATACCCTTTATTCTAAGTACCCAAAATTGGCATGAAATTCCCATGTCAGAGACAGAAAAGTATGAAGGAAGGGGCTAAGAATGTGGTGATGCAGTGAGAATGGCACATATTAAAAAAAACTAGCAACAACAAATATTGGCAAGGATGTGGAGAAAAAGGAACTCTCCTACACTGCTGGTAGGAATGCAAACTGGTCCAACCACTATGGAAAGCTGTGTGGCAGTTCCTCAAACTACTGAAAATGGAACTTCCGTACCATCAAGTAATTCCACTCCTAGGGATCTACCCAAAGGACACAAAAACATTAATTCAAAAGGACACCTGCACCCTTATTTATTGCAGCACAAACAATAGGTAAGCTATGGGAACAACCCAAATGCTCAAAAATAGATAACTGAATCAAGAAGATGCGGTATATTTACACAATGGAATATTACTCAGCAATCAAAAAGGATAAGCTCATGCCATTTGCAGCAACATGGATGGAGCTAGAAGAGATTTATGCTCAGATTTAAGCCAGAAAGAAAAAGAAAATTATCTAATAGTTTCACTTATCGGAGGATTGTAGAGGAACCAAATAAGGGATGGGGCAGGGAGGGGAAGTAGCTATAATAAAGTAAAATACAGAAACTACTGAGTACGCCTTTAATATAAAAGAGTTTAGATTTTTTGCACAAATTAACAGTTATCTATAGAATACTCCTCCCCAAAACACTGAATACACTCTTTTCAAGTGTATATGAAACACTTTCAAAACTAGACCTTATGTCAATTATCTATTGTCAATCAAATTACAAAGACTGAAATCATATCATATACTTTTTCTGGCCTTAATGCTGTAGTTAGACATCAACTACACACACACAAACACACAGGAAATACATGGAAACTAAACAATATGTTGCTTAGTAACACTGAACAAAAGAGAATATTAAAATAGAAATTAGGGCCTCCCTGGTGGCGCAGTGGGTTAAGCAACGCACTATGAAGCAAACCGCAGCCGCTGCAGCATGAGTTCGATCCCTGCCGCCGGCCAGGAGGGGG
>JAGFMF010011641.1:832885-880947 GCA_019455555.1 Galemys pyrenaicus | reverse complement strand
TGTGGTGAATCCTCTCACCCCCCACACTTCTGACCTGTACCCCTGTGCTTGTATGCATAAATAAATAAATCTTTAAAAAAAAATAAAATAAAATAAAATAGAAATTAAAAAAACCCAACAACCTTGAGACTAATGAAAACAAGCACACAAGTCTCAAGAAATCCATAGGATGCAGCAAAAGTGGTATTAAGATGAAAGACAGTTGTAATCCAGGCCCACATTAGGAAGCTAAAGAAATTCCAAATAAACAGTTTAATAACACATCTAAAACAAGCTGAAAGAGAGGAACAAACAACACTCAAAGTTAGCATAAGGAAGAAAATAATAAAAACAAGAGTGGAAATAAACAAAATAGGTATCAAAAAGACTATGCAAAAATAAGAGCTGAATACACCAATCATAAGCACAGAAGCCAAATCAATAAAAAAAAAATCTTCCCCAAAGTCCAGGGTCAGGTGGGTTTACAATAAAATTTACACCAATCTTCTCAAATTATTTTTAAAAATCCAAAAAGACGGAATACTCCCTAATACATTTACAGTACCAATATTACCTTCATATTCAAACCAGACAAAGACAGCACAAAAAATTATAGACCAATATCCTTGATGAACAATGATACAAAATACTTCAGTAAAACACTAGCAAATTGACTTCAATATTACATCACAAGGATTATACATGATGATCATGTGGGATTTAACATAGGTATCGAAGGATGGTTTGATATATGCAAATAAAGCAATGCAGTCTATTACATCAACAAAAGTCAGATAAAAATCATTTGATACTATCAATCGATACAAAAAATGCATTTGATAAGACTCAACGTTTTATGACAAAAACTCTAAACAAGCCAGAAATAAAAAGAAACTACTGAACATAATAAAGGCCATATATTATAAACCAACAACAATATTTAATGGTGAAAATGGAAAGCCTTCTTTTAAGAATAGGCATAAAATAAGGATACCTACTATAACCACTTCTGTTTAATTTAGTATTAGAGGTTTTGGCTAGAGCAATGAGACAAAAACAGGAAATAAAAGGAATCCAAGCCAGAAAGCAAGTGAAACTATCATTATTCACGTGTTATACTATGACGATGCCACTAAAAAGCTATTAAAAAGAATAAATGAACACATTTAAATGGCAGGTTGCAAAATTAACATACAAAAATCCGTAACATTTTCATATACATTGAATGAGAAGACTCTAAGAAAATAATTGCACTCAACTATTTCAATGAGAATCAAATACCTCAGAATTAACCTAACCAAGGAGGCAAAGGACCTGCATAAGGAAAACTACAAGATGTTACTAAAGGACTTAAATAGCAACATAAGGAGATAAAAAGCTATCCCATGCTCATAGATAGGGAGAATCAAATTCATCTAAATGACTATCCTACCTACAGTAATCCATAAATATAACACAACTCCATTCAAAATGCCAACAATATTCTTCAAAGAAACTGAACAAAAAATATTGAAATTAGGCCTCCCTGGTGGTGCAGTGGGTTAAGCAACGCACTGTGAAGCAAACCGCAGCCACTGCAGCACGAGTTCGATCCCTGCCGCGGGCTGGGAAGGTGACCCACATGGCACAGGCAGACCTCTCCTGCCTGGCCTGCTGCTCCCCTCAGCAGTGTGTTTCAGTCCATCTGCCTGTTCTGCCCCCTGCTCTGTCTGGTGGATTCTCTCACCTCCCCACACCTCTGGCCTGTACCCCAGTGCTTGTATGCATAAATAAATAAAATCTTAAAAAAAAAAAGAAGAATGTACATAAAAAGTTCGAAATTGTACTTAGCACAAAGTATGTGTTCAATAAACTAGGGACTTCCCCCTCCCCAATATCCTTAGGATAATTGATGCCAAATTCCCTAAACTAGCCCTCCAAATAATTCTGACACTACTCATTACATAAACAAACCTCTTCCAACCAACTAATCTATGTTGTTCCAGTAACACTACCTGGGTTTCTCAACTCCATGCCTGTAATGAAACCATTTCCTGTAATGCCTGCTTCCCAGTCAGCGTAGCTGCCTATAGGTCGAGTCTGTCACCTCCACTCCAGGGTTTTCTTTCACAGATCACAGAAGCAGCAAGTGACCTCTCTCCATTCTGCCTTTCCTTCCTTTTACATGTCACTGTTCCAGTTATAGGACTCACCTATTTCCTGAACTCTACTATAGTTATTCATTTATCTTATCTCCCTACAAAAGCTCAAACTCTAAGGGGGGAAAAAGAAAACCTATGGCATCTGGCATTGTTAATAAGACCACTCCCATTGACATTATCTGCGCTTCATGCCTCAGTATTATATTTAATTCTTTTCCAAACTCTGCCTCTTTTTTCTTCAGCAACCCCCAAGCCATTCTAAGTATTTACTACCCTGGATTCTGTCTCAAAGTTCTCTCCCTCTACCATCTCATCAACTTCTAATTTCAGTGACACTGCTATACAACAGAAAATTCCCAAACTGGTATTCCTAACATCAACTCAATCATATTACATACCTATACTTGTAAGACTACTATTTATTTCATTGGATTTCTGATATCTGGCCAACACATTAAGTCCAAGCTGACTTCCCCATTCCAGTTTGCTGCTTTCTCTATCTCTACCAAAGACGTCCAATCCATAAATCTCAAAAGCTCTGACAACCTCCTTAAAATCTCAGGTGACCTCATCCTCTGTTTCCTTTCCATTTAAACCACTCTCCATGAACCCCAAAGTCAGTCACTTAGAAACAGTAGGGATTATATCTCTGCAAAATTTTTTCTATCTTTTGCTTCTTTTCCATTAATGACTTCTGGCTATAAAGTACATTGATTAATAGCACAGAAGTCTGAATTCCCAGAAATGGTTCCTAAACTTCTGGGTCTCATTTTCTTCATTAGTAAAACTGGAATAAGTAATAATTTCCTTGACAGACAGTTAGAACTCAATAAGTATGAGGCACTTTATGGTCATTTCGCCCTACTTCAAGCCATTGTAATCTCTTGTCCAGACCACTTCAATAACTTCACAATCACAATGCTACTCATTGCCATTATAAACTTCACACATATGTACAAGTCAGAGCTTTTGACAACTAAATGAGTTGGGATATACAAAGAAATGTAACAAGGGATAAAAGCAAATGACTTTATATTACCAAACAGTGTGAAAGAGAGAATGATAGTTGAGGGTTACATAATAAATCGACACTAGGAAATGTCATCCCAAATTCAAGAATTTAGCAAGGAAGAGTATCCTAAAAAGGGTTTGCACCTACCACTCTTCCTAAAGGATTTAAAGGAGCAGAACACAGGAAGCAGTCAGTAATAGAACTGCTTCAATGGGTTAAGCTGTTCAAATATACAGTAGCAGAGGCAAACAGTTTAACATCCCTTTACAATTTGCTTAAGTAAACAATCTGTTTACTTTTTCAAATTCACCTGAACAAACTTATTTTCCACTTGATCAATACTATATCTGCATTGTTCCATAAAATAAACTACTAAGACTTGAGCTACTTGGGATATATTTTAGTGTAAAGAATTAGTATACGGGGGCCTCCCTGGTGGCGCAGTGGGTTAAACAACGCACTATGAAGCAAACCGCAGCCACTGCAGCATGAGTTCGATCCCTGCTGCCGGCCAGGGAGGGGACCCACATGGCTTGGCATACCTCTCCTGCCTCGCCTGCTGCTCCCCTCAGCAGTGTGTTTCGGACAGTCTGCCTGTTCTGCTCCCTGCTCTGTCTGGTGATTCCTCTCACCACCCTGGACTCTGACCTGTACCCCAGCTCTTGTATGCATAAATAAATAAATCTTTAAAAAAAAAAAAAAGAATTAGTATACGACTCAAAGTTCCTAACATAAAACTTCAAATGAAGTAAATTCTGCTTTCTAGGTATCACAAAATGCTTCAGTGCTCTATTTCTTATGGTTCAATAACTTCATTCTTTGCCCACAATTGATTTCCAGCTATCATTCTAAGTGAATTTTCCAACAAATGACTTTTTTTACATTCCAAAAGTTAGATAGTTTCCGATGGAAAAAGACTAGATCAATGCCTAAAGACCCCGTGGTTTTAAAAAAAAAAATGATTTTAGTAAATCATAACTGAAGGTTGGGCTAATTTTTTTAATGATTAAGTGATGAGCATTAGGCAATGCCTTCGAAATATGTTGTCTTTTCTGCAATAAATGAAGACTATTTACATCAAAGAAATGAAAATCTTATTTTTTTCTTTTCAATCCAATATAAATTTATACTTTGTTAAAGAGTAAATAAAATTTGACATTCTTAACAATGTATTAATTTCTTGTTACTAAATCACTTCTTGAAGGCTTCTAAACTTGTTTTTCATTCCATTTTGAAAATGATTTTTTTAATCTAGTCCAACTGTTGCCAAGGCAAATGTAACTAAGTACCAACAATATTCCACTAACCCATGCCCACTCTAAAGAAAATAAAGACTTAACAGGCAGTATGTGCACATTTCTCACACTTACAGAAAAAGGATTTCTCAGCAAAGTGAGTGTAAACTGCAAAGACTTTAGAGACAAAAAGACCTGATCTGGCATGCAGAATCCACTACTTGGCATATGTTTAATCTCCAATTAATCTGAGTTTGTTCTCTCATCTGCAAAATGAGAACAAACTTGATCTAGAGGATTGTGGTAGGAACAAATAAAGAAATGTATTTAAAGGCCTGGAATATAACAGACATCCCCCCCCCACCCCCACCAATGCCTGACTCTGGAATCTGTCAAATCAAAATTCATCTCTGCCCTAACTAAAAGTGTAACAGGAAAGTTGTTTAACTTCTCTGTGCAGTGGCTTCCTCCTGTTTTTAAAACAGGGAGCATACTACTTGCATCACAGACTAGCTGTGAACCTCCAATGTTCAACTTAATGTAAAGCTGCCACCACAGTGCCTGGCACAAGACAGATTACAGTGACACTATATTCCTTTCACTGCCTTTCTTTTTCAGGTGTGTTCAAAATGTGTTCCTCAAATGGCCCAGAATCTAGTAAACCCACCTGACATATATCCAGAAAGTAGGCCATTTTCTGGTTAGTAGTTTTTGTGAATCCAGGGCAACATTTTGACATCTGTGCTAGAAGTAGCCTCTCAGTTTCAGAAAAATTATCTCCATTATTCCTTGGCTTCCATTTTGTACACATTGCTTTTCCATGTCACTATATAAATTTCCCTCTTTCTCCTTTTTTAAAATACTGAAATAGCTTTCATTTCTCCTCTAAATGGAAATTAGCTTCAGCATGCTTAAGTTAAAACCAAAATACAGCTATTATTCTCACTGCCGATTTCAGCACTGCCAGAAAATGAAGACACTCACAGTCTCCTCCTATGCGTTACTCTGCACATTCAGTTCTGAAGAATTCTTTACATTTTATACACTATTTCAAAATGACTTACTATATTTACTCCTACCAGTTGTAAAACCCTTAACATCTACTTTAACATGAAAGCATGAAAAAAGTGAAAACTGTTCCTGTGACATTTCCCTCAAAACTAATTCAACCAATTTCCCAAACATTGAAGTTTATCTGCTAGGTAACTAAAATGTGCAGTCCTGAAAACCCGCAGCTGTGTATGCTCAAGCACTAAGACTAAACTGCTCACCCACATATTCAGTCCAAAATTGGAAATAAGCTATCCTCCTACCCCCAAAAGCCTTATATTTAACATCTAGGAAAAAGTCAGTAAATACTAAGACACTTTTTAACCAATATTTTACATATCCAAAATTTATTAACGAGAGCACAGACATCTTACAAAACTACTCTTCAAGTTATCTGACAAAATTGCCTTACAGGAGCATCTATCTTTACATGAAAAACTCTCCAAGCTTTTCAGCATTCCATAACATGGGCTCCTATAGCAACAGTTAAGGAATTACAACAGGAGGCCCTTTTCCTGTTATTTTGCAAAGACTGGGTAAGGGAGGGAGTATTTAATTGCTTCTGCATTATACACTATGTCAACAGCACCAGCCCTCAAAAACTCTTCAGTTAGGAAAAAAAAAAAATCCGAGTTTTTGTTTCTTTTAATTTACGAAGCCAAAATATAAAGGGATATAGGAAAAAAGGAATATAACTGACAATGTGAAATGCATTTTAGCCAAATGGCTGCTTTTCAATAACTGGTTGGGTAGAGCCTGAAATGTGCTGGGAAAACGACACCGCATTTCGACACAGGCCACCTCTCAGCGTGCAGAGCCTGAACAGCGGCCATCATCAAGATGTCAAAATCAACCCAGTACTTGCTATGTGCCATCAACCTCTTCCAATAATCAAGAACCCGACTCAGGGTTTTGGTGTTGTAACCACGGTTCTAAGAGGGGGAAATGTATGCAGCAGTGACGAAGATAGCCCACCCTATGGGAAAACATGACAAAATTGCTTAATGAAAAGCGAACACGTTTGCGATCCAAAAAAAAAAAAGCAGAAATGCGACCAAGTCCCTCCCACCTGACCATTCAAGGGCACTTGGACTGAAAACCAAATCTGATTCCTCTTTTTTTTCTGCCTACTCTTCCATCATCTCCCGGAACCGGTGAGGAGACACGCAGGGGGGGAGGTAATCTGACGATCGGAAACAAAAACGGGATGTGAAGATCCTAAAGAGGAAAAGGGAAGCGAAGCCGTCGCTTACCTGTCCCAAAGGCCTTGGCCACCAGCCAGGCCAGATTGCAGGCGATTTTGGCCCTGGAGAAATCATAGTGGTCAAAGGGCTTGATGGCTGGAACAATGAACGTCTTTCTCATCTCCCGGGGGTCTGCAGCATCCCCCATCTTTCTCGGCGGCTCCTCGGGAGGTCCGGGCTCTGCCCTTCACATGGTGTGGCCTCGGCGCCGCGGGGATCGGCAGGGGACGCGGGCGCAGCTCCCACCGCCCGCGCCCGGGCGAGGCCGGCCCGGGCGGCGACGCGGGAGGAGGAGCTCAGCTGTCCGCGGCGCGAGCCGGCCGCCTCCCGCGGGAGCCGCCGCCGCTCCTCCCGGGCATAGGAATGTGGCGGCGCCGCGTCCGTCCGTCCGTCCCGCGCGCGCCCCTGCGAGCCGCCCGCCCGCGAGCGCGGGTGTGAGCGAGGCCGCCTCCCCTTTGTCTCCGTTTAGTCACACGGGCTGGGGGAGGGGGAGGCTGGAAGGGCCGGGAATTTTCAGGGGGGTGAGGGGGCGTCCTTAACAATCACGTCGTGGAAATGTCCCCGCCATCGCGAGCCCCGCGCGCCCCCGCTCCCCGATGCCCTCCCGCGGAGCCGGGAGACCCCTCAGGCCCGGGGCAGGCGCAGGGACGGGCGGGCGCGGGCGGCGGGGGCCCAAGCCCAGGAAAGCGTCAAAATCACTGCGGCCCGCAGGCCGCCGCCGCCCGGCCCCTCCTCGGCGCTCCCGCCGCTCGCCGTCCCTCCGGCTCCCGCCCGCGTCGCGGCCGCAGCCAGCCGGGTCTTCCTCCCCGCTGACGGCCCAGGCGGGGGCCCCGCGAGGCCGTGAGTGCCCGTCTCGCGGCTCCTGCCAGTCGGCCGCGTAGCTCCCCCGGGGCCGCCGGGCTCGCTCGGTCGCCTCAGCCGCCGCCGCCGCCGCCGCTGCGGTTTTCCGGCTGCGGCACTGGATGGAGGGAGCAGATGCGGGCACTGAGCATGCGCCCTCGCGCCGCCCGGCGGCCGCCCCCGCCCCCGCCCGCGCCCGCGCCCGCGCCCGCGCCCGCGCCCGCCGCCGTCGCCCGCCCCGCGCCGGCCGCCGGCGCACTGAGCATGCCCGGCCGGCCCCGCGCCCGCGCCCCCTCGCCCGCGCCGCGGCTTCCCACCCTCACCTAGGAGGCTGGCGGGAGAGGACATCCTCGCGGCCCTGGCGCTCGCCCGTCGCCGCCTCCCCTGCTGCAAGGGAAAGGGAAGGGGGGAGGGAGCGAGGCCTAGCTGCGGCTGCACGTTTAGCTGCACGGACGGATATGCATGAAAATGCTCCGTACGTGATACACACTTTGCTGCCGACTCGATGTGCATAATCCTGTCTCGAACTCCAAGGACCCGTGAGGGTTCTCGCTGGTGGAGCACGCAATTTTAGAGGTGAGTTGATTAAATTACAGGCTTAAAGAAGACTAAGGATCAGTGAAACTCCACAGTTGTATTCATTTTATCGCATCCAGATACTTTTCTCTAGTCGATGCTCTCTCTCCGTAAACGCCCTCTCTCAGTGAGGGGCCACATTCATCAGGGTGTCCCGCGCCCTCCAGATAAAGCATATATTCGTTCAAAAAGCAGACACACCCGTCATCTGGCATCTACGAACCCTTATGGCTTCATTTTGTTCTAACGGCTCTGTCTTCCCAGAGGGACACGCCTTCTCAGATCTCTGTGCTTTTGCTCTCTGAGCTCCCTCTGTTCGCCTGGCTTACTCCTCACTCAGCAGTCAAACCTCTTCACAGTAATCTCTTCCTCCAGGAAGCCTTCCCTGAGTAGTAGGGCTACCCTCCTGCTCGCAGAACGCCCTGTTCTTATTTCTGTGATAGCATTTGCCACACTGTCTGGCAATGGGCAGTTCCTCTACTGCCCTGACCATTGGTGACAGCTCTGTCTCCAGTAATGGTCTGATGCCCAGCCCATTAATTGAGTAGTTGCTCAATTAATGCTTAAGGATTAAGACGGGATATTGCGGTTAACCGATTTTAAGCTTAACGCTCAAATTCTTCACACAGTTTTGTATAGTAGCACACTGAAGATTTTGACCCAAAGCCCCTGTTTTAACTTCTAGGAAGTTTCTGGTATTACCTGCCTTGAGACATATAAAGCATGGGGGGAGGGACTTTGGGTACCACTACCTGTAAGGGGAGCTCCACCAGCAAGTAGACCCCGTGGAGCCTGTTTAAATCCCTACAAACTGTCCAGTCTGAAACTAGTCAGATGATACAGATAAGCCTTACTAACCATCCATCTGGGCTAAGAAAAGCATGGGAGTGTGACTAATATGACACAGCGTGGTTGACATTATTTTTCAAGAATTTGATGAGTATTAACAGAGGAGAGTTCTCATGGACAAGAACTTTTGCCTTGGGAATTAACATATGGATAATTCTAGATGCAGAACTGAAGGTCATAAAAATTAAGTTGCATGACCAAGACTGATTCTTGATAGATGCTGAGTCTGGCTTCACTCCTCAGACACTGTCCCCGATATCTGTTCCGTCCATGATTAAGGAGGCTGACAGAGGCATAAAGCAACATAACACAGAGGAAGAGAGAAATGCAGAGAAATGTGCAAAGTGCAACGAGGACATCTGGGTAGAGAGATCAGGAAGGTTTCTGAGACTTCTGTAGAACCCAGCGTGGGCTCAAGTTCACCTTCAACTGAGTTCTAGAACACCTAATCGTATTAGGAGAAACCTATTATCCGGAAAGGTTGAAGAGAGACAGTGAAACATTTCAGCAGTCATTAAAATGATCTGCAAGCCAATTCAAGATTTTCGAGAGCAGAAACCATGCCTAATCAACTTTATGCTATGTGTGACCTAGCACTTTGCTTTGCTCATAAGGGGTGCTGGTATGCTTGTTGAATTTTACTGAAAACTCTTTCAGCCTAAATAAACACAATGAGGAAGAGAAGGAAACAAGGACAGTTGTTCTGACTTGTTCCTTGAGTCAATGCTGATGCATTTAGTTGCGATGGTATTACACCCCAGCTGGGGAGGAGTATGTCTAGAAATGGGGGAAGGTGCCTAGACAAAGAGGCGCTTTTACTCTCAGGGAGCTGTGAAACCTGGGGTCATCCCAGGAGGCTATTATTAACAGAGGAACACCCTGAGTACAAAGAAGAAGGGTTCATTTTCAGGGAGACAGACACTTTAATAGGATGTTCTTTGTGACACCTTCAGAATGATCCCTTTTAAAAACTAAAAATCTCTGCAGAACATCCCTGTTAAAAAGAAATGCCCTCTACTGCCTTCTTAAGATATCTGACTTCATTAAAAACAAGAACATTGATGCTTTGGGCTGCCTTGTCCACCTGCACAGCCCCCCCCCCCCATTTTTCTCCTTTATCATAAGCCAGGCAACAGTTATGCTTATTCCCACATATGTAATACTGCTTTTTTCTTTAAGTTTCTCTCCTTTGCTTCTGGAGAATCCCCAGCTGCATCCAGACTTCCTTTCTTATGGCCACATTCTGTTTCTCTGTCTTTAGATAGATTCATAAATGTATTCATTCATTCATTCATTAGTCGATGAGCACCTGAGTGCTGAGGATGCAATGTTGAATGAGATAGCTGAGAAAGCAAATTTTTAATGAGGAAATGTGGAGCATATAGGGTTTGAGCAGCCCAGCTCTCCTCCTTTGTAATGTCTCCCTCTCCATGGGCTAGAAGTCTTGTGACGTTAGCTAAAGAAATCCTCAGTATGTCCCCCAGAAACAAGGAGCACTAACCACTGAGTTCTACAGTAAGACCTCATGTTATCTTTTTTTTTAGATTTATTTTTTTATTATTTAATGCCTACAAGAGCTGGGGTACAGACCAGGGGCACAGGAGGTGAGAGGATTCACCAGAGACAGAGTAGGGAGCAGAACAGGCAGATGGACTGAAATACCCTGCTGAGGGGAGCAGCGGGCGAGGCAGGAGAGGTCTGCTGCGCCATGTGGGTCCCCTCCCTGGCCGGGGATCGAACTTGCGCCGCTGTGCCATGGATGCTTCACAGTGCGGTGCTCAACCCACTGCGCCACCAGGGAGGCCCCTCATGTTGTTGTTGTTGTTATTATTATTATTTTGATCAAAAGAACATGTACATATGTTATCATCACCTTCATTCCCTGCACCTATGGTATCTGACTCTTATTAAACACGTCTATGGCAGGGGCCCATTCTACATGTATTAATTTATTTAATCCTCACCACAGCCCTATTAACCTCACCTGCCAACTTGAGAAAAAAAAGTGCAGATAACTTAGGTAATTGTTGAAGACTTTTTTTTTTTTTTTTTAACATTGAGGAGCTAGAATAAGTAAATTTTGAATCAACCAGATTAAGAATCATGGGTTGGGGGCCTCCCTGGTGGCACATCGGGTTGAGTGCCACACTGTGAAGCTTCCGTGGCACAGCTGCGCAAGTTCGATCCCCGGCCAGGGAGGGGACCCACATGGTGCAGCAGACCTCTCCTGCCTCCCCGCTGCTCCCCTCAGCAGTGTGTTTCAGTCCATCTGCCTGTTCTGCTCCTGGCTCTGTCTCTGGTGAATCCTCTCACCAGCCCACGACTCTGGCCTGTGCCCCAGCTCTTTATGTATAAATAAATAAATCTTTAAAAAACAAAAGAGTCACCGTGGGGGGTAGTGGTAAGAATGCTTAGCTGCAGATTATCATAAGATGTTTAACTGGCTGCAGTATAATAGAAATATTTAATAAGCAATATGGCATAGAAAATTCTGTGCAGTGTATCTGACACTATTATTTCTAGATACACATGTGGCTTTCATCTGAATAACTGATGTTATTACCTAATCCACCTTCAACAATAATTCTAGCAAGACCTGTGCAGACTGATTACAAAGGTATAACTGGAACCGCAGAATTTCCCAGAGTCTCCTGTGAGTCACTGTCAAAACCAAAGAGAGAAACCTGGCCCTCAGGTTCCCAGGTACAGCACCATTTTTCCCCAGCTCTCTGAAACCTTTTTCCTTTATTTATTGCCTGCTTAAATCAAGCTCCCTGAGTCGCCAAAAATGGACAAAGCTTTTGCCATTTAAACACCATTGAGGCAGGGAAGGATACTGTGAGGATAGCACTGAGTGGGGAGTAAGGACCCCATACCATTCTGCCATGTTACTGGGGGAGTGTGTGTCACTTCTCTGCCTTCTGGTAGCTACTGGTGAACATCTGATTGCTTGCATTAGGAAGTCTGATAATGCACTGACTAATGTCAGGTTCTGTGATATATTAATATTCTAGAAAGATGGGCAAGTGGTAGATAGAAAAGATACTTGCAATTTTTCTGAAATCCAAAATTATTTCAAAATAAAATATTTTTAAATGTCAATTAAAGGAATGGCATCTTTCTGGTTCAATAGGTGAATCTCCATAATTTTAGACCCTGAAGACTTAAGTGTGAGGACTTTTGTGTTTTCTAACACACAACTGCATCCATCCCTCTCTTTCTAAAGTTCTATTTTTAAATAACAGCTACATTTATTACTGCATGTCCATCAGCATTGCTTTCAATAGCTCTTGAAACAGGCATCATTCCTAGAGATGAATCAGTTTCCCAGTGTTTCTTGCTGCATATACTTTACTGCAAGGCTGTTACAAATGACTGAAGAGGCTTGGTTTTAAAAAACAAAAACATCACATTGTTCATGTAAATTAATGTTTGTGGGCTTTCCTTGTGACTCAGGGGGTGAAGTCACAGCACTATGAAGCTGTTGGTAGCAGCCAGGGAGGTGACCCACATGGCACCTGTCTCGCCCGCTGCACCCCTTAACAGTGTATTTCTGTCAATCTGCCTGTCCTGTTCCCAACTCTGTCTCTGGTGAATCCTCTCACCCCCTGTGCATTTATCCTGTTCCCCAGTTCTTGTATGCATAAACAAACAAATCTTTAAAGAGAATTAAATTTTAAAATAATTAATTAACTCTTGTTACTGGGCAAGACTTTAACAACATTTATCAGGTAATTCCTATGTTAACTGGAAACCCTCACAGATGCATTACCAGAATTTTCTTTTATATTGGTGCAACCTTTTACATAGGGTCCTTCCATTTTTTTTTTTATTTGGCCCCTGCCCTCATGGGAGGAACCCATTTCCTGTTCTTTAACCTCTCCCTTCCTTCCTGCACAAACCCATCCTAAAGCTTTCTAAAAAATGAAAAAGTAACTCCTGCTTTACAGATTGATATTCTGATTGCTGGGCAGCTGCCTGCTATAACCTGGCAAAGTATATCGATGAGTCAGTCCGATAAGATGGCTTGCACTGGCAATATATTAGAAGTTGCCTAATTCCTCCCCAAATGTTCACCAGTAGAAGATAAGACTGATGATGCCATATCCAGGCCCCTTATGTGATATGGGGGGACCTCCAAGATACCATATGATCATGTTAAGCAAAGAGAAAGCTGCAGCTCAGTAAACTTCAGTGTGGTATTCTAAAAAGACATTTATTTCCATGGAAGTTCCCTGGGTGTTCCTGGAAGGATGCACAAGAAGCCGGAGGAATAGCGAGAGAGCCAGTTTTTAATTTGTGAGCTTTGGTACCTTTGATTCCTATGCATCTTTACTTATCCAAAATACAGGTTAATATTTTTTTAAAGGAACCTCTTCATCTTGCCTGACAGTGTGACTTCTGTTCCACCACTGCACTGCTGAACTGCTTTCACAGAAGCCTTCAAAGGAGCTCCTTGATGTTGTGACTCCTGTGCTCTCATTCTTTCACCTCTGAGGCATGTGGCACTTCTGGGTGCCCTTTGTTCTTCAAACTCCCTCTCACAGGACCTTGGCCCCCCCCCCCCCCAGCCACACCTGGCTGTCTCTCACTCCTCCTGTCCCCTTTACTGCCTGCCCCCTCCTTTGTTTGCTTCACTGCCCAGGAGAGGTACCCAGGCCCCAGTCCTTGGTCCCATCCTTCCTCTACACTTCTGCTCTTGGAGTTATGCTGTTTTTGGCTTCAAGTCTCTTCCCTGTGCAGTTGATTCCCTGATAGGTATCTCAGCTTCTGACTCCTATCCTGAGTAACTTCCGAAAAACCTGCTGGGCATTTCCCAGATACTGCCCTACGAGCTCTGATTCAACAGAATCAGAAGCACCACTCTTTCCTCGCACTTGGCTGGTACAATTCTCTGCTTAAAGTGTGTCATCCCTGGACTTTTTCCCTCTCTCCTCACTCCAGCCAAGGAATCCAACTACCTGCTGCTTCCATTTTATTTTCCATTTGCGTGAAGTTCTCATTGCCTGTCATTCATTCACTCTCAGTGTTCCTCTCTTTTTGAATCCGTAGGTTCAGATAATAAACTTCCCTCGGCTCACCTTGGATTATTCTACAGGTAGTCAGCAAACTTTAGTGATTTCAGATTCTGTCTGACATTGTGCTGGGTCTTTTGCGTACTGCATCTTATTAATGCAGTGTTAAAACAGCATGTAACATCGGTATTAATCTTATTTTACAGGTAGAGGCTCAGAAACGTTAAGATTTCATGGGACTAGAGCTGACCCTTGTGGCTCCTGATTTCAAATTCAGGGATCTTTCCAGCCCCTCCCACCTGCTTCGTGGCTACCCCTTGCTTACTCCACTCAGTCTAAACATTTGCCTTGACTTTGAAGACCTTCTGCAAAATGGCCCATCTTTACTTTTTTTACTTTTTTTGACATCAATTGTAATCCCCATGTATTCCCCATCACCATTTCACCAGTACACCATCACCTCAGTCCCTTGTGCTCTTATCTGCCCTCAACTCTCTCCCTCCCCCCTCCCCACCAAGTGTACCCAATTTGCCCTTGTCTTTTTGTTTTTGTTGTGTTTTTATCATTGTTATTATTGTTGTTATTATTTTTTCTTTGATCCTTATTTGGTTCCCTTATATTCCTCCTAGGGGGGACACTCTAGAAGGGTGTCCTTCTGACTTATTTAAGCTGAGCATAATCCCTTCCAGCTCCATCCATGTTCCTATGAATGACTCTAGTTTATCTTTTTTTGATTGCTGAGTAGTATTCCATCATGTATATGTATCACATCTTCCTGATCCACTTATCTGTTTTTGAGCATTTAGGTTGTTTCCAGGACTTACCTATTGTAAAGAGTGCTGCTATAAACATAGGGGTGCAGGTATTCTTTTGGATCAGTGTATTTGTGCCATTCTCACTGGGGTGAGGTGCTATCTCATAGTGGCTTTGATTTGCATTTCTCTGATTACAAGTTGAGCAAAAATGGCCCATCTTTATATTAATGTTTCCCCAGCACTCTCCCAACTACATCAAGCCAGATTACTCTTAGGCATTGCACATATTTAAACTTTTCCAAGTCTTACTGGTTTGGTTCATTTTATTAACTTCCTTTCATAATGCTCTCTACCGTGCCAAAAGGGTGACAAAAATGTAATCTTTTAATATGTACCTCAAATGCCACCTCTTCCATGCAGCTTTCCCTGCCCCACCCTTAGCTTTCCTGAATTATTTGTGCATACTTACGGTGTTTTGTCTCGAACTGTAATTCTTTCCGTGCTCCATAGTGAAGAGATGATCTTATTTTGCTTCATAAGCCCCATCAGTGCCTAGTATATAACAGGCAATAGGAAACATTTATTGAATAAATAAAATGATCAGTGAATTTATGAGTAGCAAAAAACTATATTTTAACACACTGTCTTGGGCTATGAAAAAGATCAATAAAACTTAATTAGCTTATATGGAAATTGATTTCTTTAATACTGTCCTTTGTAGTTCTCTTTGGTTCCCAAATGCTGGTTAATTATGTTTTACTAGAATATATCCTGAAAAAAGGTGTAGTTATTTTTTTCATAAAACTAAATTTTTTTCACTGAAGAATTTTATTATGAGATTATTCCCTTCCTGCTTTTTTTTGTTTAAAATATTCTTTCTCTTATGAAATAACTGAGATTGTTGATCGTGTTGAGTTTTTTTGTATCTTCATTTAGTAAAATGAGAGGTCAACAACTTCTCCTCCAGTTTATTCACTTGGGAAGGTTGGCTACATTGTGAAATTTCAAAATGTGGAGACCACTGCTTTAATCAGCTATCCTGAGTTAGTGCTGATTAGCTTCTTAAACAAAGCTGCCTCCAAATAGCATTCAGTAAACCAGAGTAAAAATCTGTTATTTTCGTGTGTTGTATTTGCTATGGAAACAGTTATTATTGCCATTTCAAATGTGTTGGTATTTTCAAATATGTTGATATTTGAGTAAGTCAAGGCATATGGATTAAATTTTCTTTCTTTTTTAGTTACTAAAATTATACATCAAATCTTACTTTAAAGCATGAGTTAGGAACGATGCTTCATTTTTTTGTGGATCTCTTTCTAAATAGATTTTGAACTATCAGTGGATATAGGAAATAGTTGTTTTGTTCCTTTCTTTATGACCTGTAGACAGCTGGAAAAATACTCTGCATTTCTTTGTGATGTTTGATCTTTTTGGTCAGGATCCGGGGAGGGCTTTGAATATATGATTTTGATTAACAGAAACAAAATATGGTGACTTCTTTCTCCTGATTTAGTTTTCTCATCTGTTGCCCATCTTCCTCCTAATTTTCTAGATCAGAGAAATGTAACTTCCTGTTTAGTTTCTTGTGTTGTTAATTTGAAGGTTCTGGATAAAACTAGAAGGGGGAAATTACAGCTTGACATTGAGCATTTGAAAAGGCAAAAAACTGTGGCATCCAAAATGATATTCTTTATGGAACCTAGATAACACAGAAAGTTGTTTTTGCATATGAGAAGTATTTTACTTTTAGATTATTCAGAGTGAAAGCTGAAATTGGAAAGGGAAGAAAAGCAAAGCAACAAATGGACTAGTATTAAAAATGTGCTGAGATAGTCCTTCACAATTCCAAAATAAGAGGTTTCTTTAAAAATAGAAAAACTACTCTGGAACTTTTTCACTAATTCATTTAAAATCTGCTTAAACCTACTTCTTAACATGTTCAGACATATTTCTTGTTACTTTAGTGAACACTATTCAGAGTTAGAACAACCATATGTAAATAAAATTAGGAAAACTTTATTCATTTGTAAAGGAAGTTGGAAATATTAAGGAACACCTGGATGTGCAAGTAATAAACTCTTGTCTCTTACAGAGTCTTGTCTGTTAACATTGATATTCATGTAAATGTGCTGGGTCAAGCAGGTCAAATGCATATATATTATTTAACTTTTATTTGTGTTGAAATGAATTTTGTTGTTTACTACACATAAGGTCACTTACTAATCTGGTTAACTTTTAGAGTGGTGGGAATGAGAGATGGGAACAGAGGTGTGGGATAAGGTTAGAAGAAGGTAGTTGTAGCACTTTTTAAAGCATTTATTTTTCATTAGAAAGAAAACATAGGGCCTCCCTGGTGGTGCATGGGTTAAGCAATGCACTATGAAGCAAACCACAGCCACTGCAGCATGAGTTCGATTCCTGCTGCCCCCAGGGAGGGGACCCACATGACACGGCAGACCTCTCCTGCCTCCCCGCTGCTCCCCTCAACAGTGTGTTTCAGTCAGTCTGCCGGTTCTGCTCCCCACTCTGTCTCTGGTGGATCCTCTCACCTCCCTGGACTCTGGCCTGTACCCCAGCTCTTGTATGCATAAATAAATAAATCTTTAAAAAAAAAAGAAATAAAATGGTATAAATAACTTAAGAAATCCTATATCAAATACTAAAAAAAAAAGGAAAACATTCTTCTAACTGCAGTTGAGTGTATTTTATGTACTTAAAGCTTACAACTCTTTTCTCATGATAAAAGCAATCTATATTCATGTATTTCATTTAGGAAATATAGAAAAGCAAATGGAAAAAGTAAACACCCATCATTTCACTACCCACAGGCAGCTTTTGTATAAGATTCTGTTCATTTTGTATCAAAATAACACATTGTAGACCTCATTTGTAACTTGTGACTCTCATATAATAGTATTATTAATGTACTTTCATATTAATAAATATTGATCTGAAACATTAATTCAATGTACAATAGACTTTTATTGTTTGGATTCATTGTTTTATTTAACCAAGCCCCTGTTAAAAGGTGTTTTTGTTTTTATAAATAATGCAATAAGGACTAGTATCCTTCAAGATTCATCTTCGTTTACTTCACTGATTTTCTTAGGTATGGAAAAATTCTTTTTAGTATATGTGTTGCCAAAGTGAGTGTGTATATATGGGTAGATTCTTAAATGTGAATTGTTGAATCATTTTTGTAAGTCTTTTAATGTATATGTTCTACTACCCTTCAGACAGATTGTGCAAGTTTTCATGCATGCCAGTAATGTGTAAGAAAGTAGTTTTTTAAAGACGATTATTTTTCTAATTGCTAACCTAATTCTATTAAATATTTCTAAGTAATTTTATTTGCCTTTTTCTTGAAGACTAGTTCCTCATATCTCTTAGAGTATTTGTCTTCTCATATTCATTTGTGAGGTATATTAAATATAATATATTATATTTTTATTTATTTATTATATATTATTTATCACATATTAATTATCAATAGTGATAATTGATGTGTTAAATAATTAAATATTATTTATTATATATTAAATATTTTATGTTTTTGTCTGTGAAAAGCCATTATTTATCTAAACATACCATTTCTCTTTTAATGTTAGTTAACAGCATTTTTATATACATTTTCAGTTGTCAAGTCTGTCAATTTTTCTTTTCCAGTTTCTACTTTAGATATTAATTTTTAAAAGATAATCCATACTAACCCCATTCAAAATATATAAATACATACATTAATAAAAAAGTGAATAAATTTATTGTCACAGATATTTTGTCTGCAGAGGTGAGATTCCATTGTTTGGATATCAAGAACATTTTTACTCTATGTGCTAACACAAGCATTTTAATCACAATTATACCAACAATTTGATTGTGAAGATGTTTTCAGTGTAAGCACCATTAGGCTGATTGAATTCTTTGATCAGTATTCTCTACTCTACAATTAAACTGCTCCCAGTTTTTGTTTTTTCATTTTCCTTTACTGTTTTAATGAGATGGTTTCTTATCAAGATTAGTTTTTCTCCATGTTAAGTTTACAATGAAGATTTGATTTTTTGATAAGACTTTTTTTTCCCCACGTCAAATTCTAACAGAAATCTTATTTTAAATTTTTTTATGACCATAACTTTTAGTTCAGTATTCCCAAGTCACAGTTTTATTGTTCTGATTTTTGTAAAAAGATGTGATTGTCCAAACAGTTTTATCTTTTACTCCAACTACAATTTTGACTCCATGCAGTCTGGGCCATTGTCTTTTTTATTTTTTGTGGATTATTTTATTAGTAAGTTTTCATTATAAATTGGATAAAAAGCTGATGAATTGACAGTTGATGTAACTATAATCTACAATGCACTCAAGAGAACAGAGAGGGGACCTTATTACCAGCCCAAGAAGGTAAGTAATATGATGGCTTAAATATGTCCATAATATTTTTATATTTCCTTCAAAGAGGGAGTCTGATTCTCCTTCCTTTCTATAGAGACTGGACTAAGGGACCCAATTCTAACCAATAAGAAAAATACACAAGACGTGGTTTCTACAACTGGGCCATTGCAGACAGTGCACCTGGAGCCGTGAGTGGTCCAGGGGGAGAACACGTCTAGGAGACAGAGGATGTGTTTGTGGTTTGTGTAAAATTTAGATTTTCAAATGGCTTGTTTATTCCTGTCATTTAGCCAAATAAAGCTGTTTTTAATAGAAGAATCCTTTCAGCATATAACACTTAACAAATAGAAATCTGGCTTAACTTTTCCTTTTGGAGATAAAATTGGAAAGATCGTGATTATTAAGCTGAAAACAAGGACGTTATTTTGACAGATATACATTATTTTCCTTGTGCTGATAGAAGAGGAAAACTGAGATGGAAGTTTGATGACTGAATCTTAGATTCTGGGAGAAAATTAAGGAGCTAGCAGGTATAAATAATTGAAAGAAGTGTTTAATTTTGAGTAATAAAGATTTTATAATGTCTTTTACTGTTAAAAAATAGATCTCTTGGGAAATATTTGTATTTATTTATTTCCCCCCCCCACAATGTTTGCTTTCTTTTCTAAGTGTAGGCCCTATGGAGTACCCACCACCAATTCACATGGGCACCGTCACCATAGTCCCTTGTACTCTTCCCGTCCCTGCCTTAATCCCAATCCCTCCCTTTTCCCTACAGAATGTCTCTGTTTTGTAGTTGTCTGGTTATTTTTGTTTTGTTGTGTTTTTGTTTTTATTGATGTTATTTTTTCCCTTGATCCCCTATATTCCTCTTATAAGTGAGACCATCCAGTATTTTTCTTTTTCCTTCTGACTTATTTCACTGAGCATAAACCCTTCAAGCTCCATCCATGTTTCTATGAATGGCTCTAGTTTATCTTTTTTGATTGCTGAATAATATTCCATTATGTATATAAACCACATCTTCTTGATCTAGTCATCTATTTTGGGGCATTTGGGTTGATTCCAAGTCTTACCTGTTATGAATAATGCTGCAATAAACATAGGTGTGCATGTATACTTTAAGTTAATATTTTTGTGTTTTTTGGGTAAATCCCTAGAAGTAGGATTGCTGAATCGTACGGTAGCTCCATTTTTAGTAGACTGAGGAATCTCCATACAGCTTTCCATAGAGGTTGGACCAGTTTGCATTCCCACCAGCAGTGCAGGAGAGTTCCTTTTTCACCACATCCTTGCCAACATTTATAGTTGCTAGTTGTTTTTTTTTTTAATATGTTCCATTCTTACTGGGATCAGGTAGTACCTCATTGTGGTTTTGATTTGCGTTTCTCTTGGGAAATATTCTCTAGCATTCATCAACTCTATGTTTTGTGTGTTGAGGTAGTTCTTTCCTTCAATAAACTGTTTTCCATCAGACACTCCATACCATTTTATGGAATAATTGTATGTGATAAAGCAATAAAACCTCAAAATGTTGTATGTTACAATAGGGACTCATTACAGCAGGACTCTTCACAGAACTATCGCTTCTGAAACATAACTCATTCCAGTAAAAGTTTGAGCTAATGTTCAGTCTCTAAATTGCTTACCAGGCTAACATCCAGCCCAAATAATTCTGACAAATGTTACTGCTTTAATTTTAAATCTCTTAATGTAGAGTTGAAGTGGCATTCATTTTAGGAAAATCATTTTTACTCAGTATTGCTCCAGCTGATAAAATGCTAGAATACCAACTGTAATTCAAAATAGTATATCGTGTTGCTTTAGACGTTCCATGGAGACTAAAAAAAAAAATGCTGAAGTAGACTATGAAGAGGACAGTCCATCCCGACAGAAAGCAGAGTCAAGTGACCTCAGAGACCTTGTTCAATTGGTAAGTTCTGTGATACTTATACTCACATCTTCATGGAATTTAAAAAAGCTGTCTCGTTGAACTTTAAAAATTATATATATGTATATATAATATAGTCATGTATTACATACAATATATATTATATACATATTTATATATAGTATGTTGCATTATTCAATATCATTAATGTAAGATATATTTGGAATATATATTACTTATTGTTTTAAACAACATTATGTGGTTTTTACTACAAGGTGTTGTTTTTAACTGATCCCAGGTACTTATTTTTTAGAGGAAATTCTCTAAGAAAAAATAATTGCCCCACCTTTTCCAAGTGAGTGACTTAGTTCTTGCAAGATTTCAAATGGAACCAAAACTAAATCATGTAACACATGCTAGCCAAGAGTATGATTGGCTTTTGAAATACCCAATACCCACTTTCCTAATTGCATTCCTTCCCCCAAACTTCTTAAAATATAAAAAGTGAGAACACAACTTATGAAAGGAGAGATTCAGGCTCTGCATAAAATGTTTGGTTTGTTTTACTTGGTGTGTGTTTTTAGAATTTCTAAAAAAAAAAAGTCCTTGATACAAAGTTGTGTGACTAATAAAATGTTCCAGCTTAGTTATAAATCTCAGCAAAGGGAGGCTTAAATGGCAAATGCTGGGCAGGACAGTGTTCTCTCTGGAGCACAGCTTTGCAGAAACAAAGAAGCATTCATGCATCCTTTCAGCCACTTCATGCCCCGGTCTGTCACCCACAGAACTTAAAGTTGTTGGAGTTGTTAGTGGAGTTTGCTTGGAAAATTCAAAGTCGTGGAAAGAAACACTAAAACATTCTGGCACCTTTCTTCACACTGGACTTCTGATAGACCAAAAATTCAGTTGGCACATATATTTTATTAGCTAATGATGAGCTTTTACAATTTAACACAACTGAGAAATTTCAGATTGAACACACAACCAATGTGGTTTTCCTTGACTTGCTTGAATTTCACATTCTGTCTTAAAGCACATAACTACCTCCTAATTACAAAAATCAAATAACCATTTTAAATCATGGTTCACTGTTTAAATTTGATGGCATTCACTTACACTGACACACACACACAGCACAGTAATCATAATGTATAGATCAGCTCCTTCTTTGCAGGTTATAATCTTATGTTAGGGCCTAATTAGAGACTTCTTTGATTTTTTTAAAGATTTATTTATTTATGCACACAAGAACTGGGGTACAGGGTGAGGCACAGGAGGTAAGAGGATTCACCAGAGACTGAGTGGGAAGCAGAATAGATGGATCCACTGAAATACACTGCTAAGGGGAGCAGTGGTCAAGGCAGGAGAGGTCTGCTGCGCCATATGGGTCCCCTCCCTGGCCAGGGATTGAACTCGCGCTGCAGTGGCTGTGAATGCTCCACAGTGCTGCGCTCAACCCACTGTGCCACCAGGGAGGCCTGATTCTTTACTAGATTTTAAGGAATGTTACAGAGAATGTTCTGTTGGAAAAGGAGAAATAAAAATAGTGTTAAGAGTGGATTAGCATTAACAGTTCTCAACATGTTTCATACCCAATTCCCCAGAGTATTTGTCTATTAAAATACCTAAAACAGAAGAGGTTTTTCTATGCACCTTAAAAAAGAAAAGGTTTAAAAGCACAAGACAGATATAAAAGGTCAGTTATAGTCTCAGTGTCACTCTGCTGCCCCATTTTTTTGGATTTCCTTGTTTGTGCCTCCCTCTCACACGCACACCACCCAGCACCTTCCAGGGAGATGTCAGAGAATGTGGTAAAGTGGGGGATACATGTGTGCCTGTGCTCTCAGCGGGGTGTGAGTTCTCCATTTAACCATCGGGCCACTTAGCTGGGACTCAATTTCCCTCAATTTGAAATAAGATCGTACAAGGAGATATTAACAAGCATAGAGGTCTATGGACTAAGCTAATTTAAACTGGAACCTAAGTTGCCTTTTAAAATAGTTTCTATAATTACATAAAAATTCCCCCATTCAATTATTTTTCAGTGTACTCTCTTGTTGGTTCCTTTCTTGTCCTGTTTCCTTAACCACACTCCTCTCTCTGCCCTGTGTCCCACCCCCTGCCCCCATTTCACTTTTTCCTTCATCATCCCCTCATTATCTTGAAATACTGCTCTGTCTTTACTCTTTAACCCCAGTGATTTCAGAAAGCACTGTTTGATATTGAAATCATTTGGTATATAAAGTAAGTAGAAAATGCTATTATTAAATCAATGTCGTATCTAATTTCTTTACTCAAGTTCAAAATGCTAGAATGACATTTCTAATGCACAATATGTAGTTACTTAGTAATGTCAAATGTCATTACTTATGTAGTCACTTAGTAGTGTCAAATACATTAGTAAGCAACTAGTGTGACTATTTGAAGGCATAAATCAGGTAGGATTGGCTTGGTTATGTTTTAAATTTTCTTTTATTTAGTTATACTTCAGGCTTACTGAAAGTTACAGAAAATAATAGAAGATACTGACCACTGATCTTTGTCAAATCTGAATGTTCTACTATATTTGCTTTAACTTTCAAAAAATAAAATATTGCAGATGCAGTTAGTTTCGTGTATATCCTCCCCCCATCCTATCCCTTTCCTCACGCTCTGCCTCTTGTGGCTGCACTATTTTATTCAAATGTTTTCCCTTCACATCTTTCGATAACCTGTCACCTATCTTATTTATTACCTATGAGCATGTGGTCAGTTCTAATGTCTGTTTTAGATTTTATACTATTGACCTCATGCCATCTTCGAATCAATGTCAAGCCATCCATGTTGATACAAGTAGTTCAAGTTCATTCATTTTATTTGAGGTAAAGCATTCTTTTATATAAATAAACCCCAATTTATGCATTTTACTTTTAGTGGCTATTTAGGTGGCTTCTAGTTGTTTGCTTTGGAAATGGTGTTAGAATAAACCTTTTTGCATCTATTATCTTGGTGGCTGTGTGAGAGTTGCTGAGGGTTATGAAATGTACATCTTAACCTAAATATGTATTTTTAAATTGCACTGTAAAGTGTGCCAACTTACACTCCCACGACGAGTTTCTCTGGTTCCACTTCCATACCAGCGCTTGGCACCAGGAGACTTTCACATTTTTTCTGATCAGATGTATGGAAATGCTAGCTCATTCTGCTTGTAATTTGCATTTCTGATTGCAGGTGAAGTTGAAGATTTTTGTTTTAGGTTAATTCAATTTTTCCTGTGCCTTTCTTATCAGATCCTTTGCCCATTTTGCTTTTGAATTGTCTTTATTCAACTTAGAACTTGCCTTATGGATTGTGCGAGATAGGTATGTGATTTTTTTTTCTCAGAGGATTAATCAGTTTTCCTATCACCAATTATTGAAGAGTTTGTTCTTTACTCAGTGACTCGTGACATTCTGTGCAATTTCCATGTATGAATGGTTCCGCTTTGCCATGCTAGTGGATGCTATTTATCTATTTTCTCAACACTGAAACAAAATTAATTATAGTAGCCATAATGTTAATGATCATAGTTTTGTACTCTTATTATTATTGCTGTTGTTTTTATAAAACAGCTTTGTTTAGACTTGTCTACTTAGATGCTAATGTCTTTGCTCACTATTCCTTTTTATATTGTAGGTCTTTCTGAGATTCTTTTCCTTTGGCTTGATCCCTTAATAACAGATTTTTCAGTGAGGTTCTCAGCTTGTAAACTTTCTCCATTTTTGTTTGGAACAAAATGATTTGTTTCATTCTCAAGCTATAATAATAGTTACCTGAATATAGAATTTTTTATTGTCTTTCCAGCAGCTTGAGAACACAGTCCTACTTCACTGTAACTCGTATGCTGCTGTTGAGAAGTTTGCTGTGAGTGTAATCGTCATCCTTGTGTATAATTTTTTCCCACTGATTGCTTTGAACATCTTTTCTCTGCCAGTGATGTGCTACAATTCTACCACCATGTGTCCCTGTGGAGTTTTCGTTGAGCAGTGTTAGCGCTCCTTGTGATACCCAGATCTGAGGATGCATGTCTTTCATTATAAGATATTAGACAGTTCTTAGCGATTATCTCTTAATGATGTTACAGGCAATTTGAGCGCTTCATTCTGCACCTCTCTTAAGTTGTCATGCATGTCTTCCTAAGGAATTGTGGTAAGTGCATCTGTGTGGATAAAACAGTGAGAACATTCATTTTCCTCTGGTATAAGAGCTTTAACACTTGGCACCTGAGGGCCAGGTCTGTAATTTTGATGTCTGTAATAGTCAGGTTGCCATGGTGCGTCTGCTTTAGCCTCAATGTAGGCAATAATAGCACCAAATCATGGCTTTGCTGTACTAGTTTTGTTTTCTGAACACACATTAAAATGAGATTATTCATCCAGGTGATAACCAGCTCCAACCTCTAATGTCCTTCATATGCACTTGGAAAATCCTGATCTGAGCCAAAGCAAAATCCCTTTGGTAGAGTGATCAATTAAGTTGACCTATGGGTAAAACTAGCCATTGAATGTATTTTTAATAAGAGTATTTTAATCAGACATTTCATTGGAAAGGTCATCTTAGAGATAGAGATCATATTAGAGAATGGAGTTCCCAAATACTGATTCTGAATGCAAGATGATACAGGTGAGGCCACGGTAGTAGTCCAGGGAGAGATACTCACACTCATATTGGATGTGACTGTTACTGGTCTGGGGGACATGGCATGGCTGAAGCAAATATTCAGGGTAGAATGGATAGACTTAATGAACAGTTGGAAGGGGGGAGTGAGGAAAGGGTGTTTCAGGGAGATTGGGTAGAAGAGGGTGCCAGTAACTAATATCAGTGAACCTGTATGACAAGCATGTGTCTTATTTTTCCTTTTTGTCCCAATGAAATGCAACTGTAAACCATTCTCTCAAAAGGGGAAAATTTTTTAAAGGAATTAACATTATTGTTCCTTCGGCTGTGTTATTTCCTCACAGTTCTGTAGCCCATTAGTTGGTATTTAAAAGTGTTGATTTGGGGGCAAGAGAGTCAGACTCAGATGTTATACAGCTTAAAATGTCTATTAATTTACAAGAGTAGAAACGGGGAAGCTTCATAGAAAAATAATACAAAAATATCTTGCTTGTTCAAATGTTATGAGAGCCTTTGACCAAGTGTGTGTTTGCCTCACCAAGGCTTGGGAGGAGCTCCTGCAAAGGCTTCTCCGGAGAGTTGAAGTTCATTGTCTTCATGGTAAATGCACCTCTGCTGCTGGTCACTCCGGGGAAAGGAAGGTAGCACTCCCTCACTCCACATTCAGTTTTGGAAAATTGTTCCTGCAATAAACAAACATAGGACTGGAGATCACTTCAGTAGCTCTTTACACAAAGACACCAGTGATAAGTCCAAACCATATAGGGTCAGAGGGCAGAAAAACAGGCGCTGTGTCTCTGACCCATTTTCTTCAGCCCCATTCAGGCAGAAGAACACAGAGCTTCGCTGTTCTGATCTCAAGGTGTCCCTGATATAAACTCCTCCCTTTCCTAGGACTTCCTTGCTCCCATCTCCCCATAGCACTTCTATGAAAACATCATAAATGTTCTCAAAACATTCAAAATAGAACTACCCTATGATCTTGCAGCTCCTTTCTGGATATTTAACTGAAGAAAATAAAAACACTCATTTGAAAAGATACATTTGCCTCACGTTCATTGCAGCATTATTTACAACAAGTCAGACTTGAAAACAGCCTAAATGTCCATGTTGAATATATGGATAAAGAGGTCGAGGTAATACCTACAATGGAGTATTATTCAACCATAAAAAGGAGAAAACCATGCCATTTGTAGGAACATGGAACATCGGTGGACCTTAAAGCATTAGGCTAATGAAAAAAAGAGAAAAAGACAAATACCCCTCATCTTCCTTATATGTGGAATCTAAATAAACCAAAAACCAAACCAAAACCAAAAAACACACTCATAGATACAGAGTAAAGATTGGTTGTTGTCAGGGTTGGGGCTGTGGTTGGGCAAAATAGGTTAAGAAGGTTAAAAGTTACAAACTTCCAGATATAAAATTAGTAAGTCATGGGAGTACAGCATGATGATTATAATGTCATCATCTTTTTTTTTTTTTTCCCCCTATACCATGGTCATTTCTCAAGATAAACCATGACTGTTTTTCTTTTGGGAGTAAATACTGGTCTTGTACTTAAACTACCCTGTGCTATAATCTGACCCAGGAGATTCCTTCTTGTTGGAATGGAAAAGTTGGAAAACAGAGGTCAGGATACAATTTCTCAGTCCTTACAGAATGAGGAGCCTTTGAGTTAAGGCTTTCTTTACATTGTTTAGCAATGAATCATCACTGATTCAGGGCCCAGTGTTTTTACTCCTTAAAGGGATGAAATCTTGATTTCTAAATTGACAATAGTATGAAAGAGAAAGTCTCTCTTTGAGCCAGTATCCACTTGAGATCAGTTATTTCTGTATATCTCCAGAAATGATATTGCAAAGGACTAATGGCATATAATTAGATTTATAGAGCAACATAACCCACATCATCTCATCTGATTTTGCTAATATGTTTATTGATTATGCAGAGGAAAATAATTGTTGTTTCCATTTCTGAAATAAAGTGGCACAAAACCATTTCAGAAACCTGTGGGATGCCCTTCCCCCACCCTTCCACTAGTCTATGTCCCAGTGTTTTTGATCTGGTCCACAGATTACTGGCAAAAACAGGAAGCGTGTCCATGGCTTTGGTTCCCTATTCACTGGGGTACTCAGGTCCTGCTCTGCCTCATGGATTGGGGCTTCTTTCCTATTCATTGGTTCTCCTGTTTTGAAATGTTTGATGCATTTGTTTGGGAAATTCCTCTATTGGATCTACCGCCTCATCATCCTAGTCTTTTACAGTGGCTGTGAATGACTGTTTTCTGGTGTGTGTTAGAATAGTCTAGAGTTGGCGAGGGCATTAAGTACTTTGAGAGAGATCTCCAGTAGATGGGAAGGGACCAGCTATGAGGAGGTGGACATGCATCTCAACAGAAACACCACCAATAAGCATTACCTAGAAGCCAATACATGCCAAGTCAGGAAATACAAGGAGATATTGAATGAATGAATGAATGAATGAATGAAACATTGCTCTCAGGGAGCTTAAAATGTGATGTAGGGCATAAATGTGAAAGTAAATAAAATCATAAGATACCAAAGCTAGGTTACATTTTTCAAATGAAAATTGGGTTGTGTGGTCTATGGGGACAAAGCATTTTACATTAATGTCAATGATAAATGTGGAACTCAGAGGAAGGCATGATTATTAAGACTCTGGGCTGGCCAGGTAGGTCTTGTGGAGGAGGTGGAGCATGAAAGGGAGGACTTCAAGAACACTGGGAATAGACAAGTGGAAGGGTGGGGGATGTACCCCAACAAAAGGGAAGAAATGACATGGATGTAGGAAGCCATCAATAATGTTGGCCGGAACCGAGGAATGAAATGAGCTTGTGGAGTGTATAACACAGTGGTAGAGGGCCTTGAATGCCTTTACGAAGACAAGCTTTTATAGTTATCACCTGACTATGGAATGGTCTGAACTTGGATGATTGCAATTTTACCCACCATCACGTTTTAAAAACATACTTGAAGTAGGATTTCTCTTCTCCACTCCTTAACTTACCTTTTGAACAGGCTCCTTAATTCTCAGGGCACATCCAGGACTTTTACTAAATCGAAATAAACATCCATTCCCTCTGCCCATGTCTCCTTTTTATCCTCAGCTCAGGCCTGACAGACAATCCGGGAACTGGCACTGGATGCGGGTCTGTCTACACATGTTCTACCACGTCCTTGCACCACTGTTCTTGGCCTCAGTGTTAGAGAACAGGGATCTGGGGGGCGATGGGATTAGACAGAAGGAGGCACAGCCGGTGATGTTTGTAACTCTTTTATGCTACCTGCTGCATAGCAGCCATCCAAAGCTGGCTCTTTTCATGTAGGCAAGGTCCTTGGAACCCCCACTGCTCCGGGCCTTCCCCAGCTCCGTCCTCTGGTGCATCACCCACAGCCTCTCTCTGTTGGGCTCTTCCAACCTAAGCAAATGGCTCTCTTTGATGGGGTTCTTTTCTGACAGTCCTTTCTCTTACCAAGGTCCGTAGGAGACGCTGTACATCCTTCTAGAAACAGATGAAAGGGCTGATGCTGGCAAATGAGAGAGCAGCCTCCCCTTCAGCAGATATCACGCGTGTCTGCGAGTGGGTCACTTGGTGCCCCTTCTCTTGGTTTGGAGGTGGAAGGGGAAGCAGGTTACAAGACTTCCTAGTCACATGAATTCTCTTAGTACCCAGAATCTCATTCATGAATCACCTTTTCTCAGAAAGTTTACAAGTGAGGGACGGTATTCAAGATCCAGAGATGTTTGTTCACCTCTTAGAAAACTGCATGGATGTGTCACTCCCATAGTAGACAACTGCATGGGTGTGTAACTCTCAAATACAGGAGCATTTGACACCTACTACCTGCCTGCTCTCCATAGCTTTGAGCTTTATCTGGAAATCTGAGACGACAAGATATCATTCCTATCTTGTGACATGGGCGGTGAGAGCCTGAGGACGAGGAAGACGTGAGGAGAGGGAACATGCTACACGTTTTCTGTTGAACAGTTCACTTGGGCTCTGGTTGGCTACCCACGAGCCTCCACAAACCATCCGAAATGATGACCTTGGCTTGTTGTCTGGGCTGTGGCTGCCTGACTTAACTAACGACTGCAGTTGTCTCCGTGTCGGCGTGGTGCTTCCAGACCCACTGAGTCAGCCCACTTCTCTCCTGCTTGCTCTTTGAGGCATAGCGAGGTTTTGTTTTCTGTAAATTGCTATCTAGTGTTCTTTCCAAATTAATTCAAATAAATAATATGTATTCGTATTTTGGGGGATATTAATTTGGATAATATTTTCTCGTCTAAGTCATGTTCCTTAAAACAAATCCGTCTTAAACCAATAATGCTGGTACACTGTTTCCAAAATAAATAAGTAACGTCTTCCTCTTTGGTATATGCTCCCCGTGTTGGCTGACGCATATATTTGTGGTATCATCTGGTAAAACTGGGGTTTAAGTCTTTTAGAAAGAATCATTTGTTTGATTTTTTGAACAATTACAGAAATAGCTCATGCTTCTAATAACAAATGAAATAACTTGGTACAAACTTATATAAAAGACAAAGCTCCCTGGTGGTGCAGCGGGTTGAGCGCCATGATGTGCCACACTGCACTGCACTGTGAAGCATCGACAGCACAGCAGCGCTAGTTCGGTCCTCTGCCAGGGAGGGGACCCACAGGGCGCAGCAGACCTCTCCTGTCTCCTCCGCTGCTCCCCTCAGCGGTGTGTTTCAGTCCATCTGCCTGTTCTGCTCCCCACTCAGTCTCTGGTGGATCCTCTCCCCACCCACATCTCTGGCCTAAGCCCCAGCTCTTATGTGCATAAATAAATAAATCTTTAAAAAAAAAAAAAAGACAAAGCTAAATATTTCTTCTTCCACTTGTGCCCCAATGTCATTCACTGCCATTCCTCTGAGCTAATCAAAGTCAATATTTTGTTTATAAATATATATTCAGATATGTCAGGGATTTATCTGTTATCATAGAATCTAATCATATTTCATACAGTCTTAGATTTTTAAAGATTCATTACTGAGTCTCAATTTTCTTTCACATATTCTCAGCCTATGCACCAACTTATTTGTTTTATCTGACAGTTCATCAGTCTTCTCTGCAAATTAATAGACACATATCTATAATTATATTTCCTAATTTCTTTATACATAATTTCTTTTTCTCTCTCTCTTTCAACTCCCACACAGACACACACACAATTATTTCATGTAGAAGAATGTGGAAGAATTCATTCCACACTTGCTAGTCATTTTACTTAGTCTTTCCATTTCTTGAATTAATTAATTTATATCCTTTCCTTCTATATTTCTCCTCTCTTGCCCCCACCCCTATTTTCCAGGGAACTTGTATCAACAACATAATTCATATACATGTGTATGAAAATTATTTGCTTTACAAAATACAAGATTATGTGACATATTTTGCTCTTATAACTTAGTTTTCTCCTGCGATAATACCCCATTGAAATATTTTTATGTTGACCATGAGAATGCTGCGAATTTTTCTTCAGGACTACATAATATTTCACAGTGCAGAAGCAATGTAATATATTCACCCATTCTCCTCTCAGAGGATCCACTTTCTTTCCCCCTTTTTCCTCTATGAAAAGTACTGAAATTAGGCATATTGCCTAATCATCATAAGCATATTGTTGAGACTTTTACTCCTAGGAACTAGATTCTCGGGATTGCACAATTAAGACATGTATAGTTTTAGTTTTAATAAAGTGAAAAGATTATTTCCAGATTCCTTTCTAAAAGACTAATTTCCACCAAAATGTATGAGAGTATTTCTTTCCCCTAATCCCAGTCAGAAATCATGTTATCATTTTTAACTTTTGACAGTTCAATGAGTAAGTATATTTATTTGGCTATTTTACTTTGCCTTTTCCCATCACTACTGCATCTAGCATCTTTGAGTGGAACATACTCTGTCTATTTTAGGGGTTGCGGAAGGTGGGGAGGGAGGGCGTTCCTTAATTGGTAAACTTTTTTGTGTGTTACAGACATTTTTCGTTCATAAGCATTATGAAAATGTTTGCCTGATCCCATCATTGATTTGTTGAATTTATATTAGGTATAATTTACCATTCAAAGGTTTTTTATGTTGCCAAGTATGTCTTTTTGAAAACTAGCATCTGGATTTCCTATCTTAGTTGAGATCTTTCACTCTTCGTATGTTGTCGCCTAGCTGTTCCTATAAGATTTTTATTATTTTATAATTTATGTAGTATGACTGTATTTTTTTCCAGATGGAATAACCAGCCATGCCAGCACTGTATGGTAATAAATTAGTCTTTTCCTTCCAATGGAAGTGTCACTTTTTTTGTTTTCCAGTGAGGTCACATTTGCCTCCGGTCTATTTCTGGAATCTGACGAGCTCCACTGACCTCATTATCTAGTCCCAGGGTGATGCCACAGAGATTTGATTGCAGTAGCCTGTGGCTGCATTCTGGTATCTCATGAGGCAATTCTCTCCTACTATTCTTAGTTTTTATATGCTTTTTATTTTGACTTTTTCATCTGAACTGTAAGATATTTTGATCTAATATCCTCTTGTTGCCCTTAAAAAAAATACCTACCGTGGTTAGAATGCCAATTAAAATTGCACTAAACTTGTATTTTAACTTGAAGGATTTGTCATTTTAAAAATGTCTTTCATTCAGGAACATGGTAAATCTTTCCATTTGTTCAGCTCTCGCTTTAAGTCCTTCAATGGGATTTTCACTTTTCTTCATATAGGCACCTTGTCATTAAAAAACATAGAGCTACATAACTGAAATAACACATTTTCTTCTCTCATTTTAGTGCCTTTTGAAATAAGGAAGAAATTCATAAGCTATTGATTTTTCACTGAAATTTGAATTGAGATATTTATAGGTTAACTTGAATAATAACACAGAGAGATCCTGCATACCCCTCACCCAGTTTCCTGCACGCTGGCTTTGTGCAATAGCAGAACAGGAGCACAGGTGTCTCCAATTAATGAATGATTCAACAAACTGCAGTACAGTCATGCTTAGTACAGTGTCTAGCATTCAACCATTAGATCAAGACCGAGCTACATATATAGTGGTGGCTCTAATAGGCTACACCTTGAAGCCTAGGTGTGTTCTAGGCTATTCCACTTGGCCCGCGTAATTATATGTTCCCAGTGATGTTCCCAAATGACAAAATCACCTAACAATACATTTCTTAGAACATACCCTGTCTTTAAGTAACATATGACAAATACGCCGTGGAATATTATGCAACAATAAAAATGAAAGAATATTGGATACATGTATCCAATCAGATAACTCTCCAGAGATTTATGTTGAGGGAGGGAAAGTCAATCCCAAAAGATTACATACTATAGAATTCCATTAACATGGAATCTTTTTTTTTTAAGATTTATTTATTTATGCATACAAGAGCTGGGGTACAGGCCAGAGGTGGGGGGGGGGAGAGGATTCACCACAGAGAGCAGGGAGCAGAACAGGCAGATCAACGGAAGTACACTGCTGAGGGAAGCAGCAGGCACAGCAGGAGAGGTCTGCTGCGCTATGTGGGTCCCCTCCCCGCTGGCAGCAGGGATCGAACTCGTGCTGCAGTGGCTGCGGTTTGCTTCATAGTGCGTTACTTAACCCACTGCACCACCAGGGAGGCCCCAACATGGAATCTTTGAAATGCCAAAACTATAGAACTAGAGAACAGGTTGCAAGGAGTTAGGTACAAGGGGGAGATGGGTGGGTGTTGTTATAAAGAGCAAAATGAAAGATCCTTGTGATAAAACTATTCTGTATCTTTTTTTTCTTAAGGTTTATGGAGTTAGTATTTGTACTGTGGTGGTAGAAACATGAACTTACACATGAGATAATATTGTATGGAACTATCAATAAAATAAATACAAGTAAAACAGTGGAAATCCAAATACAGTTAGTGTCCCAGCCAGGGAATATAGTATGTCTCTTTTTTTATTTAGATTTTCTTTGATTTATGTCATCAACATTTTATAATTTTTAGCATATAGGTCATGTTCATGCTTTGTTAACTATACACCCACATACTCTACTTCTTTGGAGTGATTGTAAATGTGTTGTGTTGTTTTAATTTTATTTTCCACATGTTTATTGTTAGTATGTAGAAATGTGACTAGCTTTTATATGTTGATCTTTACCCTAGGACACTGTTAAACTCACGTATTCGTTCTAGGAGGGCTTTTTGGGGTAGATTTCTTGGGATTGTCTATGTAGACAATCATGTTATCTAAAGTAGTATAATTTATTTCTTCCTTTCTGCTCTGTATACTTTTTGTGATTTTTTTTTTTTTTTGGTTCTGAGCAGTGACTAGACTCTAATACTATATCCAGTAATAGTATTTCAAGAGAGGGTATCTTACTTTAGTCTCAGTTGTATGGAGAATGCATTCTTTCACCATTAAGTATCACTTTAGTCATAGGATTTTGTAGATTTTTTTTATTAAACTGAAGTAATTATTCCCATTATATTGCGTTTCTCATTAACTATACCAGGAGCTCTGAGTTTTTTGAATTTGCAGACTCTGGTCTTCCTTCAATACACAAACATTATTCTCCATTAATAACTCTCCTCCATCTGTGCCTTTCCCTTCTATAACCTATCCTAAGGTTCTGTCTTCCCAATCTCTTTTCTCTATGTTGTTGTTACTCCAATTTCTATCTCTTTGTATTTTTGCTCTGTGATTTGAGATATATCGTCCACTGAATTTTAGGCTTCTGAATCTCAAAAAGCAATTTCATTTTGTGAGAAATTTAGTCTGAAAATCAGGACTATTCCCAGAGTGTCTTTTATGCTGCATTCAGATGTCCTTCGTATTCTTATTGTTTTCTTACTACCCAAGTTGTTATCTGCCTCTTCCAGTTGTTAGCTCTGTTTCTTGTGGGACTCAATTTGATCATTCGATTGCTCTTGTTCCTTCTGTTGTGGGCTTCTGGGAGTAGCTTGAGTACCAATGGTCCTGGGAGGGTGGAAGGTGGTGGTCTCTGGTTGTCTGGGGGGCCAGTGGGCAACAGAGCAAAAAGAAGCCTTTATGCTCCCTAATTGCCTCAATCTCTCTTAGACTTAGTGTGGGCAAGAAGAATATGCATGTTTTCACAGGGTAGGAATGGACTTTGCTGCAGGCCAGCTATTATGGCCCCATCAGCGTCCAGCTACTAGAACCACCCTTTTTACATCAGAACTATCCCAGTCTGAATCCCAACTCCTGTCCTACCGCAATGAAGAAAGCAACACACCAGCTCTGTGATTCCCACCCGCCGTGTCCCTTCTGCTACTGAGTGGCTCCAGCAGACGGAGTTGGAAGTAAAGAACATGTGAGCGGCATTAAAGTGCTATCTTCCCCTTACATACATTTGGAATTAATTATTTTTTCTTATTCATCCAGATCATCTTTCATGCTAAATGAATAGTGTGTAAATAAAGCCTTTGTGAGTCATCTAAATATAAAAACATACTTGGAACTAAACTATCAAGGAACATGTTATGTATTCCTTACAGACTCTACTAACCAAATGAATTTTGTTCAAACTCTCCAGTGTGAGTAATAGTATATAGACATCAAGCATGAGAAATGTCAGCTCTGGCAGGAAAACTTAACAAATGGCAGAATCTATGGTTTTAGAATGGAATGGTTATTTGACCTCCATGCAAACCTCAGCATATTTTTTCTTCTTCTTTTTATCCTCTGGAAAGCTATAATTTGAATTTAAGAGCAGTAGTTAGGAACAAAATGCTAATCAAAATCAGAAAGCCATGCATTAAATTCTCTTATGAGTGAGGCACAATGTAAAACAGAACTCAGCACTCATCTTTGAAGACTCAAGCACTTTTCCCAACCCCAGAATTACCTTTGCTGGATACCAAATTGTTTCTTGCAGATCTCAGGATTTTCCCAGATTGCTTCTCTCCCGAGCTTTTCTCCAAGGTTAGCCTGAAAGGGGGTTACTCCTGCTATTTCTGAAATAAGCACACAGCCTTTTACGTTTCAAGGGTTTTCTCTGCTCCACATTGTTGAGAACGGGATTATAAAAGAAACAAACACTGAAAAAGTTATAGAAGGATAAGAACTCAACAAAAGCTACCTAAAATGTTTTAAGTTACTTTATAACTTGAGTAGATGGTCTTAGGCCACAATAAATGGTATCTGAGGCTGAGGCCTGTTCCACCCTTTCCTTGGTTGCTTATGTGGAGCATGGCCACAGAAAGCCTGGGGGAGGCGCTCGCCCCCATTTTCTAACACTCTTTTCCTCTGACCACAGTTCAGGAAGGCCTTTCCTTCCACACCCACCACCCTCAGCTCTTCTCCTTTTGGATCAGGTTCAAGTATTTGAATAATCTTATTTGAGGTAAACTTTGGGTGTGTCCTAGTCATTCGTCCAGAGGCCAGTGGACTTTTGAAGTGGTCAGTGATACCCCTGAGAAGCTCTGTACCTATGACCTTCACATCTGATGTGCCACTCCATGTCTTTCCTTAACAAGTCTCAAGGAGGGCCTCCCTGGTGGCGCAAAGGGTTGAGTGCTGCACTGTGGGGCTTCTGCAGACACTGTGGCATCAGTTAGGTCCCAGCCAGGGAGGGAACCCACATGGCACAGCAGATGTCTCCTGACTCGCCCACTGCTCCCCTCAGCGGTGTGTTTAAGTCGATCTGCCTGTTCTGCTCCCCACTCTGTCTATGGTGAATCCTCTCACCACCCCCCACCCCACGCCCCTGGCCTGTACCCCAGGTCTTGTATGCATACATAAACAAATATTTTTTAAAAACACAATTCTTAAGGGCTGAAAGAATTATGAAGCTCAATAGCCCGCACTTAATGTCTTCACTAGGTTCTTGGAAACTGCAGCTTTAAACAAAACAACATATAATGAAAACAGGTCCTTGGGTAACATTTAGTTATGTGGGTGGGATTTTTTTTTCTCTCATCAACATTATACTCAAACAGAGTTGAACAAAATGACATGATTCAGGACGTACTGTAAATTGTTCTTGATTTTCAGTAATGGGCAGGCCCATGTGTAATTTGCAACTTCAAATCTAAGTATGAGAGTGTGTGAGGAGAGGTTCAAAGAAATTTCAAATGATTGTTGAAGATCTGGAAAAGTGAGACTAAATTAGGAAAAGTAGCAGAGTTATCAACCTCAATACTATTAAGGGATGTTATCATTAAAGACAGTAGTAAAGGTAAGTGCATGTGTGTATGTGTGTAGACCTGTTTTGTGCATTTTAGGGCGTTCAGCAGCAGACCTGTCCTCTACCCACTAGCATTTCCCCTTAAGTTTTTTTTTTTTTTTTAAATAGATGGCTTTTTTTTTTCTATTAAGTTTTATTTATTTTTGCATAGAAGAGCTGGGGTATAGACAAGAATGGCGGGTGGTGAGAGGATTCACCAGAAACAGAATGGGGAATAGAACAGGCAGATCAACTGAAACACACTGCTGAGGGGAGCAGCGGGGAGGCAGGAGAGGCCTGCTGCGCCATGTGGGTCCCCTCCCTGGCCGGGGATCAAACTCACACAGGTGTACGGCGGATGCTTCCCAGTGCGACACTCAATCCGCTACGCCACCAGAGAGGCACCCCGCCCCCTTTAGTTTTCACAAACAAAATTGTCTGCAGACATCACTCACTTGGGAGTAAAGGCCCCCCAAGTAGAAATGTCTGGAGTAAAGAAATTAAGATCCTCAGCTTAAGGGAGAGCTTTCAATGACAGCACCCCAGCCCGTGAAGGGCTCTCGCGCTGAGGACAGCGTGACTTTCTATTTCCGTGAAGAGCATAGTTGGATAAAACATAGTTGACAAATTTCTCATGAGGTTTGCTATGCACTGAGATGGGTTACTAAAAAGGAATGGAATTCCCTCCTCTGCCAGTCTTCAAGTCCCCTGTTTCAAGGACGACGCTCACGCACTAATTCTTTAAGAGGATGCGCTGAGAGACCTCCGCCTCCTGTCAGCTTCTCTCCCTTCATCCCCGAGGCGGCAGCCAGAACCCCTCGGTTTCTTGTGCATTACTGAACACCAGCTCCACTCTGTGCTCAAATGAGACTTTCCCAAACAGACAACAGCAAGGATGCCTGTTTCTTGTTATTCTGATATTATTAGAAACAATTAGGAATCCATAAAGTTGTCTTTCAGTATTTTCTTAGACTCCTTAAAGGACTTGGAAGAAGTTTCATTCGATCTGTGTTACATTTGGCATTATTTTACTCTGAATTATTTATTCACACTAAGTGGTAAGGAATATTATGCTTTTTAAGAACCACTGAAGGAGAATATGGAGTCTGAGAAAAGAGACACTGACTTACTAGAAGCTATTAGAAAGAGAAAGAAATTTCTTGGTGCTTTTTTATTCTTAATTATACACCCACCTAATTCCAGGAAGATTTAAGACTGAATTCTCTATAATGATCAAATTTGTAAGCTCTTGAATACATGGTAAAAAAAATACATGGTAAGATTAGTTACTTAGTGATGTGTAAGGAAGAACTATTGAACTATATTTGGAAGTCTGTAATCAGATTTAGGGCTTTGAATTCTAGAAGCTCCGTCTACAACATTGCCTTGTAGTGCTTTGCAATATAATAGTTCACTTTCTTTAGTATATGAGCTAGTCAGATATTTTACTTGATTTTCATAAGTTATTTTAATTCTTTCTTACATAATTTACCTTTTGGAGATTTAGAAATAGCTGCAAATATATTAGAATTGTTTTATATTACAAGTTACAGAAACTCTGCCCCTAGACCAGTAATTGTTGTCTGGATAATATGATGTTCTGCTAGGTTAAGTCAGAAGTCACCCCCAGATTCAATCATAGAGGCTCCTTCATAGAATCACAGGGACTCAGGGGATGAATGAATTTCTAAATAAAAGCTAGACTTGTTACTCAAACTAGAGTGAAGGAATATTAGGCAGCCAAGAACAAATGCTTATCATACATATTGTATGTGGGTATTCAGTGAATTTCTTAGTTTAGGACACATATCATAATGCTCTGGTTGCATAGCTTCTCTGTAAAGTTACTATGGTAATGACTGTCAATATTCCCCTACTGTGAATTTTCACCTTCTAATATTATCAGGGAATTTTTTTCCCAAGCAATCCCTATTCAGGATAAACACTCCATTTCCCAGTGCCCCTACTGGTTGCTGAAGTCAGGTGGCAAAGCTCTAATCAATAAGATGTGAGTAGAAGTGATGTATTCAACTTTCAGGCGGTGTCTTAAATGGACTTTCCATTTTGCTATACTGGGAAAGTGATATAAAAATGACATGCACAGGGCCTCCCTGGTGGCGTAGCAGGTTAAGCAACTCACTATGAAGCAAACTGAAGCCACTGCAGCATGAGTTCGATTCCTGCAGCCAGCCCAGGAGGGGACCCACACAGTGCAGCAGACCTCTCCTGCCTCACCCGCTGCTGCCCTCGGCAGTGTGTTTCGGACAGTCTGCCTGTTCTGTTCCCCACTGTCTCTGGTGAATCCTCTCACCTCCCTGGACTCTGGCCTGTACCCCAACTCTTGAATAAATAAATAAAATCTTTTTTTAAAAAAAAAGGCATCACTGACTTGGAGGGAATGTGAAGTTGTCTTCAAGAATTCAAGTGCTTTTGCGGGGACTGGGGCTGATTTGTTCCTTATGCAATAAGAATAAAGCATTTTGACTATTATACTTGGCCAGATGGAGAATATTCCAGAGGTTTCCTGTTATTGGAGGTGTTTACAGAGTAGAAGGTTATGACTAGGGATGTTGTTGAAGGGGCTGACACCTCTCTTTCTCGCTCTCTATCTCTCCCCACCTTCTCTACTTTGGATTTCAAGGTTCACTTTAGTGGGAAAAGAGACCCCAGGGCGGGCATGTGGACCTAAGAGGTCAGAGGCTGTCCTGTTGCTTGCTCTTGAGTCGAAGCTATACAAAAGGGCTTTATTTTTTGGTTAGAAATCTCTCTCAATGGCCTCCCTGGTGGCGCAGGTTGTTAAGCAACGCACTATGAAGCAAACCGCAGCCACTGCAGCACCAGTTCGATCCCTGTCGCCGGCCAGGGAGGGGACCCACATGGCGCAGCAGACCTCTCCTGCTGTGCCTGCTGCTTCCCTCAGCAGTGTACTTCCGTTGATCTGCCTGTTCTGCTCCCCGCTCTCTGTGGTGAATCCTCTCACCCCCCACGCCTCTGGCCTGTACCCCAGTGCTTGTATGCATAAATAAATAAACCTTTAAAAAAAAAAAAGAAATCTCTCTCAACTCTCAGTCCCTCACCTGAAAGCATACAGAAAAACAAACCTCAAAGCGAGGCGCACCAAGCGCCCAGCCGTCACTCTCTTGGCAGAGCTGCGCTCTGTGACCCTCCTGTGGCTTATGATCTAGAATGGACTCTGTGAGTGGCCGCTGCACAGACACCAGGGGCTCAACAAGCTCGCGAAGGAGGTGATATTTAGGTTCTCAGTGTTCCGTCTCTTTGTATTCTGGGGATTTTTCACAAAAGCACCACCGTCAAGCTTTCAGTGCATCATTGGCACCTTCCCTTGGGGAATGACTCATAAACTCAGTTAAGTTTAAGGGTCAGTGATTGATGAGATGAATGTGCTGACTCTTAGAAGCATCCATCTCAGAACAGGCAGCCTTGCCTCAAGTGCACACCTCTTAATTATAAGATTTGCACCAGGGCCTCCCTGGTGGCACAAGGTGTTGTGCACCGCACTATGAAGCATCCACAGCCACTGCAGCACGAGTTCGAAATCTGGCCAGGGAGGGGACCCACATGGCGCAGCAGACCTCTCCTGCCTCGCCTGCTGCTCCCCTCAGCAGTGTGTTTCAGTTGATCTGCCTGTTCTGCTCCCCACTCTGTCTCTGGTGAATCTTCTCACTTCCCACACCTCTGGCTGTACCCCAGATCTTGTATACATAAGTAAATAAATCTTTAAAAAAAAAAAAAGATTTGCACCAACAAATGTTAATGGTGGAGAGGGCATAAGCTTGACCTATTACATTTTTGTCTAGACTATGGGATCCTCCTTTGTTTCTGTCACTTTTGCTTTCTTACCCTTGAAATGTATTTGTCATTTTTCCCATAAGCTTTTTCACAGTCTCAATTTTGCTAATTGCATCCCACTGGTGTTCTTTAAAAGCCTCCTCTGTCTCTTATAGTTCTGTAAATTGATAACATCTAGAGACTCAATCAGATTTAGGTTCATTTTTTTGGCATGAATACTTTGTACAAGGTTTTATGAGTCTCCGTCAGGAGACTCAGAATATCTGGTTGTTCCTTTCTGTCATGGCAAGATTTATCATAGATTCAGGCATTGCCAGATGAATCACACCATGAAGTTCTCCATTAGTTTTTCACGGTGTGCTTTTAGCTGCTGTTAATGATCTTTGCTTACATCCATTATTTCATGCGGGGTTGCACCCCTGTGATATTCTAATTCTATTATGCCTGCTTCACTACAAGCTAGTCTAGCTCCATATTTTATCAATGACTGGTTACCCTGAGATATAGGAAAGACAATTGTTTGATTCTTTATATTTGTAAGTTCCAAGAATTATAAATTGGTTCCTAAACGGAAGATGCCACTACGTACTTCTAACACTTGAAATGCCAAATGTGTGGTGTTTGCCTTCACCTTCAACAGTTCTGATACTAAGTCCCCAGCTAGTGTAGAGAGAGTAGAGACTCAGTCCACAAGATGATCCCTAACTTCAGATGCCCGTGGCAAGTCCCAGGTAGCGGTACTTTTGAGCGACCCACTATAAATCGGGTGTTCCTGCAGTCTTCTTGAGAACTCCAGTTAGGTCATTTGTTTTATTGGCCCACAGAACTCAGAGAAGCAGTTACCTGCTTTTACTGGTGTTTTTAAGGGATACAACTCAGGAATAGCCAAATGGCAGAGATGCACAAGGCAAGAGAAGGGATGGGGAGTTCCATGCCCTCCCTGCCCACACCCACCCCCTCTCAGAAGCTCTTACCCTGCTGTGGAGAGTTGTCACGGCAGCTTCACTGCATGGACACGGTTGATTAAATCATTGGCGATGGATGATCAAGTACATGTCCAGCTCTCCTCTCACTGATGTCTCGAGTTGGGCTGAAATTCCAGTCCTAATCATAGGGTTGGTTCCCCTGGCAACCAGCCTCCCTAGGTCCCATCCTTAGGGGCTTTTCAAAAGTTACCTCATTAATACCAACTCATGTGTGGTTGAAAGGGAGTTGTTATAAATAATGAAAGATGCTCCTCTCCCCGTGACCTGTGAGTGTCCAGGGGTTTTAGGAGCTCTTGAGTGCAGAGAACAAATATATTTCTTATTTTGTCACTGTTCCCGAGAATCCTCTCAAGGTGACTTTTGAGGGCTCCTTTCATTTTTTTTTTTTTTCAATCAGGAACACTAACAACATATGATATGAACATAAAGCTGGATCAAATTATTATTTATTACACTCATTTTTCTTTACACTATAAAAAGAAATCAATTCTACATCTTTCTGTCTGATACATTTAAGCTACTATGGTATCTTAGTCCATTTCAGCTGCTATAATAAAATACCACGGACAGGTGACAGAAACAACAGAGATGTATTTCTCACCGTTCTGGAGGTTGGCACGTCCAAGATCATTGTGCTCTCAGACTCAGTCTGTGGCTTCCTGGCTCCAAGATGGCGTCTTTCCACTGTGTCCTCACCTGGTGGAGGGGACGAGGGAGCGCTGTGGGGTCTCTCGTGCAGGAGCGAGGATCCCATTTGTGAGGACTCCACCCTCACAGCCTAAGGCCCCACCACCTGAAACTATCACATTTAGGCTTTCAACACATGAATTTGAGGAAAACACAAACATCCAGATGATAGCGTATAGTAATATATAAAAATATATGATATTTTTCTGGGACTCGGGTATTTCTCAAAAAAAATTTTTTTTGGTGTGTGATTTGCTGCTTGTTTACTTAACTATGCGTTTTTGGAAGTAGGACTTCCCACCTGAACATTGCACGGTCCGGGCTCACCCTCCACCCAAGCTCCAGTGCACAGCGCTGTCAGCGTCCCTCCCCTTCCTGCTCCTCCCTCCTTTCTACCCCTCCTCTAGAATCCAGTATATTTTTCACATACTGGAAGAATGAGTTCTCTTGTTTTTTGTCAGTTTGTTTTCTGTGGTTATTTATATTACAAAACAAGTGAAATTATCCACTGAAACACTTTTATTTTCTGACTTATTTCCCTTAGTATCATGAGCTCAACATCCATCCTTTTGTGCCCAAAGACACTATTTCATCTTTTCGTAGCTGATCCTCGTCAAATACTTCTTCAGCATCTATTGAAATGATCGTGTGATTTTTACTTTTCTTTTTGTTGACTTCGATTGACTTATGCTTATTAAACCAACTTTGAGTCCCTGGGATGAATTCCACTGGGTCTTGGTGAATGATCTTGTTGCTGGATTTGAATTGCCAAGATTTTGCTGAGGGTTTTCGTATCTCTGTTTATCAGAGATAGCAGTTCGTAGTTTTTGTGTTGTTCTTCTTTGGTTTGGGGATCTAGCTAATGGCGCCCTTGCAAAATACTTGGGAGCTTTCCCAAGCTTATCTAACTGCACCCCTGGGCACGACTCCCTCACCCTCTCCCCAACCCCCCTCCTGGTGGTGAGACATCAACCTTGACATCAAATATCTGTGCTTCGGTCCCCAGCACTGGCCATAAACTGGTGAGACGCTCCTGTCAGCAAAATTTAGTTATTTCCTAGTTGTGCTCACAGGAGAGGACTATCAGAACCTCTCTATTGGGTCACGTTTTTGGTGAAATCCCACACGGCTATAATTTTAATAATTGAAAGGTTGACTAAATATGGCTTCGTTTTTGGTAACAAGATGAAAAATTGAAATTAAGAATTTATAAACATTAATATATATTTTTTAAAGATTTATTTATTTATGTATATAAGAGCTGGGGTATAGGCCAGAGTCCAGGGAGGTGAGAGGATTCAACAGAGACAGAGTGGGGAGCAGAACAGGCAGACTGATTGAAACACACTGTTGAGGGGAGCAGTGGGTGAGGCAGGAGAGGTCTGCTCAGGATTACAGGGGGTCCCCTCCCTGGCCAGTGGCAGGGATCAAACTCGTGCTTCAGGTGCATCAGCCGCTGTGGTTTGCTTCACAGTGCATTGTTTAACCCACTGTGCCAGCAGGGAGGCCCCAATATTAAGATATTAAAACATTAAGAAAGTATAAACAAATTGATGCAATGAAACAAAGACCAAATTCATGACAAAATTTTATCTGATCCAGGAACTGTAATTTCTTCACATTTCTCAAAATTTTATCTTAATTCTGGGCCTCCCTGGTGGTGCAAGGGGTTAAGCACTGCACTATAAAGCATCTGCAGCCATAGCAGTGCGAGTTTGATCCCGGTCAGGGAGCTGACCCACATGGCACCACAGACCTCTCCTGTCTCACTCGCTGCTCCCCTCAGCAGTGTACTTCAGTTGATCTTCTTCTTCTGTTCCCCACTCTGTCTCTGGTGAATCCTCTCACACACACACATACTCCACATACCTCTGGCCTGTACCCCAGTCCCTGTGTGCATAAATAAATAAATCTTTTTTAAAAATCTTTTCCTAACCCAGATATATCTGTAATCCTGAGGTATTATTAATAGGAATAATCCAAATGGCACACTATCTAAATCTATTACCTTCCAGGGAAACCAGCTAACTGACTTGCAGTAGGCGTTTTTCTATGACCCAAGCTGATAACAAGTAAAGAAAATCTGGTGTAGAGACAAGAATGTTTGAGAGTGAAAATATTAGGGTCAAGGAAGTACCTTTGGTTGTTTCTTACCTAAGGAGGATCTGCAAATGATATCTGCTAGAAGCTTTTTCTACTCTGAAAGCCACCAATGACTTAAAGCTGGAAAACAGATTTATTTTGTTTTATCAGTAGCTTGCTAGGTTCCTTGTAAATCACTCAAATATCTCTGATGTGCCAGGTACCGCTCAAGTGCTGGTGATGCAGAATTAAAACTCTGGGCTTCCTACCCTCAAGAAATTACAGTTGAGTGAGCGAGGCAGATGGAAACCAGCCGGCAATCTTAACAAAATGCTCTGGTAAAGCTTCAATGTGATTAATTTTCCTCCAAAATTGTTATTACATAATAACCTTGAGTGAAGTCTGCCCCATTTAACCATGAGGGCAACCCCTACGCACTCCTCTAGTCTCTTGTTTAAGCCTAATCACTATCTGCAAACTCAATGACTTTGACACGATTCTGGGCCATTATGTAGCCAACGCTGCCAACATGTCTTCAGACCAGCCAGGGCCTCTTACTTTTCCACCTTAGAATTCAGATGCAGGTCACAGTTGACTGATTAACATTGAAAAGATTTAAACATGTACATAAGTGGTCCCTGAAAACCTACAATTGTTCCCAATTTTCCTTTTTCTTCCTTTCTTTCTTTTTGGGTTCCAAATCCTGCATTTAAGTAAAATCACTTCTGGGTGTAAAACTGAACCTGCTGCTCCCACTCCTGATTTTCAGGCAATGCTGCAGAACTCTTGCTGGTTTCAGAACACCAGCTTCAAGGGTAAAGTTCTAACTTCAACTTGGAATTTCTTGCAAAGGTTTATCTTCTGACTCTTAAGAATATATGTCTTCTTGCTTAATGTGATGATAATAATACTCATATTTTATAGTGGTCTTACTTTTGGAAGTGATTTTCTATCAATTATTTCAGATTTTGGGGTCTACTTTGCTTCCAGTTGAAATGTTGTCATTTTAATTTCACAGTCGATGTCTAAAAGGAAAAACTGACATTGTAACATGTCCCTGAATTTTTCTCACAGGTAAATAGTATACCTTTCAAGTAAATAGATCTTTTTTTTTAAATAGATCTTTTAAATATGTCTTTTAAGTATTCTCCTTAAGCCCAGTTATCATCTGATACTAACTGATCCACCTACCTGCAATAAAGTAATTAATCGACATATTAGATGGTGCTATAATGAGCAAAAATCCCTAATTCTTCAAAATATTTTTATATAATCTTTCAGACCATTTATAACCCACTTTAATACACTTTTAATTCTCACAGTATATTATTAGGCTGTCAATTGAATTTAAGCATTTTTTTTGCAACATGCATTCATTGTTGCTTATAATCATCACGATGTGGAATTACAACAAAATGATAACTGGTCTGGGGGTAAGAAAAGGAGCAAGAATGCAATCTGCTAAAATTGGATTAAAGGGTTAGGCTTGATTTTTGGAGGTGCCCTGAATGTATTACCATCCAAATCAAATTTTAAAGTGCAGAGGTTCTTGTGATGTAACAAACAATGAAAAGTCAAAAATGGAAAGGCATTCAGCCTGAAATGAATCATTGCATAAAATGAAAAAAATAGAAACACCCACAGATTTCATTATTTAAAGGAAAAAATAACTTCCTCTATTTTACAGTAGCGATCAATAAGAAGATGGGGGGAAAGATATGGGAGAATAAAGCAGTTTTCTTCTAGGGACAACTATTTAATCTAAGAATGTTCTTAAACCCACGAACCTCTGTATGTAATTTACTGTATGTAATGAATCAAACCATTTAAACCAATAATTTTGTTTCTTTTTTCTTACAATTAGAACACATTTGCCCTATAAAATAAACAAAGAATAGAAAGAAAAAATTAAAATCAACCTAAATTCACCATTCAGCAACTATTTACATTTCAAAAAACTTTACTGAGATTCATATACCACAAAGCTCACCTATTTTAGGTGTACAGTTTCATATACTTAAATACATTTATAGAGTTGTACAGCCATCTCCATAGTATAATTTTAAACTTTTTATCATCCCCAAGAAAACCCCTACAACACACTCCCCTCTTCCCTGTCTCGAGGTTTGCCTCTCCTGGACATTTTATAGAAATAGAATCACAAGGGGCCTCCCTGGTGGTGCAGTGGGTTAAGCAACGCACTGTGAAGTAAACCGCAGCCACTGTAGCATGAGTTCGATTCCTGCCGCCGGCCAGGGTGGGGACCCACATGGCATAACAGACCCACATAGCATAGCAGGCCTCTTCTGCCTCGCCTGCTGCTCCCCTCAGCAGTGTGTTTCGGTCAGTCTGCCTGTTCTGCTCCCCACTCTGCCTCTGGTAAATCTTCTCACCGCCCTAAACTCTGGCCTGTACCCAGCTCTTGTATGCATAAATAAATAAATCTTTAAAAAAAAAAAAAGAAATGGAATCACAAGATGTAGTCTTTTGTGGCTGATTTGTGTTTCAGGTAATGTTTTCTAGATTCATCCAAGTTGTAGTGTGCATTAGTGCCTATGTTATTTGTTGCTGAATAATATTTCACTGTATGGCTATACCACTCTTGTTTATCTATTTATTATGGATATTGGCTTGTTTCCTCTACTTGATGCCACACATAATGATGTTGTGAATATTCAAGTACAATTTTTTTCACTTGAACGCCTGTTTTCAATTCTCCTGGAATCAGGGGTGGAAATTCTGGACATATGTAACTTTATCTTTAACACTTTGAGGAATTGCCAGACTATTTTCCAAAATGACTGTGTACTGCTTTACATTCCTATCAACAATGTATGAAGATTCCAATTTCTCCATATTCTTGCCAACGCTTCTTACTATTTCCTTCCTTCTTTTTTATAGAGCCGTCTGAGTTGGCACGAAGTGGCATCTCAGTGCTACTCTGAAGTGGCATTGTTGTTTTGATTCAACATCATTTTTGTTTAATGGCTGTTTCTTTATCTCCCATGGAGAAATGTTTATTCAAATCGCTTGTCCTTTTAAAACTTAGTTTATTTTTCTTCTTGTTGAGTTGTAAGATTTCTGATTATCTTGAATATTCTGAAGATGTCCCTTATCAGGTATATGAATTGCAAATCATTGCTCCCAATCTGTCCATTGTCTTTTCACTTTCTTTATGGCATCACTGATAGCATAAAAGTTTTAAATTTATCTATTTTTTTCTTTTGTCTCTTGTGCTTTTTGTGTCATTTCTAAGAACTAACCCAGGTTCACAAAGATTATTTCTGCCTTTTCCAAACAATTGAATCTGGTGTTTTTTCCTTGTCACAGATCATTAATATCCTTTCACCATTAAATATTCAACGTGATTTTTAACGGTTGCATTATATTCCATATTGTACAGGTATGTGATATTTAGTTTAATTCCCTAGCTTAACTAATTGAATATTTAGGCTATTGCAAGAATAACATTATTTTCAAGTAATATAAGAAACACCCTCCATTATACCTTTATGTGTATTAGTGATTTGCTTATAAGAAAAAATCTGGGGCCTCCCCTGGTGGCGCAGTGGGTTAAGCAACGCACTACGAAGCGGATCGCAGCCACTGCAGCACGAGTTCGATCCCTGCTGCCGGCCAGGGGGGGGACCCACATGGTGCGGCAGACCTCTCCTGCTGTGCC
>JAGFMF010011641.1:803008-829579 GCA_019455555.1 Galemys pyrenaicus | reverse complement strand
CCCCTCCCTGGCCGGCAGCAGGGATCGAACTCGTGCTGCAGTGACTGCGGTCTGCTTCATAGTGTGTTGCTTAACCCACTGCGCCACCAGGGAGGCCCTAATAATTATATTAATATTCTTAGAAACTAAGATTCAGTATAAAAAAGTGATACCAATATCAAAGAAGTTAAATGAGCATAATTCTAAATTTGAATTGAATAAATTCATGTTTTTTCTCCTAAAAAAGAAGATATCTTAGCTCTGGCCACTATAAAGGCTCAGAAAAAATAACCACCATTACCAGTTAACATCTTTAAAACCTAGACTTGAGCCTTTAAATGCCATTTTCAATTAAAACTCAGTCAACAAGCTCCTGATAGAAATGGCTGAGGTCCAGCCTGGGGCAAAAATATCTGCAAAACCTGCCTGGACTGTCATTCCAGAAAGCAGGGAAACTATTAAAAACTTCTGGGATTATGTGTGAAGAACCCAGAAGTGAGACGCACTGAAGAGGTTCTCAAAGATGGGACAATTTCAGCTTCAGAAAGAATAATTAGTGAAACAAATGGAAATGCATCAAATATTTTAAAATCCTCAAATTCATAGAGATTAAGAACAAGAACCCTTCCAGGTCACCACTGCAGAATCCTGGTTATAAAGCAACACTTCTAGTCAATACACATCTCATGCCTTGACCGAGGATCTCTGAAATTCTGGCCTATTTCTGATTTCAGTGAAATAGCTCAGGCGTATCACAGGTATGCCAAAAATAACCCTCACAGTCCAAAATCTAAGTTGGAAAAGATGAAAATGGAAGACAGGCGATGGCAGACATGTTCCGAGAAAATAAAGAAGTTAATTAATGAGTGGTCCTGATGTAGCTGGAAATGGCCAAGGTGGGAGAAGTTGTACAAGTGAAGCTACCAGAAAAGGGGTCTGTTGGAGAAAGGAATGTCAGGACTGGCGATCTCGATTTGTCCTCTGCTGAGAAAATTAGAGTTGCCTTGAAAAAACAAGATGTTCCTTTTCATTTCTGGAAGAGTTAAAGCCCCAGCTCCATGTCTAATCTTGAAAGTGAGAGAATCCAGGGCCTCCCTGGTGGCGAAGTGGGTTAAGCAACGCACTATGAAGCAAACCGCAGCCACTGCAGCACCAGTTCGATCCCTGCTGCCGGCCAGGCGCGGGACCCACATGGTGCAGCAGACCTCTCCTGCTGTGCCCGCTGCTCCCCTCAGCAGTGTACTTCTGTTGATCTGCCTGTTCTGATCCCTGCTCTGTCTGTGGTGAATCCTCTCACCCCCCCACAACTCTGGCCTGTACCCCAGTACTTGTATGCATGAATAAATCAATCTTTAAAAAAAAAAAAAAAAGAAAGTGAGAGAATCCAGTATAGCGGTTTTTGTTTGTTTGTTTGTTTTTCCTGGAGAAATAACTCAAACTGGCAGATTTCTAGTATTCTAATGGCTTTAGGTCTCTCATGGTGTCTTCAGAGTATGCCAGTCTGCTGACATCTGTATGTGCCTCTCTTTGCAAAGGTTTACAAGAGTAGACATTATAGCTCAGCACCAGTATATTTTCTTCTAATCATCCAGTGACAGCTTTCTAAGTTCAAGCTTTAGAATGTCAAATAGACCTAATTGCAATAAGAAATCTCCTAATTTGGCATCCCAGAAGCTTCACCGTCAGGAACTATGTACTTCAGTGAATGCATGTGTGCCAGGAGTTTGGGCAAAAAGAATAACATTGATCCCTGAGCTCATAAATTCCATGGTATATTTGAGTTAAGGAGTAGGTACGAACTAATCGGTGTGAGACTGAGGTTCCTGAGATGAAAGAATGATTATTATTTCCATACGTGTCTCAACAGCACATGAGATTAACACACAGGTCGGCTCACATTATTGCAGCATTTCCTGTTCTAAGACACAGCTTAAGGCACACTTAGAATGGTTATGTAGGACGTATGCATTCCACAACTCTTGCTTGTTGAGTCACCTGAATATTTTCTTGTCCCTCCCTGCCATTAAACATAGTGTATATAGGAATGTATTAATGCCATCTGTGACTTCCATGTGAAATACTATAGGTAATGTTTCTATGGTCTCACAAAAGACCTCTGTAAAACTGTTGGCAAAAACATTTTATGGGGCCTCCCTGATGGCTTAGGGATTAAGTCTCAGTGCTATAACTATGATGGCCTGAGTTTGATCCCCAGCCAGGGAGCTGACCCACATATGGCACAGCAGACCTCTCCTGTCCTGCCCTCTGCTCCCCTCAGCAGTGTATTTTAGTAAATCCACCTGTTCTGCTCCCCACTCTGTCTCTGGTGACTCCTCTCATCCCCAGTCTCTAGCCTAACCCCAGTTCTTCTACACAAAAATAAATCTTAAAAAAACTTTCTATGAAGATAATAAGTAGAGCAGTTTGGGTTAATTAAACTGTACTTTAGTGATACCTAAGAGGAAATCTAAACCTAAGCTCTTTATTAAAGAGCATAAAATGGGGTCAAATCAAGACCTGAGTGGTTTGGAGGTTTGACTTATTAAACCTGAAAGATGAAGAGTTTGATGTTAAATATTTGGCTTCCACTAGCATGCCTGACTCACATGCAGTAATGAGTTGTAATTCAGCAGGCTGGGCTGTACATTAAGAATGAAGCATCCCTTATAGGAAGCATGACTATTTCTTCAAAAGTAACAACATGATATTAATGAATATGGCAAAGCTTGAAAGCTTCTACTAGTTTCTACCAGCAAACTAATGAAAGTTGGCAGAGTTAAGAGACCCGTATTAGTTTGGATTATTTCTGAGGTTTCCAAGAGATTGGGCAGTGCTGGGAAGGCTGAAAATGGTGATTAGAAACAGGTCTCTTGGTTCTAATAGAAAGTTGAAGGGGGCCCTCCCTGGTGGCACAGTGGGTTAAGCAATGCACTGTGAAGCAAACTGCAGCCACTGCAGCACAAGTTCAATCCCTGCTACTGGCCAGGGAGGGGACCCACATGGTGCAGCAGACCTCTCCTGCTGTGCCCGCTGCTCCCCTCAGCAGTGTACCTCTATTGATCTGCCTGTTCTGCTCCCTGCTCTGTCTGTGGTGAATCCTGTCACCTCCCACACCTCTGGCCTGTACCCTAGTGCTTGTATGCCTAAATAAATAAATCTTAAAAAAAAAAAAAAAAAAAAAAAAACCTTGACATAATGCCTGGCCTTAAAGAGCATCTAGCTAACTGGTACTCATCATCTGAGATGTCCAATGAAGAACTGTCCTGTCCTGCAGTAGGAAGTTCTGTCTCTAAATTATTCTAGTAATTCATTAGCCACTAGCGCGTGCCTCCAGTGTGAGCGGGACTTGTGATAGAACCTTGCCGAAAGCATTTAAATCTACGGTACATCAATGCCTTATAATATTGATTCTAAAATAAAATTGCTCCAAAATACACAAAATTAAAATTGCTGGAATTACAGGGAAAATACATAAATCCATCGTTATAATGGGAGATTGCCTGTCTGACCTATTCCATCTCTTAATGGGTGAGCGACATACTGACAGGTACATGAACAATAGCAAAGATGTAGAAAATGTGAACTACCAAATTTGATTTATTGTATGTGTATGTGTGCATGTATGTTTATTAGCCTTATTAGTAATTACTGAGGTGCATATTCAGTTTTAGGGGGGCATGAGTTTATTATATAATTGGGAAAAGTCACAATAAATTATAAATGTGACAAACCTGGGAAAGTACCATGCCTTTTTTTAAAAAGGAACTATCTCACACACCTCCACACCTTTCTCCTTCATTTATTTTAGCTCCATAGTCTTTTATCCCCTCTTCATATGACAATGATTTCTGTTACATGGTTTTCTAAAGAGAGACAGAAAAAGATTATTACAGTTTATTAAAGATTTTATTATTGATACATGGGATGTAAAAAGCTGTGTCTTTCCAACCAGAAAGATCCACTGCAGTTCTGTGACCTACAAACTCAGGGATCTGATTAATTCTACTTTGCGTGAGTCCCATCAATAAAGAAAAAAAATGCAAAGTGTATTTATAATGATATAATCATGACTACATTCTCAATAGAAAGGAACTACCATTTGACTGGACATTGGTCAGAACCCAATCCTGTGTTTATAATCTTATACAATTTCATGAATTTTTCTTTTACAGACTAGTTTCTAGCTCCTTATATCAAACTGTGCTCCCCCATCATGTACATACTTTTAGAACCGGATGCTATAGGATGCATTCATATCCTGATATGACATCTGTTTCCCTACTCTGGGAATATTAACGAACTGCAAAACATATATATGTTCCACCTCCCTATAAGTAAATGTACCCCCAGTTTAACCCATCTTGGTTCAAGGCCCAAATGCTTGCATCCATCCATCCATCTATCCATCCTCATCCTAATTTAAGAAATGCTGTGGGCAGGAAAGCTGAAGTGGAAAAAAAAAGTGGGCCTAATCCATTCTGCAAATTTCATTTGCAGACTTTACGAAAATATATGACCTTGTGAACATGCAGACAGGGCATTTTAGGGGTATGGAAGGGACCCAAGGGGGTAAGGGGTCTTAAAATAAAATTTCATTAGCTTCATGGTAAATTTGCCTTGGGTAATAAAATCCTGGAGACAGCTATCACCAGGAAAGTGGATAAACAATTATGTATGTTAACCTGAATAAAAGTTTCAAATACAGACAGAAAATTAATTAGATAATCAAAATGAACATTTGAACCTGGGAAGCAGTCCTGAAGATTGTACTCTGTGAGAACTGTTCCAACAAACACATGTTTAAATTATGGAGTTATGGAGTTAGGCAGTGAGTCACTGACATTTAAAATGTGATTATTCTTGACAGGAGGTTTCTGGTTCTGTTATTTTTCTTACCTAAAGATACAGCTTCTGCTGTCCAGTGCAAAGGAAGGAAGGCGGGGGCTTAACGGAGATGCAGAGGCTGGGGTGGCCCTTGTTTAATCTTTTTTTATCAGCTCTTTGGACATGAGTGGGGATTAAAAGACCGGCTTTAGGGCCTCCCTGGTGGCGCAAGGGGTTAAGCACCGCACTATGAAGCATCCGCAGCCACTGCAGCACGAGTTCGATCCGTGGTGACCCACATGGCATGGCAGACCTCTCCTCGCCTGCTTCTCCCCTGCTTTGTTTTTCAGTTGACCTGCTTGTTCCGTTCCCCAGTTTGTCTCTCAACCCCACACCTCTAGCCTGTACCCCAGTTCTTGTATGAATAAATAAATCTTGAAAAACAAACATAAAATAAAAGCCCGGCTTTACCCACAGGGAGCAGATTTTGCAGAGCTGTTCCACAGACTACAAGCCTACGGTTTTGCTCCTTTCTCTGGGTCAGTTCCATAATATTTTGTATGTTCACATAAGTAAACGACAGGTACACAATATTATAGCAGTGAAAATAGATGTTTTATTGCTTGTTTCAAGTTGGGTGAATCAAAGACACAAAAATATTGAGTGATAAAAAATCACAAATATCCCAGGTTATACCAGGTTATGTGTGTGTGTGTGTTATCAATCTCATAAAGAAACATGAAATAATGTATTGCGGAGGGATGCGTTCAACCACCATAAAGTACTAAGGATGGCAAGGGGTAGAAGCCGGGAGCTGTACAACCTAACGCAAATCTCGACTCCTGGTGGAGTCACAGGTTTTCATTTTATTGGTATGCTTTAAAAATGTACGTGTGTGTTCAACATTATTTTGTATGCATCAAATATTAGACTGACCATACTTAAGGCATCATCTCTACTTTCCTCCTTCCTTTCAGCCAGCTTTCTTCCCACCCGCATCACCTCCCAGCTATAAGCTGCGTTGGGCGCTGGCTCCAGGGACTGTCAGAGAGCGAAACGGTACCAGCACCGGAACCCCAAACCGTGACCTGTGCAAACTTGTGTTAACTTTCTTTTTGTTGTTGGCCGGTTGTGGTAGTGGCGGAAACAATATCCAGTATATCAAATATGCAGCATGAAGCTCGCTGTTTAACTTCAGAGTCACCTGCTAGCTGCAAGCAGAAAGGGTCATGCCCATGGGGCCTCAGAGCGGCCCGGTCTACACTCAGACTTGCCACTTTCTAAGAGCCTCAGGCCAGCGCGCCGCCCTCTTGGGTCTTTCCGGGCTGGCAGACTTTCACCAGTCTCCGTCACTCCGCTACGTCAATTCTTCCAAGAGGATCCCCCAGCTTGCTCCTCGGCGGGAGCACCAGCCCAGCACCCGCCGGCTCTGCGGGTTACCAGCAGCCGGGAGCGGGGGGCGTGGCCAGCGCGCGGGGCTGCGTGCCCCGCCCCTCCCCGCCCGCCGCTGAGCTCCGCCTCCCGCGGTGGCTCCGCCTCCCGCGGTGGCTCCGCCCACCCCCGCGGCCCTCTCCCAAAACCCGGAGAAGTGGATTCTGTGCCCCGCTTCGCCCCTCCGAGCCGCAGAGTAGGCCGCAGGATAGGTCCGCGCCCGTGGGCAGGGAGCCGGGCCTGGGCCGGCGCCCCAGATCTGCGCGGGTGAGGCGCCGCGGCCCCGGCCGCTCGGGCCTTTTTCCGGCCCAGCTCCCCGCGCTCCGGGCCGCCGGCGCTAGGCCGCGGCGGTCGTTGTCCCTCGCCCACCCGGCGCCCCCACCGGCCCCGCCCGCTTTGTGGGCGCCGAGTCCCGGACCTCCGTCGGGAACCCAGCGCCCGCCCGGGTCGTCTCTTAGCAGCGCCGGGTCGCGCACACGCCCAGGGGTGTGGGCCCTAGGCAGGGTGGAGGCGGCGCGGGAGGGGAGGGTCTGGGGGTGCCACGAGGGTAGGGGCACCCGAGTGCCGCCGCGGAGGCCGGGTTTCGGCTTTTAAGGACTTTGAGTTCTGGTCTCTGCTCGTAGATCCGTCCTTTCCCTACCCCTCACCCCCTTGACATTTCCGGAGACTTGGATGGTAACGCTGACCCTCAATTGCATATTTGTTGGGATTTTGCTGGAAAAATGGAATCTGGCAATTTATCCGGAACATTTTAGAAAAACGTTCGTTAGTATACTTGATAGTCGCAAAATTATGTTGAACGTCTTTTCCAGTCACTATCATTTTGCAAAAACATTTTTGGAGTGAAGAGTTGTAACTGTGGTTGAAAACTTGCGCTCTGAGGCCAGTGATAAGAGCTTGGACAAGTCAACCGGGGTTGACTTTCCTTATGTGAAAAAGGAGCGTGTGATAAGCTAGCACAAGAAAATACATGCATACGGTGTGTGGACGTGGGGTGGATAGCACTAGCCTTGCTTACAAGCTTGTGAAGAGTCACTAAGCACTAAGCACTGTGCTGAGAGCATATGGAATGCTATGTGGGTGTGACTTACTATAAGATAGCCTTGCGATTTTAATTTTAAAGATTCCATTTGTATTCCATTTATTTTCTGAAAATGGAATGGAAGGATTTACTCTAGACTTTCTGTAATACCTGCTATTTCAAAGTGCAGGTTGTGAATAGAAATGGGCCCTGCGTACAAGATTGTGTTTAACTGTGTGCGGTGTTTCACTTGTGTACGTGTGTGTAAAGGGACTCTGTCTCTTCACTAGAAGGAATTGACGAATGGAAGAAAAACTTGATATAAGTAGTGTTAGGACTTCTCCTTTATTCCTTTGAGGCCAAGGCCAGGTACACTAGGCTGACTGCAGGACAACCATAGAGGACTTGATATTTGAACTTTATTGAGAGTAAAAGTAATCTCATTATATAATTTCCTCAACAGAACATTGAAGGATGTTTGTTCCAAGATCTCTAAAAATCAAGAGGAATGCTAGTGAGGATGTCAAAATTTGTGGTGCCAAGAAAATTAAACCAGAAGCAGAAGACACTCAGCTAGATAAAGGCAGAAATGACTCACTTGATACTTCAGGTACGAAAGGAGCTGAAACACCAGATGGGTCCAGCGGAGAACCTTTCCCCTCCCCCTGTCCAGCTGGCCAGTTGACCCAGCTTGGCATGGGTGCCCCAGAGCAGGATACAAAGGCTAGCAGTCTTTCCGAAGACCCTGTTAAGTCATTTTCCAAAACACAACGCTGGGCAGAGCCAGGGGAGCCCGTGTGTGTCATCTGTGGTCGTTATGGAGAGTATATCTGTGATGAGACAGATGAAGATGTGTGCAGCCTGGAGTGTAAAGCGAAACACCTTCTGCAAGTTAAGGAGAGGGAAGAGAAATTCAAACTCGGCAGTGCACAGAAAGCTGATTTTGAGCCAGAGTCTCCACTTAATGCTGCTTATGCCTATGAAGAACACCCCTTTATTTTGAGCCTTCAGGAGGCCCAGATTGAAAATCTTAAACAGCAGCTAGGAATTTTAGTTGAAGGTCAAGATGTCAGCAGGCCCATTATTGACTTTGAGCATTGTGGTTTCCCTGAGGCCTTAAATCACAACTTGAAGAAATCGGGCTATGAAGTTCCAACTCCCATCCAGATGCAGATGATTCCCGTGGGGCTTCTGGGAAGAGACATTCTGGCCAGTGCAGACACTGGATCAGGGAAAACGGCTGCTTTTCTTCTTCCTGTTATCATCCGAGCTTTATTGGAGGTAAGTTAAGTTCACGTGTCATCTTCTCAGAAACAAGTGAGGTACTTACCATCAACTTCATCCTTAACTGGGTTGAAATTGCAAACTGAATATTTAGAACTGTAATCACTAGTCCCTTGTTCCTTGGAAGGCAGAGAGTTAGAGGCTCATGCTTGCCCAGACTAGGTCTGGGATGTCTAACATCATTTACATAATAAAATCACCTTCCCAAGGGGTGCGTGGCCACCACTGGCTGAACATACGACCCACAAAAAGGCATGATCCTGTCATGAAACACCACTGTGCCTGTGTAACCAGGACTCCAGACCTTCCTCTCCACCTCGCCTTGTCCCATACCAGTCGTCCTATAAAAATCCTAACTCCTTCTAGCAAGGGAAGGAAGTTCTTTGGAAGTCCTTTGCTGTCTGCCTCCTTGTTTAATACAAGTAATCAGAACTCATTTGCCACTGCCTCTGACTTGGCCTGGGCAGTTTTGCTGACACCTGCCAGGGCACTAACCCATTTATTCGGTACTACTAGCCATTTTGCTTCTGATGGTAGTTTGAAAACCTAATTTTAGGGAATTTTTTTTAAAGATTTATTTATTTTTGCATACAAGAGCTGGGGTACAGGCCAGAGGTGTGGGCGGTGAGAGGATTCAACAGAGACAGAGTGGGGAGCAGAACGGGCAGATTGACTGAAATCCACTGCTGAGAGGAGCAGCAGGGCAAGGCAGGAGAGATCTGCTGCACCCACCCCCCGCAACCTAGCCCCTCAACTTGATCGAACTCTTGCTGCTGTGCAGTGACTGCTTTGAATGCTTCACAGTGTGGCGCTCAACCTGCTGGCCACCAGGGAGGCCCTAACAAAATGAACTTTTCATTTGGGGAAACTACAGTTTTTGTGGCAGTTTATCCTCTTTGGATATTTGTTTTAAAGATACTGACTTATACCAAAGTTAGAACACTATCATAGGTACTTCAGAATAAATGCAGTGCATAAATGTGGTCTGTGGTTCATCTAAAAATAATACTGCTTTACCATGTTAGTTTATAGTGTATAAAGTACTTCAGCACATAATTTAACCAACATTTTGTGTAATTGCATTTTGCCAAGTATTGCTGAACTTGTGAGCTATTACATATGGTAAGCAGGGAAACAAGTGAAAGAAGTAGGTAAAGGAAGGAAAGATAAAGGAAGAAGATTTGGAAAACTAAAGAGAAGCAGATGATAATGTAAGAAAAAAAGATAAAAGAAAGCACTAGATGCTCAAAATATAGGTAAAACTAGAGGATGAAAAGAAAGCCATAGGGTAGGAAATAGTACATAAATGTTCTTTGAACAAAAAAAAAGTAAATGCTCTGGAGAGGAGAGAGAAAGAGCATGGCTAGAATGCCAATCTAGAACCAGATCTTCATGGTAATTAGCGGGTTTTAAGAGGATTCTTGCTATGATAGGTCCAATTAACTAGAAGCAGACTTTTAGTTTCCCACCTCTGTTACTGTGGACGAAGCTCATTTGCCCCAGTGTCTGTATTATGTAAGAAACGGGGCCAATTTATGATAGTTTTGGAGAAAGAAATCTGCAATATGGAACACGTAGGGCCCCTTCCCTTTGACTGATGGGAACACTTAAAAGGGAAGTGCATCTGGAATCATTCTGAAGATTTAGCTGTATCAATAGAAATCATTTGCTCATATTCTCAGATTTATTTTTTACATCTTCGCAGAGCAAAACTCCATGTGCACTCATTCTTACACCAACACGAGAGCTAGCCATTCAGATCGAGGGACAAGCTAAAGAGTTGATGAGTGGACTGCCGCGCATGAAGACCGTGCTTCTGGTGGGGGGCTTACCCTTGCCCCCACAGCTTTATCGCCTGCGGCAGTATGTGAAGGTAAGCACCAGTTTTATCCCAGGCCTTTGAAAAGTTTTGTAGGAATGTAAGAACTAGGTGTTTTTTTTTTTTTTACTTTGAACAACTGTTGAATGGATTTCAGGTAGCTTTTAATTTCTTGCCAAGTAAACCTTAGTTTTTTAAAGTTTGTTCTATCTAGAAAAATAAGGGAACATCATTTATGGAGTGCCTGTTGTGTTTGCTGGACACTTGGATGTTCTTGGAGGTGGGTTGGCGTATCCCAAATCTTTCAGCTGAGAAGCTAAATCTCAGAAAGATGAGATCTCTTTAAGAGTGTCATTCTTACAAACACAGATAGCACCCTACAGAAGCAGTAAACTAACATCCGCACAGGTAGATTAACATCGCTGTCATCAGTTCCTCTGACTCCAGCCATGTGCTTTTATTATAGTCCCATTATCCACCGACCACTTCCTTATTTTCTGTCTAAAGATGTTCCCTGCCTACCTTGTCTTTTTCTCGCCTCAACCCTGGAACCTTTTTCCCAGGAGGGCTGGTTCCTTTTGGTAGAGAATAGTATTTAGAAGCCCAGGTATGGGTTCCGGCTTGGGCTCCTTGCCATTGGTAGCTGCTGTAGGGTTCTCTTGCTTCTGCCATCTCAGTGAACAGGGAATATATCTAAGTAGGTGTATGTATCACCTATTTGGGTGTATTTATCAGTATCTGCATTTATCAGAGACTATGAGTTCATGTTGACACTTCCAATTCAACACAGCAAGATTCAATTTAGGTTTTATGTTTTCACACCTGTGTCTCTGACAGTGAGAAAGCTACTACTCATTATCCTTTTTGTGTTATTTATCTGACCAGTCCTCCAGCATATGACCCGTCTCTCATGGTCACCTCAGTAGACTCCATCCTGCTTCTCCTCACCACCTCAGCCTAAAGCAGCTTGAGGGCCTCTACCTCACCTTGCTGCTGCTACTTCTTCTCCCCATGCTAGACTGTACCCTTCACACATACCACTAAGAACTGGTGACTGAAGCATCTCTCTGCTCAGCAAAATATAGATGTTTTTGGATAGAATCAGTAGAGCATCGAAAGGGACTTCTAAAGTAAGATATTCTACATAAAAGATGATACTAAAGTGCAGAAAAGAGAATGGTGAGCAACGGAAATGGTTCACATGGTTAAATGTAAATGAGTAGAATCAACAGCATTGATCATAAACAATTTGTAAAAATAGAATAAAAGTCGGGGTGTAATATACTGCTTGGGGACTATCATTAATACATATTGTGTATTTGAAAGTTGCTAAGAAAGTAGATGTTAAAAATTCTCATCATGGGAAAAAAATGTGAATCTGTGGTGATGCAAATGAACTGTGCTTATCCAGGAGATCATATATATGCATGTATCAGCACATTATGTCATACATCTAAAACTAATAATATGTCCAGTACAATGCAATAAAAAAAAAATAGAGGTAAATACTGGCCAACAGTAGCATGTAAGTGTGGGAAAGACTGAAGTGAAACTGTTTTCCCTTGATTATCCAAGAAAAAGCTACAAATGTCAGTTAACTTGAAACTTCATTAAGTTATATATTCTTGTTAAAACTCAACATGAAGCAACAAAAGTATGGGGAAAAAAAAACTTAATGACTTCCAAACCAGTAAGGCTGGGATTGGGAAAAAAGAGGTGCACTTAATCTGAAATAATAAAATTTTAATATTTGTGTTATTTCTAAAAACCTAAGCATAACCCTGTAGTTCTGTCCTGCTATAAGAACCTTGTAACCCTGAACTATTACTATTCTCAGTGATTTTACCATTGTGTTGGCGTATATTTGAAAAATAGAGCACAATTTGATTAGATCATTTGTAGTTCTATGCTTTATCCGGGCCCTGCCTCATTTAATCCTCAGGATGATCATTTTTATCACTTCCATTTTATGGATGAGAGAACAGGGTCGCATACTATTATTAAATGCCAGAGCTGAGATTCCTACTGAGTTTGTCTGATTAAAGAGGCCCTACTTTTTGCTACCACTTCATCTTATATATTATAAAACTGAAAATCCTTAATCAACTGTAGAAATCAACCCTGGTAATTGAAGAACGCAATAACAGGACCAAAGAGGATAAGGAACTTGCTCTTGTCCACAGAGCCAAACAGAGGTGATGCTTTCTGCTCTACCCCTGCTTGGGACATTCTCACCTCCCTCTGCACTCAGGAGCCTCAGGGGCCTCTCGACCTCAGTGCGTTCTTGGATGCGCCTCTCTCTGTCTGGACTCTCCTTACCTTGCTTCCTCCCACTTCTCCTTTAGTTTAGTGCATGAGTTAGCTGGCACTGGATCCTTCCTCCGTTTCTGCATGCTGTACTGCTCTCCGAGCGTTTACTGTTTTATCCATTTCTTCCTTTATATTAAGTTTCATGAGAGCCAGTACTGTGTCTGTCTCATTCATCATTGAATTCTGAGTCCTTAACACCACGTCTGACACCTATTAGCCATTCAGTAAGTGTAGAATGACTGGAGGGATGAGTGAATATTATCTAACGTTTTGCTTTTTCTCTTTTCTCCAGGTTATCATAGCGACTCCTGGGCGACTTCTGGATATAATAAAACAGAACTCTGTGGAACTCTGCAGTATAAAAATCGTAGTGGTAGATGAAGTAAGTAGTGGTGTTTGGAAGCATTAGTCACATAACTTTATATAATTTATGACAAATATATTCTAAACTTACATAACTTCGTTGTAATTTCATCCACAAAGGGCAAAAAAATTCAGAGTTTTTTTTCATTGCTGTGGTGGTTCTTAAGCTGGTTTCTGTGTAGCTAGTAGCTAAAGTAAGGTATTGTGTGCTAAAATCAAATCATAGCTGTCTCTTCCTCATGATAAAAAACATAAATGCAGCTGTATCCTCATTGATAAGTTTTCTAAACATTGACGCTCATTATCATTTATCCACAAAAGTGAATCAGTGGCAAATAAGTATTAACAAGGACTTTCTTGGGAGTAACTGAATAATGTTTGGTTGAATCACCTTTTTAATTTTTTCTATAGACTTAGGGATCTGTGGTTGTAGTTTTCTGTGTTCTGTAGAGCAAATGCACATTTGTGTGCTTTTGTTTGCTTAATGAGATGAAATAAACATTTTATTAATGGGGGAGAGCCCAGCACCTGAGCAGCACGAGAACACAAGGCCTTGTCCAGCCCAGGTGGGCATGCTCATCTGCCTCCACGTTTGTTGCTCTGGCGGTGACGAGCAGAGGTCTGTGTTACAGTGAGCCAGGTGCCGCCAGAGAGGGCAGCCTGGCCCAGCAAGTCCCTGGGGTTGGGGCGTACTAGAGGGAGAGGGAAGAACTGGGAGCAGGAAAAGATCCACGGGACCAGGCCTTTATGTCACCTACTGTGACACCTCAGACAAGTCATTAACATTTCCAGATTTGTGGGGAGGATGAAGTAATGATTATGAAAATGTCTAAGAGACTGGAAAGTCCAGTTTAGATGTGAAATATTATTCAACCTTTCAAAAGTGCTACTAAGTCAGCCTTTTCCTGGCATGACGTTTAGTGGAGCTGAGGAATCTCACATTCATCACCTGACTGGCTGCCACCAGGACACAGGGCTGGCCTTCCCTTTCTTGATAAATCCTTCTTCGGTTCGCCTAGGTGCCAGAGAAGGAATCCACGTGCGGAAGGTAAAGTTGGGGTCCGCTCATCCTTGCTTCTCTTCACAGCGTTTTCATTTTCTTTCATGAACAAGGCTCATGGGCACCCCAGTGTGTAGAGTGATGGTGCAGGAGCTGTGTTTACTTGGCAGTATGTGTGGGGAGCCTGTGATTCTCAGCCTCTGTCACGCTCCCCGAAGAGAGCCGCTGATTCCAGAGGGAGGCAAGGACGCAGGAATCCTTGGGCATGGAAACTGAGACAGTTCCTTTAGAATCAGAAAAATCTGCTCTGCCCCCCTTCTGCGTCTCCTCTGTGCCTGTCCTTTGACCCAGTAATCTCTCCCTCCCCATCTGCCCGCTGGTCCTTCTTTACGTGTCTGTGATTCTGACACGGTTCTTCCCTCACACCCCCAGGCAGGTTTAGGACTTCTTCGCTCTGATGTGTTGACCCGCGAGCAGACTCCCCATTACGTTGTGTTCCCTGCCTCCCCCAATGACAGGTGCAATGTTGTTGTGTTGCTTTAATGTGGAGAGTCACCCACATGTAAGACCAGATCTTACACTTGGCTATTCTGGCTCAACAGGTCTGAGTTAGAGCCTGGGGATCTTTGAAAACTCCTTATCTTTAGGAAGTTTTGGGAAACTGTCTAACAAGCTGTCTGACATCATTAAACACTTATTCAGTGCTTGGAACTAATGCACACTTATTGATTTATCAAATACATTTTCAGGGTTTCTTCTTGGTTTTGAGGATGCAACAGAATGTGAGATGAACTGTGTATATGTTTGGGGTTTTTGCCACTAACAATAATGCCATAATAAAAAGTTCTGTCATTGTAGACATGGTTATATGGTATATAATTTTATGTAAATACATGTTAATTTTTTCAAATTGATCTTTTGTCTTTTGACATTGTGGTTCATTTTCTGTGTTGTTTTTATTTTTATATGAATAAATAATATATGTAAAATAATATTAAAGGATTATAATTTATATTTTAATATATATTAATGTATTTAAAATATTTTCAATATTAATATAATAATAAATTATAATTTTTTTTATATTCCATCAGTCCTTTCAGTCTTAATGTCAAGTGTGGCTAACTTAAATTATTTTATTTTAGGCTGATACCATGTTAAAGATGGGCTTTCAACAGCAAGTACTTGATATTTTGGAAAATGTTCCCAGTGACTGTCAGACCATATTGGTCTCAGCTACCATTCCAAGTAGCATGGAACAGCTAGCAAACCAGCTTCTTCACAATCCCGTGCGAATTATCACTGGAGAAAAGAACCTGCCGTGTTCCAGTGTGCGTCAGATTATTTTGTGGGTAGAAGAACCAGCCAAAAAGAAAAAGTTATTTGAAATCTTAAATGTGAGTAGTAAGCACTCCATCCTTTTTAGCTTAAGTTCTTTTTTTTTTATTTTTTTTAAGATTTATTTATGCATACAAGCACTAGGGTACAGGCCAGAAGTGTGTGGGGGTGGTGAGAGGATTCACCACAGAGAGTAGGGAGCAGAACAGGCAGATCAACGGAAGTACACTGCTGAGGGGAGCAGCGGGCACAGCAGGAGAGGTCTGCTGCACCATGTGGGTCCCCTCCCTGGCCGGCAGCAGGGATCGAACTCGTGCTGCAGTGGCTGCAGTTTGCTTCACAGTGTGTTGCTTAACCCACTGCGCCACCAAGGAGGCCCTTAGCTGAAGTTCTTAAGAGAGTGATTTTAGATGTAGTTTTGGGGAATTTGGTGTAATTCCCCAAGATTTATAAAATATGATCATTATTTAATAAAATATGATCATTATTCCTAAGGAGTGTTTTTTTGTTTGATAGCATTTTAGTAGTGTTAATAGAAGGTGAAGAACAGGTTCTTTCATGGCTGTTTTTTTCCTTGAGAAATAGAAGTTTTTTAGTTACTAGCTAAACCCGAAATTTGTGAAGTGGGTGTTATGGGCAGGCAGTTACTTAAAAATATACTTAGTAAGTAATGTTAAGTTTAATGTAGCTTGTATTGACTTATGAATAATTAAAATTGCACTTAAAATTCAGTATTATTTTGGTAGTATTAATGATGTGATGGAAAAATGTGACGGACAGTAGACTCTTTGGCTTCTGTTTGTACATGTTTTTAAAGAAAACACTTATTTTAACAGAATAGGCTTTCCCCTGCCCCCCTAACAGTGTTATAAGCCTGTAGATAACTAATGTATACAGATGCTTTTAGAAAAACTTTCCGGGGCCTCCCTGGTGGCGCAATAGGTTAAGCAGCGCACTATGAAGCAAAATGCAACCACTGCAGCACAAGTTCGATCCCTGCTGCCGGCCAAGGAGGGGACCCACATGGCGTGGCAGACCTCTCCTGCCTCGCCCGCTGCTCCCCTCAGCAGTGTGTTTCAGTTAATCTGCCTGTTCTGTTCCCTACTGTGTCTCTGGTGGATCCTCTCACCCCCTGCACCTCTGGCCTACATCCAGTTCTTGTATGCATAAATAAATAACTCTTTAAAAAAAAAAAAGAAAAACTTTCCAACATAAATTATGTTATATGAATAATTTCAAAGATCTGTTTCAACTTTTCAGGATAAGAAACTCTTCAAGCCCCCAGTGCTGGTGTTTGTGGACTGCAAACTAGGCGCAGATCTGTTGAGTGAAGCAGTCCAGAAGGTCACAGGCCTGAAAAGCGTATCTATACATTCAGAGAAGTCCCAAACGGAAAGGAAAAACATCTTGAAGGTTTGACTCTCAGTGTTCTCTGTCCTGCCTATAAATCTTTCTGCCACGTTTTCAAAAGACACCGTATCATCACCCTGCTTTTAAAGCTGTCCTTTTCTTTCATGTTATAAGAACTTCAGGAAAGCAATGAGCGTGAAGTTGCTTCTGCTGCTCGGGCTTCTGTGTTTGGGAGCAATAAGCCTCTTCTCTAGGGATTATATTCTAAATAGATTCCTAATTCCGAACCCACCATTTTGGAAATCAGGTCAGTTTGGCCCGGGACAGCAGTAGCTGACATTTGGACAGAAGTGCCTGAGTGAATTAATAGGACAGTTCTGTGGGGGGCTGGAAGGAACTTACACTTACCCACTTCTCAGCTCTACTACTAAGACCTTTACTTGTTGAAAAGATAATGCAACAACATTGAAGAGAAGAAAAGAAAAGATGTCTGAATTATCACAAACCACGTAAGATATATCCTGAACTTTGACTTGTGTTGCTGTTCTGGAAAGGGATTGCTGGACGGAGACTACGAGGTGGTGGTGAGCACGGGCGTCCTGGGCAGAGGCCTCGACCTCATCAGTGTCAAGCTGGTGGTCAATTTTGATATGCCCTCGAGTATGGATGAATATGTGCATCAGGTAAGGAGGGTTTGTGTGGTGCGGCTGTGTGCTTCTTGAGTTTTCTTGGGCAAGGCATTGTCAATATAATGGTAAGTAGTTATAATGGACATAAAACTTGATGTATTTTTGCTTCTAAAGTAAATAAACTAAAAAATTTTATGTATACCTAAAGTACATTAAATATAATTGAAATAATAACCTAAAATATTAGTTTAAAACAGTTTTAAATAGTTGGTTTTGGTTAATTTCTATTTCTACAAGTTTTTCTCCAATGAGCATATTAATGTCTTTTATAATTAAAAAAAAGTGGGGCGGGGAGCTTTGTTTTAAAAGATTGCTATATCTGGCCAAAATAAAATTGATCCATTAAAGTATTTGGTTTTTTTTAGGAATCATGGCTTCACCTCCTCTCCCGTATCCTTATTTGTTCTAGTCTTTCACCTTTTAAAGTTTTGTTCCTTTTCTTTGCTGCCAAAGATAACAGTAGCTCTATTTCTAGCAGAAATAGAGAGCGCTTTCTCTTAATGCCGCCTTATCTTCCCAGCTGCTACCTGTCTTCCTACTCCGGCATCATTTACACACTCTTTCTTAAAGTAAAGCCTTTCTGTAATGTTCTCCACATCACCTTTGAAAGCCACGTTTACTCAGATCATCCACTGAAACCCTTTTAGTGCCTTTAATGCACCGTTACCTCTATTTTTACATAAACTTAGTAATAGTACTTCTCCCCTTCTCTCTTTTGTGGTACCACCTGTATATCAGAGCTGAGTAGTCCACAGTTGTTCACTGTTCATTCAAATAACTGAGGTATATTTTTAAAAAACTGCTAATTTAATTATTTTTGGCTGGAAATCTTTCTGAACTATTAAGACCCTTAAGCCTCCTGTTTCTTAAGTAGAGTGTGCTGATTATAATTATTTTAACCTTTTCTGGCTGTGCCATGGTCAGCCTTGTGGCTCCCAGTTACTCACAGTACACATTGCTCTAATGCGCCCAGGGCCTCAGGCCTTGGCCAGCGTAGCATTTCTTACCAATACTTGAATGGCCCTAGATCCCTCTGCTTTTCCAGGTCTGTGTCTGGGTGTTTTTTGTATTAGTAATCAAAGTACACACACCCTCAGTAACAAATAATGCAAGTAACAAAAGATACACAGTGAAAAGTCTTCATAAGGCAGCCCCCACCGGTGATGGCACATTAGGAAGCTCTGTGTGCCCTTGTCACTCTTTTTACCTCAAGGGGCCCTTCTGTCCCAACCATACTTTACCTTTTTTTTTTTTTAAAGATTTATTTATTCATGCATACAAGCACTGGGGCACAGGCCAGAGGTGTGGGGGGGTGAGAGGATTCACCACAGAGAGCGGGGAGCAGAACAGGCAGATCAACAGAAGTACACTGCCGAGAAGAGCAGCGGGTGAAGCAGGAGAGGTCTGCTGCGCCATGTGGGTCCCCTCCCCAGCTGGTGGCAGGGATCGAACTCGTGCTGCAGTGACTGAGGTCTGCTTCATAGTGTGTTGCTTAACCCACTGCGCCACCAGGGGAGGCCCTACCTTGTTTTTTTAATTTAATGTGTCCTAGACATATTTCCTATCAGCACACATAACTAGGTAATATTTAGTAGGTGTCAGTATATACTAAGGACTTACTATATGACCAGACTCTGTTCCAAGCTTTTAAAATGTTTTTCGACATTAGTTCTTTGTGTCTCTCATGCAGGTATAGCTAAAGATAAATTCCTAGCAGGGGAACTTTCCGGTTAAAGGGTGTATGTACTTACAAAGGGTAGAGGTATTTCCGTGTGTCTGCTTTTTAATTGTAGGGTTTGGAATGCTGCTGTGAAAGTAATTTGATATTTGTTAGTATCAGCTATCTTTTACAGTTTGGATATTACTATAGTGATTTTTTTACAGCTTTGTGCTTCAGTATGAAATACCTCTCTACATGTCTTAGTTGATATAACTCACATGCCATTCACCACCTTAAATTGTTTAATTCAGTGGTTTTTAGTATATTAATAGAATTGTATAAGCATTATTACAGTCAATTTTAGAAAATTTCCATCACCTGAAAAGAATCCCTATACCTCATCACACACATACACACATACACACACACACACACGCAAACTCAACTTTAGGGAAAAACACTCTCCTTTCTGTCTCTATAGATTTATCTTTTCTGGTCACTTCATGTAAATGGGATCATTCAGTATGAGGTCTTTTGGGACTGGCTTCTTTCACTTAGCAGGATGTAATGCTGCTGGAACATTCATTTACAGGTTTTTGTATGGACATGTTTTCATTTCTGTTGGGAATACATCTAGGAATAGAATTTTAGGCCCATGGTAACTCCATGTTCAACTTTTTGAGGAGCCACCAGACTATTTTCCAATGAGATTTCACTGTTTTACATTCCTGTCTGCAATATATGAGGGCTACAGTTCCTCCACATCAACATTTTCATGATCTGTCTTTTCTGTTACAGCCATGTCAGTGGGTGTGTGTCATAGGTGCTTGTGTTTTTGGTTTGCTTTCGCTAATGACTAGTGATGTAACATTGTGTCACATACTTATTGGACATTTGTGTATCTCGGGGAATGTCTGTTTAAACCCTTTGCCCATTTTTTAATTCAGTTGACTTTTTATTATTTAGTTGTAGAAGTTCTTTATATAGTCTAGAAGAAATTTATCCTATATAAGATCTACCAATCTTTTCACCCATTCCATGAGTTACCGCTAGTTTTTCTACTAATTTTTAGTTTTGTTGGAACAATGTATTAGCATAATAAGCAGATTTTTAAAAGCTAATACTGAAAAACAGCATTCCCTTCCCTTATTTCTCCCCAGGCTCAATACCTGAGGCACCCCTTTCAACTCTTTTTCTTTTCTTTTTTTTTTAAAGAGTTAGTTATTTATGCACACAAGCACTAGGGTACAGGCCAGAGGTGTGGGTGGGGGGGGTGTTGAGAGGATTCACCACAGAGAGCGGGGAGCAGAACAGGCAGATCAACTGAAGTACACTGCTGAGGGGAGCAGCGGGGAGGCAGGAGAGGTCTGCTGCACCATGTGGGTCCCCTCCCTGGCCGGCAGCAGGGATCGAATCGTGCTGCAGTGGCTGCAGTTTGCTTCATAGTGTGTTGCTTAACCCACTGCGCCACCAGGGAGGCCCTCAACTCTTTCTTCTTTTACAATGTTTAAAATGTCCTATATCTTGGCAGAAATCACATATTCTTCTAAATACAGATTTTATATTCTACATTTCAATCAAGGAACAGAAATTGACCTTGATTGTGTCTTCTCCTTCTCTTCTGAAGCATTTCTCAGTAGATTGCAGTATAGGTAAATTTTGCCCCTTATCATGGATCTCCATCACAAATTTGTGTCCATTTAATTCAATCAAAATGAGAAATAACTTTGCAAAGACAGATTTGCTGAAGTCTTACATTTCCAGGCACTTATATACCCTAAATCACATAGTCCTCTGCTCTTAATGATGACTTTGCAAAAGCTTTTCCCTTAACCCACTCACAATAAGAAGCATCTTTATATCATTAGCCCCCTCAACACCTACGTGCACATACACGCAGGTAACTGAAACATAATTTCATAGACAATGCATTATATTTGCTTACTTTCTTATTTTCTCCTTGGGCTGTCTTACTAAAAATATGCTGGTGGCAGCTCAAATAAGTTGATTTCACATATTTATTGATATGTACAATTTAAAAAAGTACTTGAATGAATGTTAATCTTAGTAAAGCCTCTGTAAATACTAGTCTTCATTTCCTGTCAAGTGACATTAAGAGTCTATATGAGCAGATTGAAAATGTCCTCTGCATTTCATTTCAGGTTGGAAGAGTGGGGAGATTAGGTCAAAATGGAACAGCGATTACTTTGATTAATAACAGTTCAAAAAGACTCTTCTGGGACATTGCAAAAAGGGTAAAACCCACCGGATCCATTCTTCCCCCACAGTTGCTAAATTCCCCTTATCTTCATGACCAGAAGAGAAAGGAACAACAGAAAGACAAACAGACACAGCACAATCTGGTTACAGGAGCTAATCTCATGGACATTATTAAAAAACATGATAAGAGTAATTCTCAAAGATGATTTGTTATTAGCATATTGGTTATATTTTTGTGTATGTTCACAGAAATTTCTGTATATTATTGTACAATTTGAATAAATGGGACATGCAAGTGAAGCAGAACTTTACATGTGATTTTCTAATGTAATAGAATATCAAATTTATACAGCAGTGTTGTATTTATTTCCCTTTTTTACTCATCAATTAAATATGACCTCAGAAAATGAATTTTTAATTTTTTTAACATTTATTTATTTATGCATACAAGTAAGTCAGAGGTATAGAGAGGTGAGAGGATTCACCAGAGACAGAGTGGGGAGCAGAACAGGCAGATGGACTGAAATACACTGCTGAGGGGAGCAGCGGATGAAGCAGGAGAGGTCTGCTGTGCCATGTGGGTCAGCTCCCTGGCCAGCGATTGAACTCTTGCTGCAGTGGCTGCGGACAACTTGACAGTGCTGAGTCTTAACCCTTTGAGCCACTAAGGAAGGCCCCAGGAAGTGAAATTTTAAATAAATATTTTTTCCTCATTGATTAGGCTTTATTTTTTTTAAATAAATATTCCTGAAAGTTACTATCAGAGCCAGAAACTTCCACAGAGCCAGAAACATCACGCTGGCACCTGGGGTATTGTTAGGTGAGTGAATGCTGGTTAGGAGGAGGTAATGTTAATGTTGCTTTGCAACTGATGTCACTTTGCTAATTCAGTTGATAAATTTAAATACTACAAGAAAGGATAGATAACTTTGCTTTGAAACATCAATACTTTCATTTCTTTAAAAAAACCTGGTATCCGCTTAATTGGGGAATTTAGATAGTCAATGTATCATACCACGTGAATGTTGACACTTGAACAAGATATCTGCATCATCCCTCGGGGGGTGTGGGAGAGATTTAGGGAACTGTGTTCCCCTGTAAGTAGTCTCTTAGTGTTGTCGCCACCCAAAGAAGAGCCTGGGGTCTGGGGATCCCCAGTGAGAGCCTCAGAGCCCAGGCTTTCCCTGTTTCTGTTTGTCTGCTATCATGTGGTGTCTGTCCAGTTTCAAGTGACAGGATGAGACTATTATTAAGGTGTTTTGAGAGGCTGGTAGATTTAGTAATAATTACTAGAGAAGTCACACAGCTTTTCACTAGATTCAAATTTGCTTGTGAGATAAAGACTAGCTCCTGCCGGGCTCTAGTGTGACCTCGCTGGTCAGCTTCAGTTGCTGACAGCCTGGCTTCTGTTCCACTCCTGTTCATGCTGAGCTGCTCTCTGCTCACTGTCTCACAGCTGTATCTTCTCCCTGCTCTTGTGTGTAACCCTTTCTTGGATTGGGCATTGCTGACCACCCTTGAAAAGCAAAAACTTATTTCTTAATGCCGCAGATGAATGAGATACGGGGGTGGGCCAGGTCCTAACACACAGGCTCGTTATGAGGGTCAAGTGTACTTGCACGTTAAAGCACCGGTCAGGCGGAAGGCAGCGGAGAGCCCTCCTCCTTGCTTCCTTCTCTCTGTCCAGTCTTACCAGATCTGCTGACTTTTCCAGATCTCTCTGGCTTTCTGCTCATGGCTTGGCGACCTCTTCCTCCTCGTCTCTGCTCCTCTGTGGTCGGGGTAGTGCTGTGCAGTGGTTTTATCACTTGTGTGTTTTACAAACCACAACTTTGTAAACTTTTTTTTCAAATTACCCCAGCGTTGTTAATATTTTTTCCAAATTAAGTGTCATTTTCAAGAACCTGCTATCTATCCTTTCGTGAAAGAATGAACATGTGATGAAGAGCAAGAAGGAAGGACACAGAGCAACAATAATGGCCGGTTCCCCCCAGGAGAGCAGTGGCAGTCACATGCCGGAAGACTATATTATTATTGAAATAATACACTTCCATGAAAATTAATGCAGTGTGGATTTTTAATTACCTTAAATAGCCACTCACACACACTCCCAAACATTTGTTTTATCCTTCCAGTGATTGCATTAGATGAAAAGGTACTGAATTACCTTAACTGCTTTTTTGCCAGATGAGGCAAATATATGTGTCACTTTCCTTTTTTTATGTGCCCAGTTATAAGTGTAACATGCAGTGACACTTTCTCAGATACCCTCACTGCCACTCGATCAGTACTTCTAATACCAATACTATTTTAAAATCATTGTTTTTTCAAAACGCCAAAGGGTTTTTTTTTTTTTTCTGGTTTTATAACATCTTACAAAGCACATTGCCACATATTTAAACTGACTCAAATAGATTAACAAACCCAACTGGATCCATGAACTGTCATATTTTCTGATCTACTTTTCTATTTTCTTTGACAGGCCAAATATTCAGGTTGAGTCCTTGTGTGGAATTGGTGCTAACGTAACTCTCATTGTGTTATTTTCTGCTCACCGGAATATACACAAAGCTTGAGCCACTTGTAGAGAGGTATAGGACAGGAGGGGACATGTCATTCGAGGTGACTTTCCTGGCAGCAGCAGGTAAACCAACTGTGGCCAAATAGGACTCTTGTCTCCATGGCACACTTTTTTTTTTCCTAAAGATTTATTTATTTACACATACAAGAGCTGGGGTACAGGCCAGAGTCCAGGGCAGTGAGAGGGTTCACCAGAGACAGAGTGGGGAGCAGAACAGGCAGAAACATACTGAAACACCAACTGAAACATACTGCTGACAGGAACAGCGGGCAAGGCAGGAGAGGTCTGCTGCACCATGTGGGTCCCCTCCCTGGCCAGCAGCAGGGATCGAACTCATGCTGCAGTGGCTGCGATTTGCTTCATAGTGCATTGCTTAACCCACTGTGCCACCAGAGAGGCCCCCATGGCACACTTTTAATGACCCCAGATGCTTAGAGCCACTGGGTATAAAACAGCCAATGATAATTAAGTCAACACAGTTCTCTTACTGTTAGGATCTGCTTTATAGTTAGTTTATAATGGATGGCATGTGTGGGGTTATTTGAAAGAATTGCAAAACAAGTAAACAAAAAAATGTTTACTGCAAAAATGCATTTACAACTAGTCAAGTTTTAAGATGTTTACAAATTACTTTTAAAACTGAACCGTAGCTTTCTGAAAAGGTTGCACGTCAACCTAATTTTCTCATTTCATTTCACAAGGATGAAAACTTGGCAAGACTGTTTGCAAATAACCGGATTCCTATTACAGCACTGCTGTGTTCATCTTAATGAAGACAAATTCTTGACCATCTCTAATCTTGTGCTTTGCTCATCTGTAAGATGAGGAGGTTTGCTTTAAGCTTCTCTGAGGGCTTCCAAATCTGCATTCTACTTTTCCTTTCCTCTCCCCATGGCCAGAATTTGCTTCTGAACAGGGTGCTGAATCCAGATGAAACAAGCTTAGCCTGAAGCTGATCATTTTTGAAGCCAGGTAAAGGGTGTATGGAAGTTCATTACTATTCGATCTACATTTGAGGTATTTGAACTATTCCATCAAAGAAACTGTCACATGTATGGTCTCCTATTAACTTCCCACTGAACCTTTTGGCTCCTGTTCGGCCTGTCTCAGGCTAAATTTACCATCTTCCTCACAGGAAATCTGTTTTCCTCTTTGGAATTCCCAGTTGCATGTGGTGCTGCACTCCGGAGTCAAGTTCAAAATCAGTGTCATTGGAACCTTTCTCTCCCTGTTTTCCATATCTGCTTAGTCACTAAGTTCTATTTTGCTTTCAAAATATTCCTATTTTTGTGCCACTCGGGCAGCTCAGGACGCCATCCCTCAAATCGAAGTGACTGACCGGCCTAATTCTAGGAGCCTGGTCACTACCAGCCCTCCAAAACAGAACATCTTTGCAGCAGTTTCACTGCGCTGCTGTTTCCCTCTCTGGCTGGTGTCCGGATCCCTCCTTGATCTGAGTCTGCTTTCTGGCTTTCTTCCCCCAGCTCGCCAGCACTAGCCATGTGCCACGCTTTCTCTCTGAACAGGAACAGTCTGTAATACCCCTGCTGGAAGGATAAACAGTTCCCGAGAATCCGGTGGTCACACTCACAATCCTAGTAATTAATTGCGGGTAGTCAGAGCTGATGTGTCACTGATGGGTGCGCCATCTTCCAGCACATCTTAAGGAAAGCAGAGAATCTGCTAATGGAAGGACAGTTGTAATGGGGGGAGGGGATTGGGAGATGTTTTTAAGCATTTGCTCTGCTCTGCATCCTGATTTTGCACTGGAATTATGAAGAACCATAAATACTAGGAATTAGGACTGAATAGTAAAGTGATTCTGAAATTAGGGCAGTATTTTAAATATCTGAGTTAGGCAACTGAGTGCATATAATTAAATGTCCTATGGAGAAAGAAAATGAGGACATTTGCAAACAATTATTACAATATTGAGACATTTCACCAAATTAGTATTTTATAAATTTTGTGAATGCAAAATGTAAAAGATGCTGAAAATTCTTAGTTGAAAATAACATATGTAAGTGTGTGTGTGTTTGCGCACGCACACGTGTGTGTGCAGGAAGTATCTTTGTAAGACTCTGTTAAAGGTCAGTATGTGTGTCTATTAGGAAAGGACAGGAAGATTGTTGGCCTCAAACAGAAAGCAATTAGGTATATCACCAACAGAATGGGTTTATTCAAAAATAAGGCAATTTGGTAAGTACAAACTCATGAGGGAGATGGATGTGCACTCCCCTACATCAAAAGCCACTTCCCCCTTACTTAGCCTTTAGAGGGGCTGCTGCTGGATAAAAGGATCTCCTGCTTCCTTGCATGGGAGGGGAAGCAACATCACTTCCCACTGGACATGCGAAGCCTGGAGGATCCTGTAGTTTGCTGAGTGTGTGTCCTTATTTAAATAGGGTTTTTGTACATTAATTTTCACAGTCCTTTTAAAATAAAGTGCAGGTTTTGTATTATAAGTAAATGGCTACTCAATTTCCTTTAGATTCTTTTGGATTTGCGGATCGAAGGGAAATGTGGCGTTGTGTATATGTTTTCTAATACATTTCAATTTTACTTTATGGGCAAAGATAACATTGTGTTAAGAAATCAAATCCTGGGCCTCCCCTGGTGGCGCAGTGGGTTAAGCAACGCACTACGAAGCAAATCGCAGCCACTGCAGCACGAGTTCGATCCCTGCTGCTGGCCAGGGGGGG
>JAGFMF010011641.1:789754-801258 GCA_019455555.1 Galemys pyrenaicus | reverse complement strand
GGATGGAGCTGGAAGGGATTATGCTCAACGAAGTAAGTCAGAAGGCAAAAGAAAAATACCAGATGGTTCCTCCCCTAGGAGGAATATAAGGGAACCAAAAAAGGATCAAAGAAAAAATAATAACAACAATAATAAAAATGATAAAAACACAACAAAAACAAAAGACAAGGGCAAATTGGGTACACTTGGTGGGGAGGGGAGAGGGAGAGTTGAGGGCAGATAAGAGCACAAGGGACTGAGGTGATGGTGCACTGGTGAAATGGTGATGGGGAATACATGGGGATTACAATTGATGTCAAATATATGTAAATTAAAAAATTTACATTAAAAATGTTTCTTAAAAAAATTAAAAATAAAAAAAATATTCTTTCTTAAAAAAAAAAAAGACACTGCTGAGGGGAGCAGCAGGCGAGGCAGGAGAGGTCTGCTACCTTATGTGGGTCCCTGGAGGGAGGGGGTCGCAAAAAAAAACCAAAAAACCTTATGTGGGTCCCCTCTCTGGCCAGAGATCAAACTCAGCTACAGTGTCTGCGGAAGCTTCATAGTGCAGTGCTTAATGTCTTGCGCCACCAGGCAGGCCCCAAGAACCACTTATTTGAATACTAAAATATGGACAGAACCTGACTGAAGGAAGACTTTCGCCCTGCTATATATAACTACATGTATGTGGTCTGTCTTGCCATGGGTTTAAAATCAATTACATTAATCGCACAATTAACTAAATTGCCAGAAATCCTCGCCAAGTCTGAAGGCTGTGTGGTGACCTCTCACGACCTCCAGACCTTAGGTCCACAGGCCATGATTAACATATGCAAAGGGCTCAGACAAAAAGCCCAGCTGCTTTGTCAATGGAAAAGCTTCAGATCAGTAGTTTTTGAAACCAGAGGTCATGTCTCTGAGGATTGCTGGAGCTTTCATTATCAGGCCTAATCTTGAGAAAATGCCAGTAAAATGAGGATTTTAGTTAAAAACGTTCATTTTTTTAACCTAACTAGGATGAACAAATGAGAGCAAGATAATGGAGCTTCTGGGCAGCATAACGACATGAGCAGGGGTCTCCCTTGGGCTGTGCGACAAGGTGGCTGTGAGTCTGAGGGTCCTGGTGAGATGTGGGGAGGTACGTCATGGGGACAGTCACCCTCACAGTTTGCAGCTGTGGCCACAGTGGCCTGGCTAGAAGCTGGGGCAGCTGTAACTTGGCTCTCTGCCCGGCCACAGCCTTCCTGAGCTCCCCGGTTGTGTGCTCTCTATGCCCGCAGCGTTTAGTATTCACAGTGCATCCCGGAGCCCAGCACAGGAGGCTGGCACCCCCCTGCAGTGGTGGTGGATGAGTATGCATGGGAAGGCTGGCGCTTTGGGCCATAACAAAGAAGAAACAAGTTTGTCTCAATTTCAGGAGTATGAAGACTTGACTCTTGTACTTACTATGTTTCTATTATAGGAAAAGGAACAGAATCCTCGTAAATAAATAGGAAGACTGTTTTATTTGGTTGAAAAAGCAAGAAAGTGGTCACTGTGATTTTATGCTGTGACAGAGGAACACTATTTCACAACACAATTGCATTTAAAATAAGGATGCTTGTCTACGGCCATACCACCCTGAACGCGCCCAATCTCGTCTGATCTCGGAAAATAAGGATGCTAAAACAGAAAATGGCCATTATGGAAATGGATCTGAGAACTTAATAAAATTGTTAGTGACAGCAGATACTCATCAAGTGTTTAGGTGAGCCGTTTTAAAATCTTAATAATATAAAATGAAACTGATGATGTCATCATTTTTCAAATGATGTAGTCAATAAAAGTAGAATATAAGGAAGAAAGATCAAGGAAGGAAAGATCACAAATAACTGATAGAAGCCAAACGAGGATGACTGAGTTTTGGATTGAGTTTTCACACAAACACGAGCAGGGAGGGAGAAACGAACATGAACCAGTGTTGCAAGCTGATGGACTGAAGGAGCTTGAGGTAAAACACTCTCTTAAATGACTCAGGTTATTATCCACAATTTGAAGCTACAGGAGAGGCTAATGATTCAATTACTTCTAAGCGAATAGACTTAAGATTCTTTTCTAACTAGATAATAGGGAATGTTTCTCTGACAAAAGGAACTATGGTAGATTTAAAATTAGTGGGTTTTTAAAAAAATATATTTATTTACTTATGCATGCAAGAGCTGGGGTACAGGCCAGAGTGTGAGAGGTGAGAGGATTCACCAGAGACAGAGTGGGGAGCAGAACAGGCAGATAGACTGAAACTCACTGCTGAGGGGAACAGCGGGTGAAGCAGGAGAGGTCTGCTGCGCCATGTGGGTCCCCTCCCTGACCGGGGATCGAACTGGTGCTGCTGTGCTGCGGCTTCACAGTGCGGTGCTCAACCCGCTGTGCCACAATGGAGGCCCCTACTTAGTGGTTTTTTAAGGACAAAAGCCCAGCACAACATATGGAATGTTTAACAAAGACAATGAATGAGATCAAAATGTCCCTGGTATCGGGCAGTCCTTTTTCTTTCTTTTCTTATTTTGGTAACATTGCACTATAATGTTTTATGTGTTTGGGGTGTATCATTACAAATCAACATGTGTACGTGCTATATTAAGTTCACCACTAAAACCCAACTCTATCTGCACTAACTCCTTCCCCACAGTTGTCCCCCTCTACCAGACTTAACTAAGCATCCTAAGAGTAGCGAACTACATTTGATTGACATTACAGATGTTCAGAGGTTGCCTGGGTGCCTAAGGGAAGGCAGAATCAGGACTCAAATCCAGGCACTCTCGTGTGACATCTGTGCCCGTAACCTCTTTCCCGCAGGGAGCTTTGGCACAGCCTTGGGTATTCCCATTTGTTCTCAAAGCAGGAACCATCTCCATTATTTAGAGATAAAACAAAAATATTCGGAACCAGACAGACCAGGTGGCCAAACACTTCTTTTTCCCCCAGTTAAATCCCCTAGCAACGGGCAAGTGTGGGTACCGATGGCCTGGCGGAGCACCAGGACCAGGGCCCGAGCTTTGAGCTCTCCCCTGACGTCCTCCTGCCTGCTTCTGAGTCCCTAGAGCTCCCAGCGCACTTAGAGTGCCCAGACAAGTATTTCTGCAGTGTAAACTCAAAACTTCCTGTACAGGCCTCCCTGGCGGCACAGTGGATTAAGCAACGCACTGTGAAGCAAACCGCAGCCACTGCAACACCAGTTTGATCCCTGCCACTGGCCAGGGAGCAGACCCACATGGCGCAGCAGATGTGCCTCTCCCAAGGCTCCCCTCGGCAGTGTGGTTCAGTCAGTGCCTGTTCTGCTCCCCACTGTCTCTGGTGAATCCTCTCACCTCCCACAACTCTGGCCTGTACCCCAGCTCTTGTGTGCATAAATGAATAAATCTTTAAAAACAAAACAAAACAAAAAAACTTCCTGTACAAAACACTTATATATTACTAAAACAGTATAAGTCACCTATAGTAATTATACTCCATTTTAAAAGTTATTTACTATGCAGGGCCTTCCTGGTGGCGCAAGGGGTTGAGTGTCGCACTGTAGAGCTTCCACAGCCACTGCAGCACGAGTTCTGTCCCCGGTCAGGAAGGTGACCCACATGGTGCAGCAGACCTCTTCTATCTCCCCACTGCTCCCCTCAGTAGTGGATTTCAGTCAGTCTGCCTGTTCTGCTCCCCACTGTGTCTCTGGTGACTCCTGTCACCCCCACACCTCTGGCCTATACCTGGTTCTTGTATGAGTAAATAAAAATTTTTTAAAAAGTTATTTATTATGTAATACTTGTCAACGAATAGAGAATATATCCTTAAAATTGAATGACTGTCATGAGATAAATCAGGTGTAAAAACAATTCTTTCATATTTGTTCTCTGTTTTAGGGCTGACAAAACTTTTTTTTTTTTAAAGATTTATTTATTTATGCAGACAAGCACAGGGTACAGGCCAGAGGTGTGGGGGTGGTGAGAGAATCCACCAGACAGGGCAGGATGCAGAACAGGCAGATTGACAGAAACACACTGCTGAGGGGAGCAGTGGGCGGGGCAGGAGAGGTCTGCCACGCCATGTGGGTCTCCTCCCTGGCCGGCGGCAGGGATCGAACTTGTGCTGCAGTGGCTGCGGTTTTGCTTCATAGTGTGTTGCTTAACCCACTGCGCACCAGGGCGGGCCCTGACAAAACTCTTAAAAATCAATGCTTATCAACAAATTAGATTCTATTTTAATGTGTATTTGGGATTGACTTTTTTTTCCTGAAACTATTAGGGAAGAGAATGGCTACGGAAACTCAGTGGGTTTTTCAGTTTCTCTTTGTTTGCTGACATATAATTCAGAAATTTATGGAGATTAAATTTGCAGCTGTGATCAATTAGATTGCTGTTTAGCAAATAGCCATGTCCCTCCCCTCCCACTTGGAAAGAATCAGACCTTCCAGTCCCATTGGCTGAGGGCTCAGCCCGTGGTTTACTTTGGCCAATGGAATGAGAGTAGACCTGACAGGGTCTGGGGTCTGCAATGAGCTTGCATGGACTGTGGTTTGCTTGCTCGTGGTCCTGCCGTTTGCCATGAGACGTGTTCACCCATGGCCACTGCCCCTTCACCCATCCCCAGAAAGAGACAACCCAGGAGCAGACTCAACAATAGCCTGAAGTAGAGTCACCCAACTGCTTGTTAATGTAAGTCACTGAAATCTGGGAGTTGTTACACAGATTTATGCAATGGAAACCTAACTACAATGGAAATTCTTGTGGCGGTTGAAAAAAAGAAGTCACGTTTAAGGTTTGATCCTCATTAACCTATAACCCCATTCTTACAATCCCTGTGCTGGGAACTATTTTTTTTAAAGATTTATTTATTAAGCATGTGAGAACTAGGGTACAGGCCAGAGGTGCAGGAGGTTAAGAAGATTCACCAGAGACAGAGTGGGGAACAGAACAGGCAGACAACTGAAATACACTGCTGAGGGGACCAGTAGGCAAGGCAGGAGAGGTCTGCTGCACCATGTAGGTCAGCTCCCTGGCCAGGGATCAAACTCATGCTGCAGTGGCTGCTGATAGCTTCATAGTGCTGACACTTAACCTCTTGCACCACTAGGGAGGCCTCGAGAACTATTATTATCCCATTTTATAGAAGGAAAAACTGAAACACAAGGTGGTTAGGTAACTTCTCCAAGATCACATTGCTTATACAGTGAAGCATGGATTTAAACTGAGGACTTAGAGGATTATAAAACCTGTGCTGTTTTTTCATTACTGCTTCATATATTATTGCATTTTTTAAATTCTAGGTATAAAATGAGAATTTAAAAATTAAAAATATTAAAAATAATCCACAAAACAATATTGTTACTCTAAGGATAATAATTCATTTAAAAAGGGAAACAATAACCAAGAGAAGAAAATTGGGTATATATGTATAACAGGCACATACAGAGGTTCATTGCACACTGGAAAAAAAACTGGAATTCAACACCACTAACGCTTGTGGTCACAAGGAGATAAAATGTTTCTTATCAGGCAGGCAGTATTCAAAACCAAAGGAATCCAGAAGAACTGTTTCCAATTCTAAGAACATGAAGTCAAGGTGTATTCTATTCTGTGATTGTTGTGACAAACTACATACTTGTCTTGAGAGTTACTGGTTCTTTCCCTCACCCAGGGATGCCTGTGTCAGAGCCTGTCCCGGCCCAGACACTCTGGGTGCAGGGTGGCAGTCTGTGACATACAGTTTCTCAAAGACATGCGATTGCATTGGGAATCCCAGCAGACGCATGCCATGTTGTCCTTACCCTGTGCCTGTTTATTTTTGGAGGAGGGTTCAGTGGAAGACCCCCATGGGCCCTTTATTAGGCTTCCCCGTAGCTCCCACTGCCGATCTCACACAAGCCAGCCGAGAGAGGTGTGGTCACATACCCACTGCCTCATCCCCGGAACCTCTGAGAGGGAGATTGGGCTGCAGGAATCCTAGATTTCCAAGAGCTGTGACTGCCTTCTGCTCCTTTTACAGCCTTGCTGGTGGGTGGGTACCAGAGGTCAAGGATGTCTCTGCATCTCACACCATGCCCACCTCTCCTTCCTGCAGCACCGCTGGGTCGTGTTCTCCTCATGTGCCCTACTGTGCAAACCCCACACCCTTGCCTCCTTTCCTGTGTTTCCTCATTAGCACCAGTGCCCACAGCCAAGGCCTGCTCCCTCCTGTCGAAACTGGCTCTCGCTCACATCAGAAGGACATGGATGAGTCAACGCAAACATTTTGGGGGAAATGGCTTGCTTTGTTATTTTTTTCTGGATTTTTTTTCTTGTGGGAACAATGAAATGTCCTACTTGGATAAATTGTGGGTAGTGGGATTTCAGACATCCAAAAGAATGAAATAACGAAGAATGGCTAAATGTGTTGAATGCCAAATGCCAGGTCAATATGTGTTATTTTAGTTAAGTCTCACAACCACGCACTGTAGTAGGTTCTGTTATTGTGTCCATTCACAGATGGGAAAACTGAGGCCCAGGCAAGTGTATTAACTTACCCAAGTTCCTGCAGCCAGTCACAGTGAATCTTTAGAGCTTCACTCCTAACATCTGCTGTAAAAGAGACAAGACCACCCAGGCCAGCCAGGCCACCTCGCTTGGTCATAACTGATGTTGAGAGAGGAACCACTGGTCATTCAGGTCAGCAGTTCTCTCCCTCTCTGAACACAATTAGGGGCCGGGGAGCAGGATTTATCTGGAGGAAGCCAGAGGGACTGTGAAGAGAAAGGGAATCCCCACATCCTGCCTGTTTCATTTCTTAACAGAAACACTCCCCTCCCTAGACATGGAAGCAGAAATGAAACTTTAGCCAGGGTTACAGCAGGGCAGCGAGACAGGACATCAGAGAAAACTTCATATATGAGCGTGAAAACCAATCTCCCTTCTTAGAAGTGGGAGGAATAAGGCAGCCAGCTCAGAGGGTCTAGGGTCGTGAACCCCACATTCAGAAGCTCAGCTAACACCCTAGAAAAAAAAACAGGCCCCCTGTTGCTGGTATAGCATTCTAATGACCCTGTGCCAGGGCATCTTTAATACAAAGGGAGAATTGAGTTCACTGTGTCCTCGGCTAAGGAGCTAAGCTTACAGATGAACCTGTGATGGAGTATCAGTTGTACATTCCAGGAATGGGCCAGATTACTAAAGATTTAAACTGTTTAGGGAAATAGGCAGAAATGAGGCTAATGAAATTCAGTCTCAAAAGCTGAAAGGACTTGCATTAAGGTAGAATGCATAGTACATTTAAATAGAGCCTGAATAGGTAGAATTGCTGAAAATAATGAGGAGTCCTAGGGCTAGATAATATCAGCAAGCTTCTAGTTGCAAACAGGATTTCCTCATGGGGCTAAGGAAGTGATGGGTCCGCTGGGAAAATGAGTTCCTCACATCTCATCTAGAAGCATTGGTGCAATTCTGGACTTGCAGTTACCCCCAAACAGAGCATTCTATTTATAAAAGGGAGCAAAAAAGCAAAAGGAAAGGCTGGTGTGGGGTGCAGGAACTTGGTATAATATATTTTAAAGGAATTACTTGCCCTCTTCTGAAATGAGTGCAAGAAACTCTTAACTGACTCAAGAATTCAGAGCTCACTTTTGCTGACATGGTACTTTTCTTTGTTGTGCTTCTCTGAGTTAAATCTTCTAAATCACAGGGAGAGAACAGGGGGTTGAGCTGAGAAAAAGAAAATGGAGGAATTTTGAATTTAGCACGAATTGAATAGTGTCAGGTACATATGAGCTCAGAGGAGGCTATGGCTCCATGAAATCAGGCACAGCCTCAAACCAACCAATGACCATCAGCAGGACCCCCATGGCCCACCTAGAGGAGAAGAGGCGCTGAAGTGTAAGGCCAGACGGGTCTGGAGTATACAAACTTGCCCCATTTCCTCCAGCTAAAATGCAGTCCTGGGGCCTTCCTGGTGGCCCAGGTGGTGAAGGCAGAGCACTATGAAATTATCCACAGCCACTGCAACACAAGTTTGATCCCCGGCCAGGGAGGTGACCCACGTGGCATGGCAAACCTCTCCTGTCTCTTCTGCTGCTCCCCTCAACAGTGTGTTCAGTAGATCTGCCTGTTCTGCTCCCCACTGTCTCTGGTGACTCTTCTCATCTCCTACACCTCTGGCCTGTACCCCAGTTCCTGTATGCGTAAATAAATAAATCTTTAAAAAAATAATATGCAGTCCTAGTGATTGATCAAAATAGATTTGAACCCCCCTAATGTTTTGAGGGATCTCCACAAATAATCAGAAAAAGTTAAAAGTAGGTAAATCATTAAAACCCCCTGTTCTTCTAGTCCATGTGCAATAGAAAGAGAAAGAGACAGAGCTCCCTTCGGCCTGCACTGGCTGGTACTGGGGTTCTTGGTCTCTTGAAGTGTGGCTGGTCCTGTAAGTGTGAAATGCATGATGGATGTCTGAGAAAAGAATGTAAAACATTGCATTACAATTTTAATATTTACCGGGGCCCTACCTGGTGGCGCAGTGGGTTAGGCAACACACTATGAAGCAAACCATAGCCACTGCAGCACAAGTTCGATCCCTGTTCCTGGCTGTGGAGGGGACCCACAGGGCGCAGCAGACCTCTTCTGCTTCACCCACTGCTCCCCCCAGCAGTGTGTTTCAGTTGATCTGCCTGTTCTGCTCCCCACTCTGGATTGTGCCCCAGTGCTTGTATGCATAAATAAATAAATCTTAAAAAAAAAATTTAATGTTTACTGTGTGTTGAAATGATATTTGTGATGTATTGGGCTCAGCAACACATGAAAATAAATTATATATATATATATTTTTACTTTTCTTACTATGGCTCTTAGAAGATTTAAAAGTCACAGGGTAATAAAATTTCCAGGGTCATTGTTTGCATTCTCCTTGTTAAATTTCAGACACGGGGAGCAAACTGATAAAAAGAAGCTGCTTTTCATTTTCTTTTCTCAGGCCCTGTTGTCCATTAGAGTGGCTGTTTGGGGCCAGTGGAAGGTTGTGGTGCAGAAATTTAATTGTTAACAAATGCAGTTGGGGAAAGGATGGACACAATGAATAAGACTAATTCTTTGGGCATAATTCCCTATGAATTAAACTCATTAAGTCCTGTAAACCTGCAGCGTGGCTCATGAAGACACATTCCAGAGGACAAAAAGCTGCATCACTTGTTCAGTACCATGTGCTGGAGGAGACAGAAACCTGCATCCTGCTCGAACACTAAACCCTCTGTTGGGACTCAAATCATTGTATCTGAAAAAGAAAACAAAAAACAAATGTAGAGCTCTTTCTGGTGATGGATTTCTCTTTGTCCTGAGCAAGTCAGAGAACAGACTGGTTTAAACCAAAGCAAAACAAAAAAATTAAGCCTTATGCAAACGGGTAAAGGCATGTGGATGGGTGTGGAATTATTCATGAATCTACAAGGCTGGAGAAACACTCCCTTTCTCCTCTCTGGGAAGGCTCATCTAAAATACGATTCTTGCAATCCGGGCAGCTTCTTATGAGGCAGTTGCCCTTTTAAAGCTGCAAATTTGAGAAACTGCAAATTTTAAAGCTGCAAATTTGAGAAACAATCACCTGGCACAGTTTTTTATGCTTACGTTCATTTTTGCATAGAAGAACTGGGGTTCAGGCCAAAGGTGTGAAAAGTGAAAGGATTCTCCAGAGACAGTGGGGAGTAGAATAGGTAGATTTACTGAAATATACTTCTAAGAGAAGCAGCGGGCGAGACAGGAGAGGTCTGCTGTGCTATTATGTGGGTCAGCTCCCTGGCAGGGGAGGATGGAACTCAGGCCATAGCAGTGATAACACTGAAACTTAACCCCTAGGCCATCAGGGAGGCCCCTTTTGTTTTTCAAATGAGAAAACAGATTTCAATGAATACACAAACTAAAAAGTGCTGTTAAGAGCAACTAAGTGTGCACCATTCTAGACAATTCCAGTAGAAACTACTGTTATTGAAAGATATCAGTAAAAAATACATGATTATTAAAAATGTGAGGGTTAATCTAGACATTTGAGTGATTCCTACATATTCAACATCCTGCCAAGACCATCTAATAGCTCTTTTTAAATGTGCAGACAGGTCAATCAAAGTGAATTGAAATTCTTTCATTCTCCACTTAGATAAATAGCTAGTATTCTACTTGAGTCAGTAACATTTTTGACAGTATGTAAAATGACCTTGGGGGACCTCCCTGGTGGCGCAGTGGGTTAAGCAATGCACTATGAAGCAGACCTCAGCCACTGCAGCACAAGTTCGATCCCGACTGCTGGCCAGGAAGGGGCCCCACATGGCACAGCAGACCTCTCCTGCCTCACCTGCTACTTCCCTCAGTAGTGTACTGCAGTCTATGTGCCTATTCTGTTCCCCTACTCTGTCTCTGGTGAATCCTTTCACCCCTCGCATCTCTGGCATGTCCCCAATTCTTGTATGCATAAAGAAATAAATCTTTTAAAAATAAATTAATTAATAAGAATGACCTTGGGCCCTGTTTTTCTTGGGCCCTGTTTTCACAGTACTGTTGGGAAAGGGACACCTGATAAAAGTCAAATTTGTTCTTTGTAAAATAATTTGTTCTTCTGAGGTGGACCCTAGCGCTTCCTTCAAGTAAAAACAGGTTACCCAGTAGGCTTAGGGGCTGAAGGTGGTTTTTAAATTTCACTAATCTTCTCTGGAATGAAATCAGCACGATTCAAAGAGAAAGCTCTGGAATGCTTCCTAATCCCTGAGTTCTTTTCTTTTTATATTAAAAAGGGATTACTAGCTTCATGTAATTATTTCTTTTTAAATTACTGGCAGTATTGCTAAATGTATTTAGATTGTGTCGCGAATCACAAATGAATTCATAAAGCTGTTATTCATCCAATAAATCAAAAGCTACAAACAAATTATAGTGCATACTCCCTAGACTTTTGGCCCGACATATATCAGAATTTCGGAAGAAAAATTATGGGCAGATTTTAAACAACTAATATGTTTTACTCTTGCACATCCCATAAAATCACAGAAGTTTGAGCACCAGTCTCTGGAAGCACAGCAGCAGCAAGTGGGGGTAGAGGACACAATGCCCAGTTTCTTGAGTTTTGAACATAGGTCTGTGACTTAATAGGTGTAAAATATCAGGCACTTGGTTGGAAACTTGGCTTTCCTCAGCATAGCATCAATAATGCATTAATTATTAATGCACTTACCGTATAGGGTTATGGAGATCAAAGGAGGTAACGTTTGTATCTCGCACGAAGAAAGGAATTGCCAGGTGTGGCTTTGAGCCAGTAATTCCTTTTCACAGGTGAGGAGGCTGCACCAAGACCTATGACGTCACCATCAAGAGGTGATGTTGTTACAGGGCAACCCTAATATAAAATGGGTTTGCCTGACTGGGTCCTCACCCGCGCACTCGAACGGCACTTAGAATGCCCCAACTGCAGGCACACACAACAAAGGTTAATAAAGGGTTTTATTTATAAGGGAAGGAGAAATAGCGTAGTGAATAACACAAGGGGAAGAGAGG